>CALNHX010001294.1:0-237507 GCA_940337035.1 Agriotes lineatus
ATACTATAAGTCAACGACCTTGCTTAACAAGCAAGTCTGCACATGCATAACGTAAATAAATGTGTATAGGTGGACTAGTTACGAATGATTTACAAATACCGTTGTAAGAAACCGAAATTCTAATGATAAAATTAAACCACCACTCTAATTAATAACTGCCTGTATCATACGTTTAACAACTTTGTTAACAGTAATATTTAATAAATACGTAATTTTTATACACACCTGTAACGTGTAAATCTCTACAGCATCATAATATTTCTTTAGGAACTTGCTAAAGCGAGGGGGTGCTGTACATAAATCCAACAGAAATATATAACTATCGGCTCAATTTTCGAGACTGTGTATTTAATAAAGTACAAGAAAAAACACGTAATATTTACGTTGCTTACAAAAACAATGTCTCTAAGACCGCAACACTTTGTTATATACTGTCTACCGCTTAAACAGTCCTCCAGTGGGATCGAACACATTACCTATCTACTAAAAGATGCTTCCAATCGGCCTATTCGAGTTAAATATCCAGACATACATCTTGTCGAAAGCGTAATAAAACAAAAACCTAACAAGGTATTTAAAATGGTTTGGATTTTTATATTGCATCTTTTTAGCTGGAAATAATTCGATATATACTATTAGACAACAATGGCTTCATTGTTCAGTTATTTTTTTTTGCAATCGTGCAGATTTCTCAAACAACAACTGTATACATTTATTTTTGCAGCATTCGGCAAAATTCTTAGACAATAACATCCGCCTGACGCCCACATCAGTTTAAACAAGTCTGAACAGCATCCGGTGTGCATTTTTCAAACAAAGACACCATACATTTATTTTAGCAACCGCGCGCATTCTGAGACAATGACTCACATCCGGTGCAAAAAATTCTCAAACACTCAGCACGTTAGCATTCTGACTGGTGCTATATAAACCTGGTGTGTTGCAGCATTTCTACACCTTTACGAAGGTGTTGAGGTTACCTAGACGCATCGGTAAGCCGAGCCTGCAAAACTCGCAGTTGTGTTGTTATTAGTAACTTTAGTTCTCGACTTCGTTGGTTGGTCGGTTGTATTAGTATCTGAGTAACTCGTTAGACAACAACAGAGACTACTAAATTTCAATTTAATACAGGTGGAGCTAGGCATATACTTTTACACGTGTTAAATTTAAATTTGCCACCAAAATCTAGTAACTAATCTAGGGACTTCATCTAGTTACATAAACTTTTTAAGGAACACCGTGTATGTTGGTAACACTGCTCTTTAGACAGAGATAGACATATACCTTTATACGTGCTAAATTTAAATTTGCCGCCCAAATCTAGTAACTAATCTAGGGACTTCATCTAGTTACATAAACTTTTTAAGGAACACCGTGTATGTTGGTAACACTGCTCTGTAGACAGAGATAGACATATACCTTTACATGTATTAGAGAGAGATGGACTATTTTCACGCCGTGACGTCAGAGGTGAGGAGGTGCGGTCCCAGAACCGGCCTATTACCTCTACTTGCCTCTTCTCTTCTTATGTTGCACATTTTCGCAAGAAACAGTTTTGGGCTGTTAATTATCGAATTGACCAAATATATTGGACGTATCTTCCGATGTAAGCAATATTTTTCTTTCACTTTTGGCACGGTTATTATTTATATATATGCTGCTAGGCGATAACAAAGTTTGGATTTATTAACTTTTAAAAGTGCTCCTATTATTTAAAAAATAAGTATTCAAACGTTAACTTACTACAAATAAACCTATAAGTAAATAACTAGTTGGCAGATTTTAGTAAAATTTTGATATTTTCATATATCAAATTTTACTTCGTATATTAAATAGCTCTCAATGAAGTACCAATAATAATAATAATAATAATATAATGTGTCCCATTATACCCTTTCGGAACGTATAGTGTTCGTAAATTGTTTCCACTGCTGTCTGTCTTGGGCTATAGCGGGTGACAATGAGACCAGGTTTATGCCTCTATTTCCGTTACTTATTAACGAATTTGGTTGAAATTGGCTACAAGGATACTAGACATAATTTCGGATTGAGATATAATTATAATCAAAATGGTCGACTTCCTGTTTCCCCGGAAATAACACTAACTCTGATATTTTAAATGGATTACCCTATATATTTTATTAAATTACATACGATAGTCTTGCTGAATTTGCTTAGGAATTACACAAAAATATTAAGAAATTAATTAATTAATTAATTTCCAATTTTAGATAAAGATAATTGTGGTGTGATACACGCACACAACTTCCTTTTACAGTAATCTTATATTTAGCTAAACATTTGATTTTCTTACTTTTAAAGTATTTGTCAAAAATTATCAAAAATTACAAATTCTAGAAAAACCGTACAAAATAGAGCGTTACTTAAAGAGACAAATTTTTTCTAAAATCTTAAGCTAAATTTAAAAATGTAATAATATACCGGGTGCTCTATTTAAACTAGGAGTTTGGTATCGTTTATTTTCTTTACCAAAGTTGAATGGTATCTTGGCTGTGAGTAAATAATGGTCTGACCCTATATTCGTCCCTCTTCTGTTGCATTTGCCTAGTAGTATTTTGCTGCCTTTTTGAGCTATACATATATGTTCAATCTGTTTTTGCGTTTTTCCGTCTGGTGAAACTCATACTTTGTGACAACTTTTGTGGGTAACCAGCGTTCCTCCTTTTTTTACTTCCCTCGTCTGAAAGGCGAAGGAAGTATTGTAATCGCGAAAAAATCACCTTCCGAAATTTCACCAGATCTTCACGTTTCATGGTCCCTAGATGACGAAAAAGAGGTTTTCTCAATTCCGTCCTTCTGTCTGTCTGTCTGTTGGCGGTATAACTCAAAAAATATTTGTCGGAGGAAGACAATATTTTGTATACACATTGTATATATAGCTGGAATGATATCGGTATAATTTCATACAAATATATACAGGGTGAGCACCTTAAAAAAGTAAAATTTTGTTTATTTTTTATTCAACTTAGTAATAGATACAAGTAGTAATTTGTACATAGTGCAGGCTTTATTTTTACCAAAAATGGGAGCGAATAGATACAGAATACATTTTTTACAGTACAAAAACGAGTCACAAATTAGCGCCTTACTAAATATAGCTGCGACAGTGAAATTGGAAAGGCCGGTCCTCCGTGGCTCAGATAGAAATTGCGCGTTTCCTTAGGATATCGCACTAAACGTTGGGGTTGCGCCTGGTGTTCGAATTCGGCCACCGGCAACGTTTTTTTTTATTTGAAAATGTATTTAATTTATTAGAAACGTGCAGATATTTTTACTCCTAATTTAATTTGATTTTTAAAATTATTTATTGTCTCAATGTCGACGAGGGAAGTTCTGCGTAAAACCCTTTACAGATTTTTAGTTCCACGTAATTCCAAACAAATCCTTAATATTGAAAAAAAAGGTAACGTAGAGGAGACGTGGAAAACTAAAGGACAACATAATTAAAGCGACCGAAGAAGCTTTAGGGAAAATACAAATAAACACAACATCAACAACCAGAAATAAAACACCTTGGTTTACTCCAGAGGTAAAAGAAATATCTACACAAAAAAGAAAGCATTTATACAACACAAGACAAACAAAAGCCCAAAAGATCGTGAAAACTACATACGAGAAAGAAACTTGGGTTATGCAAAAATAAAACAAATAAAGGAACACTATTGGGAGAGCTTCACAAAGAATATGGAACGCAGAAAAAGGTTTGGAAAATGCTCAGAAACAAGAAAGCTGAAGTAAATGAGACAATAAAGATTAATAAAATTTAAACCGAGCAATGGAAGAAGCACTTCGAACCACTGTATTAAAATCAGCCTGAAAAAAATATAATACTAGACAGGGAAGAAGAAAATGTAACTATAACCAAACAAGAAATCAGGAGGTCTTTAAAAACACTAAACAACAGGAAAACGCCAGGTATGGATGAAATCAGAAATGAATACTTAAAATACGGAGGAGAAAACCTAATTAAAGAGCTAGAAACACTATTCAATCTTATATTAAAGTCTGGGAACATACCGTAATATGGAAACTCAGTGGAACAATACCAATATTTAAGAAAGGGGACAAAACCGATTCTGATAACTATCGTGGCATAACTCTGTTAAACTCGACCCATAAGCTGTTGTCGAAAATCATTCTAGAAAAACTGCAACAATATATACACATAAATGAAGAGTAACACCGATTCACATCAAACCGGTCAATTACTGACGCATTATTTATAGTACGACGGATAGTCGAAAAGGCCATTGAGTATGCCCCAGCTTTCTTATGTTTTGTTGATTTCTATTTCTAATTATGACACCATCTACGGGGTCGATAGTTAGCACTAGAGAGCTTATCGGTTGATAAGTTACTCTAGGGAGCTTATCGGGCAATACGTTCAGGATTCGACGATTTAAAAAAAATGCATGGTTCTCATTGGATGATATCAGTCATGTGACAGTTGTGTGTAATAGTCAATATTAAGAGACTTTGAAGTACCCAGCAGAATTATTAAGATTATCCACGTTATGAATTTTCAAGTGAAAACAAAGATTAAAGTAGAAAATGAATATACACAAGAGACAAATTGTAACTCCGGCATAGGACAAGGTGACTCTATGAGTCCTGTATGCTTCAGTTTAGTAATGGACGAATTAATCAGCAGCGTCAGAGATCTACCAGGATATCAAATGGATCTCCAGAATCATCAAATTTGTGAGCTATAGATACCGTAGTCTCTTAATGAAAAACCGAAGAAATTTTGCTGGGACTAACATAGTCGTCAAGGGGGACCTAACGCAGAAAAGTTATGCCCTCATCAAGTCTGCATCTGAAAGGTTTGGGTTCAAAAATGTGTGGCTGTGGATGGTGTGATTAAAGTGAAATCCGGGAACAAAATCGTTTCTGTAACAAATAAAGACGCCTGTAACGCCATCGTAGTTGATTAAAGTAATAACTTGCATCGTCAGTTCTGAATTTGTTAATGTTTAGTTCGTTAACACAATGAAATTATTAATTAAATTTACAAATTAAAAGTTAATCTACTTGATATATTTTGGTTGAAAAATATAAATCTTTATTTCTATTTTTATTGCGACGTTCTAATAATTAAGTTAGAATTATTACTATATGATATTGTTTTTATCTTTATATGAGGGGTTTTGTACCTACATCAATTCGTGCAATATTATTAACTGTTGATTCACGTTGCCTACATATGCATGTATAGATTGTACGGGCACTTAATATTAAACTCAGCTGGTTTTATTTAAGAAATGTCTTTCACTGTTTGTATGCGGGTGCAATTAGCAAAATATTAATCTTTACGTTGTTAAATTGAAGTTAATTTTTAATTTTCTGAATGTTTGGGTGATGTTTAACTTTTTATCCCATTTCCGTTTTCAATTTTTTCTTGCCAACTGCAGAAACTTACGAAGAAGTTGTGTTGCATAAATCCAAGTTACTTGGGTTGATTGCTAAAAAGCATTGTTGTATATATTATAATTTATTTTATGTGTACTGAATTTGAATTTGTAAATATTCAATCGTTGATTTGTAGCTTAACTGATTTAAGAGATCATGTAACCCTTAACGAGTATGATGTCTTCGCAGTCATCGAGACGTGGATAAAAGACGATATATTAGATAAAAATGTCGATATTATAGAATATAAAATAATTAGAAATGATCGTAAGCAAAGAAAAGGAAGGAGAGTAGCGTTCTATATCTTAAATTGTTTTGATGTTACTGTTATACCAACATCTGCATTAATCGAACAGCTGTGGATCAGGCTTAAAAATCAATAAGAAAGAATATATTTTTGGAGTAGTTTACAAGCCGCCTGATATGAATTACAATAATTTCTTAGAAGTACTTGATAACACTATTTCTGATTTAATAGGAGATTGTGATGAATTATATTGCACTGGTGATTTTAATATTGATTTGTTTGAGGTAGCCGACATAAAAACTATAGCTTTGAATTTGTTACTTGAAAGTTATAATTTAAAACAGATTATTAATACGCCTACAGGAATTACTTCTACTACTGCTAAGCTTATAGATTGTATAGTAATGCCATCTAATAAACAAGTACTAGAGTGTGGCGCTTTTTTTCTTTGACTCGACAGACCATGAACTTGCGTACTGCACTGTGCTGTTTGAAAGTATAACAAGGGGGTGTAAATATAAAGATATTCGATCATATAAACGCTTCAATGAGGCCGATTTTCTTGAAGATCTAGCGCATTTGCCTTTATCTGAGTTAATTGATATGAGCAGTGTTAATGACAAAGTTGATCATCTTACAAAACATATTAATAGTCTCTCTGATAAACACGCACCTTATACTTCTTGCCGTTTTACAAAAAAACCTGCTTCATGGATCACGCCTAACATTAAATTAATGACGAATCTCCTAAATAAAGCTCTAAAAAAATTTAAACATACTTACTAAAAATCAGTCTCATTGGAATTAAAAAAAAAGCATTTTTTGAACATGAGTTACAAACTACAGATAGTAAAGTTCTTTGGCAAAAGCTCTCAAAATTTAGCATCCACTCTAAACCTAATGCAGAGATGCCGCCGTCGCTGAAAGATGCAGACAAATTAAATTGTCTTTTTATCACTTCAGTAGGGGAGGGTGGTCCACCTTGAGACATATTTTGTCTTTCGTGTTATACGTCATTCAGTTTTGGAAAATAACCAATTGTCTTAACATGCAAGAGTTGTGTATAGGCATGGCTAATGAATGTACAATGAAATAATATTATAAAAGGGACTTAACTGTATTAAAAAAATATTTTTCTGTCAAAGGTCGAACGTCTCATTGTGGAACGACATTGTTCCACTATAAGACATGTCACTTTCCACAATGAGACAGTATTATACGCTCTTAGATAAAGAAATAAAACACCTACCAATCAAATTAACTCTCTATAATTGTACTACTCTACTTATAGGTATAGATAAACATACATGAATGGAAAAATATTATATAAAAACTTAAAACTGGTAGGTTCCAACTAACGTACATTAATCGTAGAGAGGTCTACTTCAAAGCTTACAAGCCCTTGTTGCCGCTTAGTTCCTTGAATTGAAGATAATGGTAGAACTCTAATGATGTCATATAAGTTAACTATGGAAATCTCTGGAACAACAGGATATACAAATTTCGTAATATACTTTACGCTTCTACGCAGAAAGCTAACTTCAACATCCTTATCTGCGTTCATGTCACCTAATATTTTTCCAACATAAAAAACATTTTTCTTTATGGTGCTAAATTTAACAAGCACAAAGTCATCTTTTACCGGGTCCCTCTCTAATTCTTCAAAACCTGTGACTGGTTGCAAGTCATCATTTAAATCATAATCCGATAAACTATCATCCAAAGAGATATGGTCTTCATGGGCCTCGCTTTCTTCACTGCTGTTATCTGCAAAAACTTGTTTTCTTACCCTCTGTTTTTCTTTTTGTTTAATTTGCTTTTCTTTTTCTCTTCTTTCGAGTTCTTCTTTTTCAGGCGTATCCGTTGCAATTATGCTCTTTCCTTTTTGCTTTCCTTTTCTGTTGCTTTTCCGTTCGGCTGCTTTTGGATAACCTTTAAACACTTTTGGTGAAATGAAGTTATCCTCGCTTTTTCTTGATACAGATGGTGAGTTTGTAATTGCAAGTTTTTCTTTATTAATTGTATTATCTGCAACGATATTATCTGGTGTTGTGCTATCAATTTTTCTGGATGTAGTTGCTACAGGTGTGCTTGTAGTTGGAATTTCTGCTGTGTCTGATGAGGCATTATCTGGTATTGGACGATCAGTGACATAGCTGGACATAAAATCTTCTTCAAGAAATATATTCTTGTCGAAGGGATAAATACCAGTTCTCCGAAATCCTGACTTTATATTCTTGGGCGTCATAGATTTGTCATGTGCAGCAGCCACAAATTCAGCAACTTCATAAATCGAAATTGGTAGTCCTGGGTTCCTTAATAACCAAGAATCTGCAGCACTATTGTAATGCGATTTGAAGGAAGAAAACACACTGACATCTAGTGGCTGTAACTTGTGACTGCTATGTGGAGGTAGTGTTAACAACGTCACTCCGTTAGTTTTGGCCAGATTAATAGCAGCAAGCGATAAATGACTCTCATGATTATCGAGAATTAAGAGAGATGGGTTATCATTTGAAGAATTAGTATATTTAATATAATGTTCCATTACTTCTGTGAATAAAGTGGCAGTCATCTAGCCACTTGGGCTTAAAAGCCCTAATGTTCCAGGAATAGCATTCTTAAGCATACGGGGTTGAAACTTCTTCCTTGGGAACACCATGACTGGCGGTATAGTGTTTCCCGAAGCACTAATAATGCAGCTTGTAGTAACGAGGGTACCTCGTTCTCCACTCGTAGCTTTGTTAACTTGTTTGGTCCCTTTTAAAGTCACAACTTTTTTTGGTCTCTGGACTGTAGTTGTCGCCGTTTCGTCCAAGTTAAATATTCTACTACCATCAGCATATTTTTCAGGATGTCGTTTGAGTGCACTTTCAAGGTTCGTATAAAACTGAGACACATTGTGATAGTTAAACGATGTCATTCTCGACAAACTGCAGCCTTCAGCTTGCCTAATGCTTAAATCTGGATTTCTTTTTAAAAAACCATATAGCCACTCTGAACCCGACCGTTCATCTCTATCCCATGAATTGGGATATTTTATACTATTAATTTTTGCCATCTGATACGCCAATGATCTTATGTCAAGTGTAGTTTGACCATAGCACATTTTGGATGTTTCTACTATGTATTCTTTCAAAGTGTCTTCCTGAGTTTTAGTAAATATCAATCTGCAATCATAATTTGGCTTCATGGAAACTTCTGTGCCCACATTTAGTTTTTGTTTTTTGGTATAACGAGCAAGTGTTTGAAATTTTAAATTATATTGATTTGCGGCTGTTCTAATAGAAATGCCTTGTTCAATCACCAACTTGACAGCATTCCTCATGTCTTCTTCAAGGAATTGTCCTTTATCACTCTTTCTCTTTCGTCCCCGTGCCATTTAACACTATCTAAAAATTAAACGTAATATAAATTTAACAGCATGGATTTGTATGTTCCACAATGAGACAGTCTCAATGTGGACCAATTCTTTTGTCTCATAGTGGACCAAACCGCCAAAATTTCAAAATTTCAAGTTTTTATGTTGGTATTAAAAGTTTGCAGAAACTTCACTACGTTAAACTAACCTCTAATATATTACAAATCAAGTAACGCAAATGAAAATTTGATAACTGTTTTTGTTTTGCTTTATCCCACATAATATCGGCATTCACAAAATACACAACATGCCTCCAATATGAATAAAATATTAATAAATGTTATACTTACTGCGATTTTCCGAAACAACTTTGCAAAATAGAATCGACGAGTGCGGAACACATGAGTTGTAGCGCGAAAAGAATAAAATTTAAATTGAGTCAACAGATATATTGACTGTCTCACTGTGGAACAAGTCTCATTGTGGACCACCCTCCCCTACCTACCTAATGTGATTAATGATACCCGCCCTACCGTAAACTCCTATAAACATAATAAATTATTAGATCACAATATTCTATTTAATTTTAGCGCAGTTAACGAAAACCAGGTCGTCAAAATAATAAATATAATCAAAACCAATGCATCTGGTGCGGATGGTGTCAACATTAATATGATTAAATTATGTCTACCATATATTTGTCATATTATTAATTTTTGTTTAATTAATGGGGTATTCCCTAATTCTTGGAAACTAGCTTTAGTGACTCCTGTTCCGAAAATTAATAATCCTGAAGAATTTAAGCATTACCGTCTGCCAGTATTTTCAAAGGTTTTAGAAAAAGTAATGATATTGCAAATCACAACCTACTTAGAAAAATACAATATATTACCTGATACTCAATCAGGATTTCGTTCGGGGTATTGTTGTAGTTCTGCACTTTTGAATATTATATTTATGTTAGGTTAATGAAACAATACCGGTGATTTATGTTTACCTATGATAGGTTCACATATTCAACCAGCAATTCCTTCATTCAACCCAACATTTAAAGAAAAAATATCAGCCAGAAAAAATTTTTTGTTTAACAATGTGATATTAACAACCTTTTTGTCAATCACACGTTAAACATATTTATTGTTTAAAATAGTTAAAAAACACATGTAACGTTTCGCTAAACTACCGTTAGCTTCCTCAGACAAGTTTTTGATAAAATAGGACAATGTTGAAATAGTATGATTAACAATCTGGGAAAAGCAAAACACAATATTAACATACATATTTAAGTAGGTAGGTGAAAGGTTACAATTTCCTCAAAAATTTTATTACCTGTTGTTAATTTTATTAAAAAAATTTTTTTTATAATAATTTTGTTAATGATAAAGAAGGGATTAATATGTAAATTTGGAAACTTCTCTTATTAAACAATATAAAACGTTTTAGAACAATTAAACGTTTATTACTTTTAAGGTTTTAATAAATATCAATGATTATTACTTACGGGGGTATTATTTTCATAATTTTGGGTTGTGTAGGTTAAAGTCCTTGTGCTTGAAACAATTATCAATAGATAATTTAATTTCAATTGGAGTTGGAACTTAGTAAATTAGTATTCGCACTTCTTTGACCTTTTTTATTCAGTTGTCGGCGAAAAACTTGTTGTAATAAGTTATTATTTTATGACACATTCTAAAAAATAAATCTATTCGATTGAAGAGATTAATTAGAATTATTAATCTACCTTTAACTGCTTAATACTGCTTAATAATACATTGTGTTACATTTCACAGAACTGTTTAATTATAATTTGAGGGGTTTAATCGTTCATTTTCTATGTGTAAAACATCAACCTGTAATAGTAAGTAGAGATTATTATATATTACTAGCGATCACCACTAACACTAACCTTTTTTTTTATAAATTTTAACCAGAGGGTCACAGTTTCTCTAGAAGAATTTTGTGATAATGCAAATTGATGCGATGAATTGGATTTTGTGATAATGCAAATTGATGCGATAAATTATCTAAGTAGTTTGGTTATTTCCTATGTTAAGATAAAATCATTAATCATTACGTAGAATAGACGTCAGTATTTATTACCAATGTTCTCTGACAGCTTATGCAAACTGCACACGTTTACGGATTAACTTGGGTTTTTATTGGAGAATTTGGAATATTTAGTATAGTTAGGTAGAATATTTTTAAATATTTTGTGTTATACTATACCAATAGCTTTAATTTGTTCTGGTAAAAGTGAAGGCATAATGATAATGAGAGAAATATAATTGTAGGTGGTCCATGACATCGATGGTATTTTATTAGTTTTATTTTCTTTTTTTTTGTTATGTTTAAAGTATGAAAAACTTGTTGAGGCGTGCAATGCTTAGAGATGAGTTCTTTTTTCGTTCTTATTTAGGTGTAGAATAGCTGGTATAATTAATTTGTTGTTTTTTCCAGTTAAAAATTTCCAGTTAAGTTAGGTTATGATAATTTAGTTGGTAAAGGAAAGTGTAAGTTTTGACTAAGTGTTCAACAGCTGTAAAACATTATAATTAGAAACAATTTTATCATTAATAGTAAACTCATGGCCTTCTAGATTAGCGTGCCTGCCGGCTCTTAGCGGCCTGTTCATTTGCAAACTTTTCGAGTGATCCGCGTGGCGCTAGTTATCCGGGGATTTGGAAGCGTTGGCTCGGCGTTTAACTGCAGAAGGCTGAGCTGGCGCGGCGCATTCAACAAAATACTTTCGATTTTATCTTTTCGCAAGCACAGAATGCTTGATTTTTGCGCGCAAGCACAATTTACAAATTTTGACGTTTCTACGTACGCATTTTCGTTCATTGCAAATTTAGTTTGTTGCTTCTGTGAAAATCCATTTTGTATTTTTTTCTACTCATGACATTGAAATCAGGCATTTTGACATTGATTCTGGTGGTTGAAATCGCATTTCAACCACTAGAGATTGAAATGTTCCGACTAGCGCGATTTCAAACTGTTTGACATGCAATTGTTGACAAGAGAAATGTCACTTTATGTTTAATTTTTTCTAAAGTGAATTAATTTGTTAAAATTCGTAGAAAAAATAGTATATACAACTCGTGGCTGATAAAATTTCAACCTCTCGAGTAACTTTTTTCAACTCGCTTCGCTCGTTGAAAAAAACCACTCTCAACGTTGAAATTTTATTTCAACCACTTGTCCCATAATATACTATTTTCGTACAAAAATGTCGTAAAACTAACCTAATTTAACGTTTCAGTAACAGAAAAATAATCTGACAGATAAAAGCTAAGTTTCAAACCGGCTGGCGTGGTTCTGAACTTTTGTAATGCTATTTGTCGCAAATGAACAGGCCGCGAAGAGCCGGCAGGCACGCTAATCTAGAAGGCCGTGAGTAAACTACTTACGAGTATGAAATTGTAATTCAATGAATTTTTATAGGAAAGCACGTTTTCCTTTTAGTTGGAATTTGACATGATGTTGTAGGTGCCACCTACTGGTTGAAAATAGAGATTTTAATCGTTGTTCGTAAGATCCCAACATTTCCCTGTAGAGCTAATTGTTTATATGAGTTAAATTTTTATTTAAATAAATAATGAAGTATTTGGTACTGTTTAGATTATTATTTGTTTTGTTTTTTACATATTATGTTTCTATTAGAGATATAGTGTAGGTACTAAAAATTTTTTGTGATTTTTGGATTTGTTTTTTGTTTAAAAGTAATTCGAGAGGTTTAATGTTGGTATTTGTTCCGTTAGGCTTTTAAAGGTCAGGGACTGACTACCTGGACCATGTGGTCTTTGGGGTAGACGACCCCAATAGCGTAAGGACCTCAGTTTGTAACCGACTGTGTATGCCTGAAGATGCAGCAATAAAGCCTTGGATTAAAGTACGCCGGTCTTTAATTACGATACGTTAACATAACAGTATTTATTGTAAAAGATTTTGTAGATAAATAGTATAAGGTTACAATTAATTTTGAAAAATTAAAAAGTAGTATAATAATTTATTTGTAAGAGTTATTTACTTTTTGTTTTCTAGTTATTATTGAAATAAAAGCTACATGGTGGTTGCTAAGGGATGTTTTGGATGACAGGTTATTTATTTCCAATAATATTGTCGTATGTTTTGTTTAACGTTTCTGTGTCAGTTTTATAATTTATTGCTTTTGGTGATTTTTTAATTTCAATGCATTCTAGTAATAAACGTTTTTTCAAATGTGTTTCATTATGTAGTATTTTAGGATTGTCTAAATCAAAACTATGTAAGTGGCCGACAGCGTATTTGGTTGTATTGGATTAAGTAATTTTTTTTTATTGATTGCTGGTGTTGGGTCATCCGCCGTTTTATATACTGTTTTGTTTGTCCGATATATATGTTGAATCTCAGTTTTTACACGATACTTCGTAAATAACATTTGATTTTAAATTTTTATTAGTTTTATCTTTTAAGTTTTTATAAAAAATTCTTTGTCCTGTATTATGATTTTGGAATAAAGTGTAAATGCCATTTTTTAAATTCTTTTTCTATTTTTTCAGATACGTTAGGAATATATGGAATAGTAGTGTAAATCTTAATAGTGTTTTGTTGATTGTTGAATTTATCATTTAGAAGGTTTGGTTGTAGATTAATTGAGTTATTCATATTGTTTTGTATTTGTAGACGTTTTATTCTTTTTTTAATGTTATTATTGATGAAAGTTAAAGGATAATTATTAAGTAAAAGTATGTTAGTTATAATAGCTCGATCTACCAGTCCTGATATAACACTTTTTTGTATTTGATTGTTGTATTAGATAAGTAATTCAAATATCTGTCAGACATTGTTGGTTTTCTGTAACAATTTGTACTAATATTGCCAGTATTTTCTCTGGTTAAAGTAAGGTCTAAAAAATTTATAGATTTGTTTGTTTTATTTTTTTATAGTGAATTTTAAACTGTGATGAACGCTATCGAAAATTTTAAAGATTGAATCGATTTTTAATTTATTGGCACCCATTATTATGTCATCAACAATCTTTGGTAAAAGCAGATATGTTTGTTACTTTTAACAATTTGGTTTTCAAAATCCATTAGTACTAATTCAGCGATTACACTTGATATTGGAGAACCCAGGTACTCCATATTTTTGACTATATATTTTGTTGTTAAAGGAAAAATAAGTGTTATTTAATACGAATTTTAACGTATTTAGGAAATCTTGTTTTGGAATATTAGTGAAGGAATTAATCTTGCCCCAGTTGCTTTCTACTGTTTGTAGTGCAAGGTCTATAGGAATGTTTGTGTATAATGAGATAACATCTAAAGATAGTAATTCATAATTTTCTGGTAATGTTTGAACATCTATAATTTTTTTAAAGGACCATGAGTCTTTAACACTAAACAAATTTTTTTTTGGTTAAATTAGATAAGGTTTTTCCTAAATATTTTGCTAATTTGTAGGTAAGCCTCATGTAAGATGCTACAATAGGTCTTAGTGGGATGTTGGGTTTATGTAGTTTAGGTAAACCATATATCAGTGGTGGAGTTCCATTGTGGGATATTAGTTGTTTATAGTCTTGGTTTTCAATATAGTTGTTATTTAACAGTTCTTTTAGGATTGAATTATTTTCTGTTTGTATAATTTGAGTAGGGCCTTTTTTTTTCTTGTGTGTATGTGTTATTATTGTTTAGTAATTCTTCCATTTTATTTGTATACATACTATTTATAAGGATTACAGTTTTTTGTGTTTTATCTGCTTTTGTTATAATGTCTTTATGGTTTTTAAGAAAAAGTTTGGTTTCTTTGATTTTAGATGATAATTCTTGATTTATTCTTTGTTGTTTAGCATTAGTTGATTTCGTTTTGTTCGGTTTATTTTCATAATTTGTTAAAATGCTAGAAATATTAGCTCTTGTTGTGTTTTGTTTTTCTTCATTTAGTTTACTTAAGCTATTTTCAATATTTATGATGAATTGTTCAAACGGGATGTTTTTTTGGATCAAAGAAATTGAAATTTGGTCCAAGATTTAGTATTTCTTGAATGTTTCCGGTATGCTAATATTTGTTAAATTTTTTATCCAATTTTTTTGTTTATTGTTAGGTTTTTAGTGGTATGAGCACCAAATCAAACATAGTATTAATAAAAATAAATAATTTTTAGAAAACCATTGCCCAAAGAATATAATCAGCATGTTTCTTACAATGAATATTTCAAAATATAATAAATTAAAATTACATATCAGTAATAAACATAAAAATAAAATCCAAACCCTTGACCACAAACAAAATTTAATTAAACAATTTAGAATAAATAATACTACTGTTACAAATCCGTCTAACAATAAACAAAAAAATTGGATAGAAAATTTAACAAATATTAGCATACCAGAAAACATTCAAGAAATACTAAATCTTGGACCAAATTTCAATTTCTTTGATCCAAATAACATCCCGTTTGAACAATTCATCATAAATATTGAAAACAGCTTAAGTAAACTAAATGAAGAAAAACAAAACACAACAAGAGCTAATATTTGTAATATTTTAACAATATAACAGAGTGCCCCAGCGCCACACTACACGAAGTAGGTATAAAACATATCCATAGGAGACTGAAAAGAAAGCGAGCACAAGACCTTTACCTATCACCAACGTCGACAGAAGAAAGTGATGATTAAAATGCCATAAAAAGTTAACAATGTAATGAAAGGGAAACACAAGTTCTAGTTATCAATTAATTGAAGTGACGGAGACGCTTTTAAAAGTGGATCTCATTAGATTGATTAAAAAAAAGTGCTTGACTAATCAATAGTGAACTCAGCTGTGAATAGCAACTGATTGCTGAACCGGCTAAATAACTTTGAAAAAAAAAAACTTTCTTTTTCTGTATTATTCAACAAAAACAACACAAAATCCTGACATTTTTGTCGGTGTCAAGGTTATGTTCTTTATTCACTGTCAAATATGTTACTTAACCAACTTTTGGATTAAACTAGAGACCCTTTCATTAATACAATTTTACGAGTCCATAACTTCCTTCAATTTTCAACTGAAAAGAGTATTTTATAGTACACTGCTGTATTACATAAACTCAGTACAACGGACACAAAACGTATAGAATTTATGGAAAGCTTCTATAAGAAAGTTACAGTTGCTTGTCCGCGATTAGCTGTTACGGCGGAGCTTATGACGTCACTTAGAAATACTCAATTGCTTTGACTATTTCAAATTTAGAGGGGGCGTGGCGCATGCCGCCCTCTGAATACGCCTATGTTTGTACATTAAATATGCTGACTGGGTCATAATAGAAGCAGAAGCAAAACAGTGTCCTAAAGGTTTAGAATTATAAAAGGAAAATCGCTCAACTAAATGTATTACATTCAACGTTTAGGAACTATGTTACCCTTACCAGTAGGCTGTCCATAAGTGATTCCGATGATTGATATAATGCACAGATATTTTAGCAATAACATGACCGTTCTTAAAAATTCGACTGCACAGAATAACCGCTAAAAAGTAAAAACCTGTTGCAGAAGGTCGTTTTGCAGCAACACATAAATGCCAGAGGTTATCAATCCACCTTGAGAATGGTTCTCGCGAGTATAAAAACCTACATCCGCTTGTTTAGAAACACAGATTTTGCTTTTTGGAGTATATAGATTTTACTCTTAATTTATGTATGCCCTTTTGCAAAGATTGCCTGGAGATTTGTTTATAACATAAATTAAAGTGGATTTATTTCTATCTTCCATCTGCAACTTTTGTAGAAGCTATCATATTTTAAGTTGGAAGTTTTATAGGTATAAAAATTCTTGGCAAATAAAGTTTTTCCATCGACTGCTAAATTAATTTCAAATAGCCTGAGGATGTAAAAGCATCTAAGTATGTAAAAATACCAGCAGAGTGAATAAGAGTTTAAGGTGAAACAAATTTAACAGTTTTACTCTACATACCTAATAGGTTTGTATTTCGATCGTTGGAAATAAATAATCTCTGTCAATAATTTTTTATTTAAGAATTACGGATGATTAAATTAATGTTGGAAGCAAAGACCATTAACAGATTTATATTAAACAATGGTACTCAAATAGTTTCATAAACCTACACGATCGAAAGAAATCCTAATAGTATTAACACTTATTGACAAACTCAAATAAATAAAGTTAATATGAAAGTAATAAGCTAATTTCTTCAAAAATAAAATTTATAATCTGTTTTAATGGTGTTTAAAATCAGACAGAAAATTAAGAATTAAGTTATTTGCAAAAATCTAGTAGGCCGTGGACTTTTTATAGAAAACCACAGCAATGTTAAATTAAGGACAGGGTATCTAGTAAAAGCTATTAAAAATTATTGTAGCTTGATCATTTTTTGTTTTTTAGTAATGTCCTTTTGCACATTCTCTTCTTATGTTACACTTTTGGCATTGTCAAGAGAAAAAAGATTTGGGCTGTAAATGTAAATGTGTTTAATATATTTCCGATGTAGCCAATGATTGTCTTTCAATTTTGGCACAGTTATTCTTTATATATGCTGCTCGGCGATGAAAAAGTTTAGAAGTGTCCTATTTTTTTAAACCAGTATGCAAATGCTAAATTACTACTAAATTAATTCAGCCTTTTATATGAAATAGTGCTCAATAAAAGTACTAGAGCCTAGAATAATTATGTACTAAAGTAAAGTCTGGTCAGACAAGATGGATGAAAGACAAGTAACCGCTGAATGCAATCGACTGCTTACCGCTATACTAAACGTTTTGTAAGAAGTATTTAAGTATGGTTAAACTTTTTAGTTGTATTATACCTGCAGTTTGTGATCGTGAAAAATTATATTTGCCTATTCACGACTACTTACTACTTAAATCCAACATGGCGGTTAAAGGAATTATGTGTGTTAAGTGCTTTATTAAATTATGAAGATATGATGATTCTATAGTGTACGGGCAGCTGTGGTGGATCATTTCATTTAGTATGTGCACGTGTATCATTGAAGTTATTAATCGTGATGAATGAAGATAAAACGCCAAAATCTTGGCAATGTGAAATGTGCAAAAATAAAAATAGTGATAAGGAAGCAGAAATACAAACCACCAATACAGAGTCTGATAATACTGTGTTATTCCAAATTTTAGAACAGCTAAAGGTGTTGCCTACACTCACTGCAAATGTCGAATTGTTGACACAGTCTGTAAACAATTTTTCTACTAGATTAGATTCAAGGCAGGATCAAATATCGGAGTTAAGGCAGAGAACTGTGTTAAATACCAATAAAATGGTAAAACTAGAAAATGTTACAAAGAGTCAAGATCATGAAATAAAGGCGCTACATAAACACGTGCATGAACTGGATCAGTATACGAGGAAGGAATAGAAACATATAATTACATGGGGTTACCGAATCTGAATCAGAAAACTTAACTTTAATCTTAAGTAAAATCGGAGCGAATTTGAACATAGTGGATTACAATGTAAATTCAGTAGAAGCCATACATAGAATTCCACATAGGAGAACGGATAAGCCAAGACCTATTATTGTCCAGTTTAACAGCAGGATTATAAGAAATCGATTTAATGAAAGTAGCAAAAGAACCAAAATAACATCCTTGGACATTTATCTGCTCAGTGACAACAATCAAATCTATGTACCTAAATGAACATTTATCTCCTTATAATAAACAACTGCTTTGGAGGGCAAAGAAAATTAAAGAGAATATGCACTACAAGTACGTCTGGACAAAAAACGGCGTACATATGAAAAAACCGATAATTAGTAATCAAGAGCGTGCAAACTTCAGTTATATTATCAAAATGTGGGTGGCTTGAATACTAAAATGAATAAGTTTTATTTAAATGTGGTGTCCTGCGATTATGATGTTATAGTGATGTGATAACCGAATCATGGCTTAAAAATAATGTAAACAACAATAAATTATTTGGCGACAAATATGTAGGTTTTAGACAAGATAAAGATGTAAATATTTCTGGAAAATCCAGAGGTGGTGGTGTTTTGCTTGAGGTTGGAACTAATTTTCAAGCGGAACAGATGGCTATTGTTTTTCCTAGTGTCAAGGTTGTTTTAAATTTTAAAACCTGTTATACATTATTGTTGTGTACATTACAAATGCTTCTAGAAGAGATTATGAGCAATTATTTGAGTATCTAAGTAGCTTACCATTTATTTTCAATGAAAATTGCATGCTGTTTGGGGATTTGAATTGTCCAGATTATTTAAAATATTTTTTAGAGAATATAAAATTAATTTGTCTTCTAAAACTATAGCATTAATAAACTTTATAAATTGCTTAAATTGTAAACAGCACAACCATGTCACCAACACAAACGGCAGAATATTAGATTTAATTATATATTTTAAGGAAATCAAGGTTTTCAGGGAGTCCGACGGGATAGTGCCGGCAGATCCAATTCATCCTGAATTATCATGCGAGTTTATTATTAAATCTGCTAATATAAAATTAGATAAAATGAATAATGAATTCGTATATGATTTTAAGCATGGTAATTATTATTTACTAACTTAGTTGATTAGGGACACAGATTGGAGTGATCTAGATAATTACAACGTAATTGATGGAGCGGTAATAGTTATTTACTATACAAGTGGGATAACAGCATCATTAATATACGTGTGTGTAAGTTACAAAAGTGCGTAGCACAAGTTATTTAAGAACACAAGTATATTAATGATGCATTATCACACATGTATTGTACAAAATTTTATCTACGACTGCCTAAAATTGAGAAAAGTGCATTATTTCAGTTACGTAATGAAGTCATTACGCAACTCAGTAGCGTAATGAAACCATTACATAACTGAGTGGTGTAATGAACTTCATTACTTAACTGAAATAGTGTCAAATGAGTGACGTAATGAGTTACTTATCCCACTGTAGTGGATAAATAAATTTTATTTTATCCTATTATGTTATTATGACAATAACTCCTTAGCAACGAGTTGCGTTAAGATGCATTTAACAGCACTAGTGTTGTTAAGAAAAATAACATAACGATACTTTATTAGCATTTAATCACATGTTGGCAGCACTGTATTGTCAGTTTACATCAAATTCGATGTTAGTAGGTTAGGTTTTGTTTGTTATTTGACACAAACTGACGCAAAACTTAACCTGAAAATTTCAAATTTAACATAACCTGACAGTGCTACCAACAATACAGTATTTAGTTTTTATCTTACTAGTGATACCACCGCTCGCTGTTGGAAATGTCATTAATAACCATTTTTCCCATTTTTTTATAAAGATTGGTATTTTAGGATAAAATAAACCGTGTTACTGATATACGTAACGTTATCTGCTTTCTACATTACTCGAGAATTTGAAAGAACTCGCTCCTAACGTCGCTCGTTCATTCAAACTATTCTCTTGTAATGTAAAAAGCTTGATAACGTTACTTGCATCGTAAATTACTATTATGATATTATTAATAATATTTTGGACGGTAGTATTCCCAAGTCACGAAAACGTAAACGTAAATTCCCTTACTGGTACCGAACAATTATTCGGAAATGAAACGCTAAAAAAATAAAATAAAAATAGAAAACTTTTCCGTGAAAAAGTAAACGCCGTTTTTAATGAAAATTATAAATCATTGCGATCGGAAACTAAGACACTGATTAAGTATGCTTATAAGACATGTAGGTATGGAGAATTTAGAAATTAATATTCAAAACGAACCAAAATGTTTCTGGAATTTGGTAAGAAGCAAACGTGTATCCGGTGGTACTCTTGAACCAATGATTGATACAGACGGTACATCATTACAAGATGGCGTAGGTGTAGTAAATGCTTTTGTCAGGTATTTTAGTAGTCAATACACTGTACATAGAAATGTAAATTACAATTTAGAGCCAATCGCTAATGTCATAGCAAATATAAATATAAACATTATAACTTATGACGAGGTAGTGACTGCTATTAAACAGCTAAAAAATACACGGGCTACTGGTCCTGATAATGTCCAACTTACATCATAAAAGGGTGTGCTGACTGTCTAGCTGGCCCCTTATGTACTTTATTTAATTTCAGCATAAGTACCAACACATTCCTCATGAAATGGAAAAATTCACAAATCACTCCCGTTTTTAAAAAAGGTAATAAATCTGAAATAGCACTACAGGCCCATCTCTTTACTAAATATTTTTGCAAAAATATTTGCATCGATTATAAACAAACACATACGACAACAAATTCATTCATTTCTATGTATTTAACAGCAGGAATTCATCAATAAGCGTTCTACGGTAACCAACTTAAGCATTTTCACTCAATATATTTCTGACGCATTAGAAAAACAATACCAGGTTGATGTCATTTATACGGATTTTGCAAAGGCATTTGATACTGTGAACCATAATATCCTCTTAAACAAACTTCATAAATTTGGTTTTAATAATAACTTAATTGAATTTTTTCATTCTTATCTCTCTGAGCGCAGTCACTGTGTTTATTTAAATGGTTATGTTGGGTGCATTGTAGTTTTCTTTAAATTTAATAATGTAATTTATTGTAATTGGGTCTTGGTACTTGTTGGAAATAAATATTTATTAATATTATAACGTTGTGAGTGGAGGAACTGAGAAAGCATTAAGTGATCAAGATAATGTTGTGAAAGACAACAATTTAAATAATCTATCAGCAGCAGTAAGTCATTGAATGCTATATAGTAAAACGTAGTATGTATAGTAAAAATGTAAAAATTGAAAAAACAAAAAACTGATAAAGAAATTAATGATGGAGATGGAGCGCATGTTGACCATAGTCCTGATGCGAATGCTGATACATTTTTAGGTATTTGAAATTATTGGAATTTTAATATCTTAGTATTCTGAGTTGGTGTATATTGAGACCCTAGGTATTGAAGAAGGTAGCTTTAAATTGCATAATGGTGCGTCATTTTCAGAAAAGTTGGAATTTTTAAAACTACACCCATTTCAGCCTACACCAACCAATGGCTTAAAAACTAAATTAAATTGTAAGAAAATATACTATAGATTGATTGGCGACAATGAAATAAAAAGTAATTGGGTGCCAGTAAAAATGCATTCTGACACAAAAAAAATCCAATACAGTGTACTGTTCAACATGCATAGCCTTCTCTGTATCGAAAGATTCTCCTTTTTGCACTGGTGGCAAAAACGTTCAACACATATATTCAGCTATAGATAAACATGAAAGTAGCACATCTCACTCCAATACTCTAAAAAGCTTTATCATTGCCTGCAAAGATGCTTCAATTGAGGCAAAAATTAATACTGACATGTATGCTCTTAAGAAAAAATGCTGTGAAGAAAACATCCACGTATTACGTCAAGTATTTGAACTGGTAAAATTAATAGGACAACAATCCTTGCCCTATCGAGGAACAAGTGCAAACAAAACTTTATTTAGAGTTCACGAAACGGATATCAATCACGAGAAATTTTAGGAAATAATAAAATTGCTTGCCAAAAGTGACCAAATTTTAAATAACTACTTGGAAGCTGTTATACAGAAAAATAGAAGATGTCATCAAGCACTAGAGGCAAAAGGGCGATAATTCCGTGATAGAGACAGTTTGGTAACTCTCCTATCGAAAACCACCATAAAAAAGGTGATAGGATTTACATTGGAGGCAATGAGAGCGAACTGGACAATAGACACTAGCCTCCAAATGGATAGTATCCAGGATATAAGCGTTTAAGAAGAGGCTATTATCATATGTCGCTGATGTAAAAGTTTGCTGTAATTGCAGTGAAAGATTCGACTGGTCGAGGTCTAAATCAATTATTAAAAGACTGATTCAAGAAGCACGGGGTAAAGTACGAAAACATTGCTGGCGAGTCGTTTGATAGAGCCTCTAACATGAGAGGCTAGGTTCTTGGAGTGCAAAAACAAATTCAGGAGATGATGAAAGATAGCGTCTAGGTATGGTGCTATGCCCATATCTTAAATTTATGTATAGCAGGCAGCTGTGATAATAATTTGTAAAAGAAAATTTTATTTTTATTACTAAATTGCTTAGCGACATTTTTCGGTAAATCTTACAAGCGGATGGATATATGGTGTGATACAGTAGCTCAACTTCAAATGTCAAAACATCGTATAAACTCTGTTTTAGCAGGTGATACTTGTCTGTATCCTGTAGTACTGTTTCCATTAGAGAAAATAATGGAAAGTAGATTTGATGCAAAAACAACCTCCGAGGCTGACTCTCTGCGCGACAAATTGTTGGAGTACAAAACTATTTCAACAGCACAAGTATTTTTGAAATTTTTTAAAGAATTTGATCGTACATAAAATAATTTGCAAACACAAAATTTGGATTTGGTTTCGGGTTGGTTTATGGTAGAGCAAAGCAAAAAAAATTGATGCTCATAGCTTTATAGCAGCAATGAATTCCAAACTAGACTCTCTAGATATGGATATTTACATAGAAGAAGAACTGTCAACAAAGACATGCGTCCCCAGGAAGGCAAAAATGGACGGTGAACAGTGCAGCGACGAAAGACCCATGGACCCTATGGATGTGTTCTGAGTTGAAGTTTTCACTGTTATCAAAAATACTATGAGAGTTGCTCTAGATGAAAGATTTTCCAAAAACAAAGAATTGATTACATGTTTGCTATACGTCGATCCACGACATTTTTCAAAATTTAAGGAAGAAGGACCTCCTACAGAGAAGTGCAGCGTACCAAGATAATTGGCCTAAAAATGTCTGTAGTACAAGAGACACCCATAAACCGAAACTTGACACTAAGTGCAGTTTTAAATCTGAAAGTATCTACTATGCGCGTGAGTGATGAATGGCCTGTAAACATCAGTACTACATATGCAAACAAAAAGTGATCGCGAGGTGCAGCTTTAGAAAGTATCTATTATGCGCGTGCAGCAAGAGACATCTGAGATTGCAAGTATGATTTGTGTCATCATGTAAACAATGCAGACTAATTTGTCTAAAACTTCAAAGTGCAATTTCAAGAACAGCGGGACGGATGTCTCAAACGTAGGGGCACCGGACTACAAAAGTGAAGGGTTGCGTAAATATCCTTGTGACCCAAAAACTAACAATGGACCAAGCAGACAGGAAAAGTGGACCTCGGTCACAATATAGTCATAAATACTCGAATATGAAAGAAGCACACCCAAAGCGGAGACTTATTTTATTAGCGGAAGTCATCTCAACTTTTCGTGTCACAATAGAGCGAAGAATCAGCCGGACAATACTATTGTATCTGAAAGAATAACCGGGTTCTTTCCATTCAAGTGGTTCTTATATAAACTCAAATAGACTAGTTTTATAGATCAGTTTGTCTCAGATCAGTTTGATCACTTCATTTTTACTTGTACGACTTGCACTCATTTTGCTGAGTCGGTAACGAAAACGGAGCTACTTACAATCAGTATTCGTATTTTTTGTAATATTAACGGATGTGTACATGTGTGTATTTGTTTGTGTTTAAATTTAAATAAAGGAAGGTTATTGTTTTCCACAAAAGTGTGTATTTTACTGAACTAAATTCTACATTAAAAATTACTACGCACCAACCAAATTGGCAAATGGTAACCAAAGAAGCAATTCACAAAGCTGGCCACCTCAGCTAGAGTAAAAGTGTCCCCGTTAGTTGAATTGACAAATTTTCTCTAACCGAATTGAAAAATGTAATAATATATCGAGTGTTCTATTCAAAATAGGAGTTAAGAAAAAATTAGAAAAAAAATACATCTCGATTACGGGCTGGTCTTTCTCAAGACTTATTAGAAGCTTTATGATTAGGAGTGTTTAGAAAGATGTCTTCGAGTCTGTCAATTTGTTTAGATAATTCCATAGCATCGCTGCTTTTTCTAAAAATGCTGGTTTGATTTTTTGCATTTTTTCGTTTCTGGAAAATGGAAAATTGTTAGTCTGAATGGATGCCGTATTTTTTTCTCCACAAAAAATATATTTACACTTTAGTTCTAAAATAATTAGGGGAGCAAATAATTGAACATAAAGAATTTACTATGCAAATCCCTATGGTGCATAGCGCAAGTCAGCACCCGGTATTATCATTATTATCAAGACCATCATTTACAACTTTTGTTGGAAACATTTTGATCTAAGTCAAATGTATTCTGAGCTAGAGCAGCGCAAATTGAATCGCAAGACAAAACATTTTTATTTTCAACAATTTTTCGATTATTAGTAATTGAAATAGATATTTATGCATTAAGGGAGATATGAATATGTTTTTTCCCTGAGGTTGACATGTGTTACAGACCGAGGGCCTCTGGCCCGAGGTCTGTAAGTCAACCGAAGGTAAAGAACATGAATATCTCCCGTGGTTCATACAATATTTTATCTACTAGCATATTCGTAAAATAGTATGAAATTTTAAAATGTCATAATGACATTTAAAATTAGAATATGTAAGTAACATCAAGGATTGCCTCATTGTATGGTTGCTAAGACGTTAATTGTAGTTGCATTGTTACCATGAGTTTGAGGGAGAAATAATTTGAAAAGTCCCTTGGGAGTTATGAGTAGCTTTTCATATTTCGTTTCTATGACGAAAATGTACAATATCATGTTGCTAGTAGATAAATATGTTTTCGCTATGACTAGTTGTTCTTTTCACACTACCACAAAATTTAACGGCGCAGGTAGTCGTGTTAGACCCCATTTCTAACACACATTTGTGAAGCTAGACGCACCAAGCAATTAAGCATATCGTCCGCCCCATTTCTAACAGCCGAATTCTTACAAATTCCCTTCCCTTCTATTGCTGAACATCTGGCTGTCGTACGCTTCGACCTTGGTTCGAATAAAATCACTCGCCTTTAGACAGGAATATCGCTCGGCTTACGTATGCGTATGGGGATTTGTAAGATTTGTTAGAATCTATTTGATTTAGACAAAAATATTTCAAACAAAAGTTCTTGGAAATGATGTCGTTGATAAGAATGATAAGAAGTATTTTGGTCATATGACTAATAGGAATGTAGATATTTTTAAAGAACTGGTTTTGCCCGCCATTTTTCCAAGATGAAGTCGCGAGCGATGCCCCCCAAATTGGAAAACTTGGTATTTTCATTAAGGTACCGAGTTTTAACTTTAAAACAGATCCAAAAAATAGAACTTCGAGATTTATATGTCTAAAAATTACCTAATGACTGGACTATATTTTATTGGCTTTCAAAATAACAAGTTTTTCAAAATTGTCCACCAGCATCGCAAATTAAAATAAGGCAAAGGTTGAATATCTGTCAGTCAAATTTCTAAACTCGCATAAAAATGTACTTATTGCAAAGTGCAATGTACTTGAGTACACTTAAATGTATTCGAGTACATTTTTGTGATCTGAAACGTGTCAAATATCAGTAGAAATACATTTTTAAAAATGTACTCGTGGACTGAGTACCGAGTACACAAAAAGTACTCAGAGTACAGTGACTGAGTACTTGTATACGAATACCGCACAGCTCTAAGTGCATGTTAATAAATTCCTTTTTCATCGTTATTATTTATTTGCTACTCACTATAATGATGTGAGGTATCAAAAATGTTCAATGAACTGAAAGTGAAATTTATATGCAGTTTTTGCTAATAGAATGGTTCACAGCAAATCGACTTACGTTGAATGCTGTAAACACTGAAAAAACGATTTTTAGTCTTTGTAGCATCTCCGATTTTAAAAACCTAGAAAAAATTTGGTTTTTGGTTGTATATATTGAACTCACGCTAACATGGCAAACACGTGCTGAGTATTTATCAAGAAAAGTTTCAAAAAACATATTTGTTTTAAGAAAATTTTGTAACAATTGTCTCTTCAAAAGTAATCGTTACTGCGTATCATTTGCTGTCTCACTTACAATTTAAATACGCTGTATTAGCATAAATATATCTGGTCAAATACACAAGGACATAAATCTAGGCTTGACTACATACTAACCAACACAAAAATCCACCCTACACAAATAAGAGATCTACGATCACTAACCTCAACAAATATAGGGTCTGACCAGAAACTAGTTTTAGGAAAAATCAATTTACAAATTAAACCAATGCTAGACCACCGCCTATATATGTTGAAAATCTAAACAGTAAAGCGTTGGAAGACGAAACAACAAAATGACTTTATAGACAAAGATTAGCGCAAAAGTTCGAAACAAATAAAGTAGAAAAAACAAACACCGTAGATGAGATATGAGAAAAGGTTGAACAAAATATAAAAGCAGCGGCAACCGAAAGCTTGAGAATACGAAAAGTCAACATAAACAGCAAAAAATCAAACAAACCTTGGTTCACCCCCGAAATATAAGAATTAGCACACAAAAAATGGAAAACGTACCTCTATTATCGTATCAACAAAAGCCCAGAAAATTATCAAAGGTATGTAACAACTCGAAACGCAGGAAATACCGAAATACGAAATATTAAAAAGGAACATTGGGCACAATTTACAGCAGACATGTAGCACGATCTTTACGGGGCACAAAGAAAAGTTTGGAAAATGTTAAAGGCGAGAAAAAAACCTATAAATGAATATAATGTCACCAGTGGAATTGACAAGACACAGTGGATATCCTACGTAGAACAGTTGTACAATGACGAGAGAGATAATCCCGAAGAAAAACAAAGCCGTCAATATACTACATGATATCTATCTATATACGAGTATATAAAACTGAAAGTCCTGACTTATTCACTCACTCATCAACGCCCAGCCCAAACCCTTGGACCTAGAAAGCTGAAATTTTGCACAGAGGTTTCCTTTACGATGTATACAAGGAATAAGGAAGGATATTTCAAATTCAACCCCTAAGGGGGTAAAATGGGGGTTGCAATTTTGTATGGAGAAATAATATTAAATAGACATTTCGACTTGAAACTTCGTAGGAGTACTTCTAAAAACAAATAAGCAAACACGTATTTCGTAATTTTTTGAAAATCAACCCCTTAGGGGGCGAAATAGAGTAAATAAGCCTAAAATACAATATGGGTGTCGTTATTGAGGTTTTTTGGGACGTTGATTGCGAAAATGGCATTTATTTTTAAATCCAAGACGGTGGACATAATATAAGGGAAGGGACGGGACGGGGCGGGATTGGACTGGAAGAGAAGGGAAGGGAAGGGACGGCACGGGACGGGACGGCACTGGACTAGACTGAACTGGACGGGAAGGGACGGGACGGGACGAGACGGGATGGGACGAAACGGGACGGGACGGAAAGGGAAGGGATGAGATGGAAGGGGAGGGAAAGGCACGGAACGGGTCGAGAAGGGACGGAACCGGACGGGACGGAAAGGGAAGAGTTGGGATGAAAGGGGAGGGGATGAGATGGAAGGGGAGGGAACGGGACGGGACGGGATGGTGTAAACAATATCAATAGCAATGGAGTGGTAAGTGTGATTTCCCAAGAATCTCACAACGACTACTTTGTGCATGTAGCCGACAATTTATTATCAAATATTCCCCCATCAAAGTACTCACACAGTGTTTATCTAAAGAAATTACCAGTAAACAATGAACAATCACTCTTCTTATATGCTGTTGAGGAATCCGAGGTAGAAGATATTATAAAGGCATTAAAAAGTCAAAATCATTAGACCTATATAATCAATCGGTTTGTATGTACAAAGAAAATGTTTTATGTTTATCTGCCCCGATAGCTCATATTGCAAACATCATATTAAAGACGGGCATATTTCCTAATAAATTGAAACAAGCCAAAATTATACCTTTATATAAATCGGGTGAAATTGATGATAGATCAAATTATAGACCCATTGCACTTCTCCCCATTTTGGCCAAAATTATAGAAAAAAATTATTGCAGTTCGAATTCTAAATTTCTTTGAAACCAACCATATTTTTACGGACAGACAGTTTGGGTTCAGAAAAGGAAGGGACACGTCGGGAGCCGTGCTGAATCTCATTAATTATATAACAGAATCATTGGAAAACAAAAAATCTTCCTTTGCACTATTTCTTGATTTAAGCAAGGCGTTCGACTGTGTCTCAAAAAGCATTTTACTAGATAAACTGGAGTATTACGGTTGCAGGGGAGTAACTCTAAAACTAATGTCATCCTACTTATCTGACAGATCTCAAAGTGTATTTTGCAAAGGTCAGTATAGCCAGATGTCTTCAATTCAACATGGTGTCTCACAAGGAAGTGTATTGGGACCGTTATTATTTTTAATCTATGTTAACGATTTGCCTAATGCCATCCCAGTTTTCACGACTTTATTTGCAGACGATACGACCTTTGCAAACCATGTAGAAGATGAAACTCTAGTCAATCAGTTACAAACCAACATTATCAACCAAGCCTCAGATTGGTTCCAGGCAAATAAGCTTTGTTTAAACCAAAATAAAACTACCACTTTACTATTTTCAAATAAACAAAATATCTGTGAAACCGTCAAATTTTTAGGCCTTACCTTGGATAACAAACTAACTTGGCAAGCACATGTTGACAATCTTTCAATTAAGTTATCAAGAACAATTTATGTAATTAGACAAATAAAAAATCGAGTAAACTTAGATGCTGCCATTACTGCATATCACGCATTATTTCATAGTGTAATGACGTACGGTCTAATAAACTGGGGTACCTCTACACATACTAAAAAAATTTTTATTGTACAAAAAAGAGCCTTGAGAGTGTTGGCGGGAGCGAGTCAGTTAGACAGTTGTAAACCATTGTTTAAAAAATATAACATATTAACGCTACCGTCAGCAATATTATATTGTAATCTATTACACATAAAAGAACATTATGGTGATTATACAAAAAACGGCGATGCCCATGGTTACGACACCCGCAGTCGAGGCGATATACAGATTCCGCAGCAGAGACTAACGTCCACTAAACGAAATAATTTCGGAATAGGATTATTTAATGCACTTCCTAGTACTCTCAAAAATGCCCCAACAAAACTCTTCAAAGTTAAGCTTAAAAAACATCTTCTGGCCAATGTCTACTATGAACTTTCCGATTTCAGATTTGTTGAAAATTAAGACTGTCTTGTTTTATTGACTTTAGTATTTTTGTTGTTACTGTATTTATCTGTATTTATCTGTAGTTGACTATTTCTGTAAATGCATTGTATTTTTTTAATTTTTATATTTAAACTGGAATTGTGACATATCTAAGCACCACGGTGTATATTATGATGAATAAAAATACAATACAATACAATACAATACGGTACGGAGACGTGGACAGCGAAAGGGACGGGGACGGGGATGGGGATAGGATGGGATGGGATGGGATGGGATGACAGAAAATAATTAGTCATTATTTAATACACAAATAACGAACCTCGCGCTAACAAAGTCGCGGGTAACAGCTAGCTACAAATATAACGGAAAGCCTCTGGACCAGACGGAATCCGCAATGAACTCCTAAAATACGGCAAAGCAAAAATAATTGAAAACATGATCATGCTTTTCCGAGATATCTTACATTGTAAGAAAGTACCACAGAATAGGCGATCGAGTATTACAATCCCAATAATTAAAAAAGGGGAAAAGAACAACCCTGCGAAATACCGCATGATCACGCTGCTAAATGCCACACTGAAGCTGTTCACGAAAATCTTAGCAAATAAAATAGGAGCAATGCACAACATAAGCGAAGAACAGCAAGGCTTCAGAGGCAACAGGTCCACTATATTGACGCTATATTTGTAATAAAACAAATTATTGAGGAGGCCATAGAGTTCAACACACCAGCATATATGTGCTTCATAGATCTGACCAAGGCATTCGATCGCGTTAGACTAAATAATAATAATAATAATTTTCTTTATTACCCTTGAGCAAATACACAATAAAAAGAAATGACAGAGGAAAAGCACTATCCACCCAAACGGGTAACCACAAGGCGGAATTCAGCTGGTAGTAGGAAATCCTACCCCTCTGATCTTCCATCCAAACCCTGATTAAAATAAATGAAAGTAGATTTGAAAAACTGCCTAAATTAAATTACACTACGATCAAGTCTACAAAAGTGTTTAGACAAAATTAAACCTATACAACTATTAATATATTAAACCTAGTACAAACAAAGGAAGTTAACAAATACATTAATCAAAAACTTAATTGCCCAAGCTAATTGCATCCTAACTGATTGCGGAATAAGTTGTGACGCATTTTGTATTTAAATTGCGCAAAATTAAGGGATATGTAATCTTTCAATTCGTTATTGTAAATATGATATATTTGATAAGAAAACGATCTTTCAAAACGGATAGTAGAGTGCTGCGGCGGTGAAATTAGGCCTCGGAATCGAGTATTAAGATTATGTACATCTGTCCTGAAAGTGATTTTATTGTATAAATACGGCGGACATCTATTAATTAAAATTTGATAAAAAAGAGTTGAACATTGGAGTAGCCTTCGATTATGCATAGTTAACCAGCTGGCATCCGCCAGTTTATGAGATATATGTTCGAATTTTCTTATGCCATAGATCAGCGGTCGGCAACCTTTTGGCAGGCAAGGACCACATAGTGGCAAAATGAATTGAAGGCGGGCCGCACTTATTCATAATTTTGATAATAGGTATACTATGTATATCGGGGTGATATTAAAAGAAAATAATGAGAATGAGGATGGGCCTTATGAAGAATTTTGAGTTTGAGCATTTAACACTTGTCAAAATTAGACTGAATTTTTTTAATTACTACTTTTGTATCACATTTCAGTGGCTATTTGTTTCAATAATTTCAAGGAACTACTGATTTTGAGAAAATGGTCATTTTAATTTATTAAAATTAAACTGCAGCAGGGTCGTTTCAGAATCCAAGCTTTTAAAAAATTCGCGCTTTTCTAGGTTATAATTAGAAGTAAAGCCAAACACCGTCTTCTGCTAAGTGGTCAAGCGGAAATGAAGCGGAAATGGAGCGAAAATAAATTCGCTCCCAAAAATGGCGACTGCTGCCGAAGCGAAACCGAAGCGCTGTCGGTCAGCAAAGCGTTCAACGCAATCGCTACCTCAGCGCTATGCCGGCTGAACGCTTCCACTCTGTGTCTGTGATATTACATTCTTATTAAATGCACGCTCGCTTGAATTTTGCGCGCGCATGACGCAATTATTTAAATTTTAGGTAGGTATATAAGACTTTCATTTACAAAACAGTCGCGGGCCGCAAGACGGAAAGCCGCGGGTTGCCGACCGCTGCCATAGATGAAACGAAGGCACGCATTTTGAACTTTCTGAATTTTGTCCGCAGTCACCTTGTCAATAGCTGGGTGGTAGACTGGAACACAGTAATTAAATTGGGAAAGCACAACCGCTTCAGAAAGTAGTTTTTTAATTGTGATGTTTAAGTACGACCTGTGAGGGTATAGTTCTCTAAGATGCATATAGCCCTGAGAAATGTATTTCGTTATCTGATCTCTGTAACGGAAAGTGTTGTCTAAAATAAGACCGAGACTTTTTTCTTTATCTACCACAGGTATTCTTACATGATCAACATAAACATTTACAGAATTAGCCAAAAAACTACAGACATTTTTATTACCAAACAGTAAGACAGATGATTTGTCTGGATTAATTCTCAGCGAATGTTGTCTGGAAACCTCACAGATATACTGCAAATCTGAATTTATTTTATATATTGCTTCATCAAGATCAGGCATGTTAAAGGAGTAGTATAGTTGAGTGTCATCAGCGTATATATATTCTCATTTCACATACTGTGCTGAGATTTATGGTCCCTGTATTACACGGGATACGGCTAATCGAATTCAAAGAGTTCAGAATGCGTGTTTAAGACTTATTTTTGGCATACAAAAATATGAGCATATATCGCATAAGCGAACTGAACTCTGTTGGCTTTCGATGGCAGGCAGAAGAAAGTTACTAGCTACGACGTTGTACCATAAAATTATCACAGACAAAATACCCATATATTTATATAAAAGAATATCATTCAGAGAAGACGTGCATAACATTAATATTAGACATAAACACTTTATCACTCCACCCTATCACAGAACGGCTCTTTTCGAACGCAGTTTTCGGTACCAAATTGCAAACGTTTATAATTCCCTACCTGACGATCTAAAAACGGCTTCGATATTTTTTTTTTAAAAACGTCTTTACCATATTCTTCTAACCGAGTGAAGTTAATAAAGAGTGCTATTTCACTAGACCGGATATCTATCAACTACTTTTTTTTCTACTTTTTTTATTTTGACAAAGTTTTTTTTTCTTTTATTGTTTGCGTGCTGTTAACTCCCGCGGTGCTCCTTGCAGAATATTAGTTTTTTAAGTTAATTTTAGGCATTTTATCTATATCTTTTTTCCGTTTTTCAAGGTCCAAGTGGAAGATCAGGCATTGTGCCTGAACTTGCGCCTTGTGACTTCCCAATAAAAAAAACTATGTTTTTGTTCTTCACTGACATGTATTCTTTTTTTAGTTTGGTTATATGGGAAATAAAGGCAATATTATTATTATTATTATTATTATTATTATTATATATGTGTTTTGCAAAACTTTATATTCTTCATGAAAGTTGACGTATATATTGAGTACAACAAAGGCCCTAAAATGGAACCTTGGGAAACCCCTTGCGTTATGGGTAATGTTTCAGAGTAAGTATTCGCCAACTGTACCATCTGTGTTCGCCCAGTTAAGTAGCTCGCAACTAAAGCAATAGCGTTTGCACCAAAACCGATAAATTTTAAAATTGTCAGCAATGTGTCATGATTAACGGTATCGAAGGCTTTACTAAAGTATAAAAGAACCAAAACAGTAATTTTGCCTTGATCCGCAGCAGTAAGAATATCGTCTGTGACATTTAGCTGAGCAGTTGTACAGCTATAACCCGACCTAAATCCAGATTGTACTGCAGGTAAAATATTATTACTATCAACATAGTCAGCAATCTGTTTATTCATGACCTTCTCCATGACCTTTGACAGTACGGGAAGCAAGCTTATCGGCCTCAAGTCTTTAAATTCCGATGGTTGTTTAATTTTCGGTATTGGTTTTACTATGGCATTCTTCCAGCACTGTGGAAATATACCATCAATAATACATGAATTAATTAAATGCGTTACATACGGAATTATGATTGGACAACACAACTGAATCATGTTAATATCAATGCCATCACTACCCAGAGCAGTTGACTTAATACTTAATATAATTTTCTGTATATCTTCACTATCAACTGTTATAAAATTAAAATTTAAACTTTTATAGGTATTACTGTCGTACATTTCAAGGGAAGGCAGATTGACATTGGCAGTATTAGAAATACCGTGTATGAAATAATTATTAATTTTGTTAGAATTCAATAAATTGTCGGGAATTTGAATTGGTTTGGTTTTACCAAGACCAATGGTACCCAACCGCTTCCACAACTCCTTCACGCCATCATTTTTAAGTACTGTGAGGGTCGCGTATTTACAAACACTTTATTTTGAATTTTATCTAGCGTATTTTAGGAAGGACGGTTGTTTATTGCAGACATTGTATTTCTAGGGCGTACAGGTGTTTATTTCAGGCATTTTTATTTCTAGGGCGTACATTTGTTTATTTCAGGCGTTTTAGTTTAGTACAATGATAATCTGTAGCTATAGATGTGTTTTGTATATAAAATAAGTGGAAAATTATATCATATAACGAAAGCTTTCGTTTGTTTGTTTTGCTTGCAAACTGTAACATAATACTGCTACAGCTGTGGGTCACCCCGGCTAATCGAAAAATTCCTATATTAGATTTATGAGCGGCTATGACCCGAGGTCAAGGGGGATTTGAGGCCCAACCGCCGGCTAAATTAGCTTGGGAAATTTATTGGTCTAGGATTTCAAACACGTGGCCCGCGTGTCAAAAGGAGATCCTGGGAAAATATTTAAAAATGCGACGGAAAAGGAGTAAAACTCGCCGCGGGGTTTGGAGCTGAGACGGCCAATCAAAATCAAGTCTCCATAGCAACGAAATTTAGATTTCGTTGGCATTGGCGGGCGCCCCACGGCACTGGAAGGAAGGGGACTGCAAAAGATTGCATAAAACACTCGACACAGAAGGAAAGGGTAGCAGAAGAAGCACGAAGCCCGGGGCCAATGCTGTTTCGACTAGTAACACAAAACATCACGACAACTCCGCACTTAATTAACACCTTACTCTATTTGGTGTAGCGCCACTGGTATTGCCAAGCCCAGCTCGGGCTTGTGTTAATCGGTGAACGTTAGACACCAACTCTTGCTTTTACTTCTCTTGTTATCACGCAAACTGGCATGGCAAGGCTTCCTCTTTGGTCTTGTTTGTAAGTGCGCGCTGATTAACAACTATTTGCCTTTACTTCTCTCGTTATCACGCAAACTGGCATGGCAAGGCTTCCTCTTTGGTCTTGTTTGTAAGTGCGCGTTGATTAACCACTCTTTGCCTTTACTTCTCTCGTTATCACGCAAACTGGCACTGCAGGGCTTCCTCTTTGGTCTTGTTGGTAAGTGAGCGTTGCATAACAACTCCTTGTCTCTCTACTACCACACTAACACCACCAGGCACTTCGTAACAAGTTTACGGTCGGCAAACGGCCCATTGCCGTTAGGCAAATAATTGTAAGCGCAGTGTACTGTTTACTTTGTCCTAATAAATAACCATCGCTTGACATGTTGTTGTTTTCTTTGGTGTAAAAGCTGGAGGTCACCAGCCCCTATACGAACGGAGTGAAAACAGTAAATACGGAAGCCTAGTTAAAATAACTGTAACTGTCGTCGAAGCACCCGCCGAAAACAGAAAAAAATCACACAACGTAGGCCTATAAACAAGCAACAGGTAACCAGGCTGTGCACCGTTACAGTACAAAATGAAAATATGCGTTTTTTCCTGTTTGAACATCAGTGTAGTAAAATTTCGTAATGACTTATAATACTCCCATTGCTGCGGTAGCCTAGTTCTCTTGAACTTTGCTTTAGCCTTATTTCTTAATGAAATGAGTAACTTCAAATTATCCGTCAACCATGGCACAGGAGAGTTACTCAATTTTTTCGTTTTTAAGGGAGCATGCTTATCAAAAAGAGCAATAATATTATGATTAAAAAACGATAATTTTTCATTTATATTCGAAATATACAAAAGATTATGAAACTGTATCAAAGAGAGATCATCCTTTAGCAATTTTAGGTTTATATCATTTAGATTTCTATAAGTATGTACTACTGGACTAAAGGATGTAATTTCAAGGCTAAAGGAAGAAAGCATACCTGAGGATATAATATGCATTATAAGGGACATAAACAGCGCCAACAAAACCCGAATAAAAGTTGACAATGAATTATCTGTGGAAGTCGCCATCAAATCACGAATTCGATAAGGGGATAGCCTTAGCTCACTATTGTTTAACCTAATAATGGATAAAACAAATATAAAAAACCAAACAAAAGGAAATGGAGACCAGATGGGAAACAACAGGATAAAAATAATTTGCTACGCAGATGATACAGTAATCATTGGAGAAAGCGAAGACTATTTACAACAAATGGTGCATGAATTCAGAAACACCGCGGAAACTTAGAACATGAAAGTATCTATAACGAAAACTAAAAGTATGGTAATAGCAAGAGAACCGCGAAGATGTAAAATAGTAATCGAAGAAAAATGCATAGAACAAGTGATGAAATTTGAATACCTAGGCGTAGACATTTCCAGTTACGGTAATCTTAAAGAAGGCGTACTCAAACAAACAAAGCGGCAAGGGTCTCAGGATGCTTGAGGGACATAGTGTGGGGAAACAAAAGCGTCAGCTTAGAAAGCAAAGTCCGCATCTACAAAACGTGCGTCAGGCAGCTTTTAACATATGCAGTCGAAGCCAGGGCAGACACTGCAGAAACCAAAAGAATTCTCAGAACACGGAAATGAGAACATTTCGATCTATCACAGGTAATACACTAAGAGATAGAATACGTAACAACGAAATTAGAGAAACATGCGCAATACAAGATGTTGTTCGGGGTTCTCGGCAAAGAAGAAGAGAATGGAACCATCATGTAAATAGAATGGGCAGAGAAAGATTATCCAAAATGGTAAGGGATGGAAAACCATCAGGAAGAAGGCCAGTAGGAAGACCCCCAAAGAAGTGGGAAGATAGCTGGCAATCGACGTCCCAAGAAAATGCACCGCAATAACAGACCATGGCCTAATATAAGTATAAGAAGAAGAAGAAGAAGTATTAGCATGGAGACATTGCACTAATAGTGCCAGGATTTTTGGTCTGCAATGAAGGGCAATTCGAATAATCGCCAAACTTGGATTTCGGGAGAATTGTCGACGTGTTTTTCATGATTTATTTATTTACTTATTTACATATATCGCTAACAGGCCGAAGCCCAATAACAAGCAACAATCAACAATATATATGCAGAGAATGACAAGAAATTAAAAATTATAAATTATAAAATAAGCAATTATCTCATTAACGTATCTAACTTACAACTTAACTACCTACAAGCCCAGGCCCATAATAGTTCGGCTGGGTTAATTTTTTTAATTGGACTATTTATCATACTTTAAAAACTAGTCAATAAACTTTTGCTTGATCGAAAATACGAATATAATCACGAAACCTGAGCTTTTATCTTTTATTAACAGAAAAAATTATTGCAATGTTAATAAAATTTAGAAAATTATTCTCAATAACAAATTATAACTACCGGTTCATAATAGTTCGGCTGCCTATAATATTGGATCATAGCAGCCGTTTAAAGATGCAACACTTGACAAAACAAAAGATAAATCGTTACAATCTACAAATGCATGTCGTTAGAAGTTGCTGATAAGTTTTTAATGCAAAATGGCTTGTTTTAAAGTGCTGGGTGCTGATTTATGAGGGCGGCTTTACACGTGTATAGCTAAAGCAAGTAACTAAATCAAGTAGCTAAAATTTAGTAGTTTAGTTAAGCGAGCACGTTTATACACATTTTAGCATAATTGTTTAGTTGACGTTAACTTTTTGAAATGGCGCAACGTGCAACAATTTGTTTGTTACTAAAGAAATGTATTTTTCACTTATGTCGTAAATTGGCGGATATAATAGCAAGTATAGCTATAATAAAAAACTTGTGTGTGGAGCAGAAAATGGTTGTCTTGGGCTTGTTTATTCTTGCAAATGCTAGCTCTGATATTGCACAAACATTCTGTCTTTCGATATTCTTGCACACATTTTAATGTTGTGTCTTCATTCCAACGGGACGCCATGCTTCAACAAATTATCTGGCGAACGGCTGGTCTGACTAATATACTTTACTAAACTAACCTGTCTACACTTGCTTAGTTTGCGTTTAGTTAAAGAAAATCGTGGTGGGGGTACGCCACTTGCTCAAGTAAATAGAACTGATTTCTATTCACTTGACAAAGTAATTTACTAAATCGGACATCATACTCTTTTTCATTTATACTGATCTTAATTGCTAATACTTTGCTTGTCATAGAGATCTTCCTTCTTGTTGCAGATAATAAATCGATTTTATTTACTTTAATTATATTACTTTGTAAAACATTTAGATGATGTTAGGACTTCTTCTTGCAGTAATAAAACCATTGCTCCACTATCAATTAGAGCATAATATTCTTGATCTAAAAATTGTAATTTAATAAACGGTAAACATGAGCTTAAAACTTTATCTTCGCGTTCTTCTAACAAAATTTGAGGTTTTTTTTTGTCTCTCGAGGGCTCCTCATGCATCTCCGCTATTTCTATTCTGTTCAAGTCGTTTCTATTTTCCTCTCCTCGCTCAACAAACATGGTATTTACGTATTGTCGACTTTGATGTTGGTTCATGTCCATTTCTTGGCATCGCTTCTTATTTCTTTTTTCGATCAGGTCGTCGTAGTTTCTTCGTTGATTTTCGCCCCTATTAAAATTTGGTATATTTTGATTCAAATTGTTGTTACTAAAATTTCTTCTCTGATCATTATTATTTCTGTTGTTGTTGTAGCGACCTTCTTGTCTGTTATAATTGTTGTAATTATTATTATTAAAATTGTTTCTGTTTTGCCTAAAATTATTTCCAAAGGTGTCTTCCAATTTTCGTTTACTAAAATTTTGATATTCTTGCTTCGGACTCTCCCCTTTTTCATTATACACGGCCAGGTCGTAGTTTCGTACTATTTCTAAGAAGTCTTTCAGCGTCTTGACGTTCTGTACCGCTACTGCTCTTGTTATTTCGGCTTCTAAGTGCCTGGACAGAGGTTGAATAATTTCCTCCTCTGATAGTTTAGGTGTCAGGTACCAGTGCATTATGTACATTTCTCTGGATCTTTCTTTTTCCACATATTTTCCCGATGTTAGTTCTGCTCGAACTTGAGCTTGGTGCGAATTGCTCCAATACTGTTGTGTAAACAGCTCTTTATATTCTTCGTACTTCGTGTATTTGTTTTTAATTATGCTGTGCCATATTTCGGCGTTGTGTCGCATGGCCATGTTTATTATCTGCAGCTTTCTACACTCGGTTGGTATTGTTCGCATAACGTCGTGAAGTTTTGCCAGAAAAATCATGGGCAATTCACCGTACCAGCCTTCAAATCTAGGGATCATATTTCTGTGCTCATAGTTGGTGTAGCAGCGCTTGCAGGGTATTCATCGATTTGTTGGTATCTTTCATGTACTCCCTGCAGCTCCCTCGTAATCCGGTTGTATACAATAGCGATATGGATTGCATTCCGGCTTTGTACTTTTTGTGGAAACTGTTGCAAACACTTGTACAGAAGCACAGAGATGTGTACAATAAAACTGAGTACTTTTTATACTGGTAAAACACTTTTATTATTACTAAAACGGTATTTCAAATGGAGCACAATTTAGCACAGCTTTCAAATTAATTTATTCAATTGTTCTCCTCGTTATAAACGAAATAGCATCAGGTTGCTATGATACAGTTTTGATAATGAATGGTCATAAATGGAATAAAACTTGAGCACATAATTAATATTTACAGTTTCCTAAAATCTAAATTATTGTCTTTTATCTTATAATTAGAATTGTTCTATAGCGTTGCACACACAAACGTTTTTATTTTAATGTCACTGCTCTGCTCTATTGCACGTTGTTTTTAAATACACTGGTATTTCTGAGTTCACCATTTTCACACGTCGCTAGTTTTTGTTTCCTGTTGCCTTCTTCTAGAATTGCTCTTTGCAATATGCTATTCTACTCATCTTGCTTAATTCACTTTTCAGATTGATCATAGTTTTCACTATCCTTTGCTTTTTATTTGACAACTACGCTCCTTTTAAAATGCACCTAACAAACCTTTTGTGTCGATTAAATTTTGTGTGGTCTGGCTTTACATGTGCACAAACCTATCATTTTAATTATATTAATTTATTCACAAGCCAAATTCAAAACCTCTGAAATATGCTTTGCCTTTGCGTGCCTTTCTCCAACTAATTACTGTTTCTGGCATCTCATTATTAATGCATTTAGTGTTTTTGTTTGTTTAAAATTGCAATTATATTAAAATATCCCAACTCTGTGCACTATTGAATCGGTTAATTATTTTGCACTGCAAACAGAACCAAGTTGTGGGCTTAATACCATCTCATCATATACACATACCTTACTTATTTATTTTACTACTGCAGATCATGTTCAATAATGGTAATCTATTCTTAATTGAAATTTTAAAGGCTTATTGAAGTGTAATGTAAAGTTTTTGATGTGGGAGTATAAATTGCACAATTATAAGGTCTTACTAATAAATTAAACAAAAGCTTCAATATAATAATTTTATTAAAAACTAGATGTAAAATGTATAATACAGATAAGTAACACGTATAAATTTAAAATTATAAATAAACTTAATTACACATAAAATTTATATACATAATACATACCACGTAAAAGTTATGCAATCATTCCTGTGGTAAGTTTGAACTAACCTCAAAATCCTGGCATCCAATTCTCAATACTTCCTCTTTTTTACTGGTTTTATTAATTATTTATGATTTTCTTATGTAGTGCACACTGTAGTTTGCGAATTTGAATTCGGCGCCGAGATGGCTGCGCGCCAAGTTTACCAGACGCTGAGCTGGTCCCGCGCTGAGGTGTCCTAGACCCGTATGGGGAGGGTCCATAGTGAGAACCTATAAAGATCAACTTGGCCAAAATTTATTTTTGGAAGGCATCGATTTGGGTATCGTGGTTGATCTTTATAGACTCTCACTATGGACCCTCCTCATACAAGACTACAAAGGTCTATTGTGGTGTCATTCCTATAAATGCAAAGTCCTTGTTTGTGAATTGTTTTCAAATCGAAGTTTTCAACGCAACTTTGAGCATCAGTTTTACCGGTTACAACTGTATGCATTCCCGGCCCACCTAAAAGCAAAACCGATTTATATACGAAAATACAAACTCTAAAACCGCTTGTTTCAGGTGATAGTAAAGAACTTTTTTAAGGTAATCGTGTTCCTACTCACCTGTCCATTCGGCCATGGTAACTTCACTTCCTCTTCTCAGATGCTGCAAGTTCGGTGGAGGCAAACAAACAAGACAAATCTGAAAAATATTTAGTTTGTATTTGTATATTGGCACTAAATACGTCGCTTCCTAAACGAACAAGTGCGATATCACTTAGGGAATACAATTTGTGGTAGAATGGATGCAGAATTACTTGCTCTACAGTCAAGTTCTGCATGCTGCTAGGGAATCACGTAATCAGGCTTTTTTTAGCTACGTGATCATTAACAAATCCTGTTCCTAGTAATACTCTATAGCTAAAAGCATATTTTTGTTTTATTATGTTTATCATGCAACAGCGATATTACGTTAAGATACATTTACCGCCAAAGCAAATCTTTTATTTATTAATGATCCACCACAAAGTAAATAATTCCCCTGGATTGGTTCGCCGAATCAACGTACATCAAAGCAGTCAACCATGGATATTCACTTTTTGTGTTATCGCTTCTTATTTGACCACAAATTCTTCGGTTTGGAATGTTTGCACTGTAAAACTCTTCCAAACTTTTCGGTTCGGTTCGTCATCAAATCCACACTGAGATTTTCCTCTAGCAGCTTTAGAAGCATTTTTAAGTGCTTGGCAATTTGATATGCGCACACACCTCCCATCTTTTAATTCCGGGTTTGGCGTTTTGCACGATGAGCCTTCCATTGCGTTCTCCAAAAGAATTAAATGTCTGCAGACCGATATTTTCAATGATTTGGAAAAAATTTGATTTGAACTAGATGTCAATAAACATCTTTAAAAATCATTTTTTGTGTGTATCTATTATTGAAAAACTTCCACAGTTCTTATGCGAAGAATGGAGAAGAACGATAACGGATTATTTAATTGTTTAAGTAGATGCAGAATTTATTTATTTACGAGATTTCGTTCATTGCAGTTAACTTTGGAAAGAATCAACGTCACATAATATAACAAAATACAACAATTAATACAATATTTAACAATATATAGCTATGCTATGTAGTATGTACAATAATTAATAAAATATATACTCATTGATTATCACATATAAGTTATGAATTAAACAATGAAGATATAAGTTTCCAAAAATTACAGTTGAACCGAATCAACACAATCAAATACCCATCGTCCCAACGCACATAAGAACTGCGGAAATCTTAGAACAAAATCAAGGCAATCTGAATAACAATTTGACAATTTGGCTGCTCTAGTGATCAAAGAGTTCTCAACAAGATTAGTTTGGTGTACAGGAACATGAAACGAATTGTTGAAACCTGTCGGTCTAGATGGAACATGTAAACTGAACCTGCCAGTAAGCTCAGGGGACGAAAGAAAAAAATTTACCAAGCAGTAAAGCATTTTCAAGCTCTCTCTTTACGGCGAGAACATAAACTTTTGATATTCAATTCTGTCTCCAATTCACTATAAGCATAATCAGTTAAGTTCATCTTAAAGGCTATGTATCTGAGGATGGAGCAGTGAATTTTTTCAACCTTGTGTATATGGGGGCGTACTAGTGAGCAATATAGTAATTTAATGGAATTGATATTTGTGAAGTTGTGGGAACGTCGCTTTACAAATCCAAGCATTTTAAAAGATTTAGATATTATATTAGTAATGTGGGAACTAAAGCTAAGAGTTGAGTCCACGAGCACACCCAAGTCCTTTATGGTCACTAGTATGTTTGACTTTGTAGCTAGTGGAAATTGGATTCCTTGAACGGCTAAATGATATCTGAAAGTACTTGGACGCATTCAGTTCCATGCAGTTTTAGGAACACCAATCGGCCAATCTATTTAGATCCAACTAAAGTCTCTCGGAGTCATCCACACCACAGACACCTGAATAGAACTTAAGATGGTCAGCAAATAAAAGGAATTGTGGCCCTTCCAGTCCATGAAGCTGTTTATTTTGGTCCTTTCGAGCTTCGAGTTGCATTTGGCAAAGTCCGCCTCTCATCAATCAGTTTTGGCAATGATTGCGCCAAGGCACTGTGATTTCGCTTGAGTTTGGTATTTCACTGCTGATCAGGGACTGCACCCAACTAAGTTTACTTTATGTTTGTTACGTTATGCATGTAGCGTTACTTTTAATTATGTTATAATGTGCTACATAAAGATTTTCTATGTGAAAATTATTGTCAATTTTGGCATGTGCTGTGTAATAAGTTTTGGAGCATATCCCAGTTCGTAGTGCAGTAACGCCTTCAGCTATTATTTTCCTCTGTGGAATTCTTTTACCGAGCCCAGCCGGTAGTTTGATCGATAAAGAGCAGTGTAGTTCTTAGGAATTGTGTTTGGGCAGCCCTTGTAGCAGTTATAGGCAGACCCGCTTGAAACGTAATACTATGATTGTTACCTTAATAGAAGTTTTTGAAATGCATTATTTAATTTATTCACAGAAATGAGGTAGGCTCCAAATCTGGAACCAGCATCACATTTCGCATCACCAAGAGGTCTTCTGTGATGGGACATCCAGTTCATCACAGACATTCCAACGCCGCAGGGGCGCCCTGAACAATAACAAATTTTTCCCCGCAACGGCTGATTTACTTGTCGTTTTCCAACACTTTGTTTTTCGAGTTTAAGACCTTACCGATCCCATTCGCTGGCCGTGAGAAACTTTTAAACTTGTTGCAGATAATAAAAGGGGTGGGGACGTTAACCTGTAACATTTTTCCTATCGTTTCTCTATCTGTTATAATATTTGAACTTGCCGACTGATGAAGGCACTCAGCTGTGATACTAGCAGCTTTGGTTTCTAAAGTAAAAATATCATTCGGAAGAGACCTATCCACTAGATTAAAAAACTGGGTACAGAATCATGTGTACAAGTAGAAATCTGACGTAGTTAGTATAATATACTAGTAAATACGCCGAAGAATATTGTTACATGACAAACCCGTTGGGTGATAATGTCGTTACACTAGTTATTAGGTGATCTGTAACATTAACGAAAATGCCATGTAATAACGTCGTAATGTTTAGTATTTCAAGCAACTCTCCCAAACGGAATGCCGATGAGAGATCGTGGACATAAAGAGTTAACTGATAAGTGTTCCAGGATCGGTAACTCACCGTAAGTCACTCCGCCGAACCACTTCGAATAAATGAATTGCGACGAAACCAGGCTGAAAGAGACAAAAAACATCAAAAATAAAGAAACACCATCGGCTAATATTAAACATTAGTAGTTCGTATATTTGAATGACGACCATAAAACACAAAATACCTTAATACAGTTGAAAGACACAAAACACTCTGGCTGGGTTCGTGAACGCAAAACGAACCTTTAAAACAAATTACTTACATATTAAATTTGGAAGAACTCATGCGGAATCAATCAAGAGAAAGATTAGAGGTCTTGAATGACAATTGACGTTCAAACAAAGCTACAAATTAATTTCGGTTGTAAATACTTTCGTTGAAAAGACCTTCTCGAAGGCAACGCTTCCATGCAAATAATTAATAACATTATCGCTTGTTTCTAACAACCTGTTGTAGCTTTAATCTGCCAATTAGGCATTTTATTAAATATGACTAGGTTAGCTGTTTACTATTCTATGTGATACAAAGTCTAAAGGGAGTTTTAGATAAATATAAAATTTAATCAGGAAAAGGCTTAAGGTCAAAGTTCGTTTATAAAAATTCAACACTCGAAGCCCGCATCAAAACATTTTCGCCAACTGGAGCAATTTGGCAAACTCCGGGATTTTCCTGGGAAGCTCTTTTCTAGGCACCCAATATTGAAAACTCTAACCTTGACGGCTGCCGTTGTAAGTGGATAATTCTTCGCTTATCGGCATGTGCTGCTATTTCGAATGCCCACAACGTGAAGTAAAGCGAAAGGAAAGCTTGACGTCAGCAAACAGAAAAGAAAGATACGTAGAACAATGAAAAGGGAGAAGCAAAAAAAGGAAAACCTGAGGCAATTTTAACTGAGCATAAGCCCACGCAGAACTAATCACGAGTAAGATCGATCATATCTCGAAATACTCGGCGGCTGCAGCAACCCAACAACAGGACCAAAGTTGCCCCTGTGGTGGCAATTCCAGCGAGAGAAATCCGCATATGGTGGGACACTCAAAGAAGTACCGTACGTATATGTAAAGAGGCTTCAGAAGCAAAAATCAGAAGAATGTCGATTTCCGATAAAGAAAACATGGCGGCCTCTAAGTTGCGTACTCGGAAATTTTGTAGGTAAAAGCGCATCGATTTTAAATTTAAAGCTTGATAGAGCAATAATTTTTCTTCCTAACGGAGGTTGAAGATCATAATGGATGTCATGATTTTGGACACCGCTGCTCTAAATAGGTCTATCGAGGAACAATTGTACCACTCTCTTAAGTTCCTAAGCCATGATATCCGCCGTCTTTCTGGATTTCTTCCTCCCGATATGTTGCCCGGTATAATCAGTTGAAGCAATCCAAACTGTTCTCCTCGCATAACATGTTCGAAAGCTTGGATTTTGTCGGTATCTCATTTTTTGAGCGTCCATGCCTCCATTGCATACAAGAGGATTGTGAACACGTAGCATCTCGCAAGTCGGGTTCGGATTTCCAAATTTAGATCTTTGTTGGTAAGTAAGTTCTTCATTTTATTTATTTATTTATTAGTCTACGGGCTTTTGCCCATTTTACAAAAATTACGATAGTAATACTTATACCTATTAAATTACAAACTAAAACTAAAATGAAAACTAAAACAAAACAAAACAAACATTTTTATACATCAAGTGACTTTAATTGAAAAATAAAATTTGGTTTATTTGAGAATAAATCTAAGCTGGTAGTATTTCCAAGTTTACTAGATCTAGAAATAAATGAATTATAACCATCGTTAGTTTTGTGGAAGGGTACATGGAAACAATCATGCGAGCGAGTGGCCCTAGCTGCAACATACAATGCATTGCTTCCCAGAAGCTCTGGGGACGATGAATAATTATTTAATAGATTGTAAAGGTTTTTCAGATCTTTCTTTTTTCTCCTCTGTTCTAAATTAACAATGTTAAGGTTACATTCAATTTCGGAATAAGTAAGATCCAAGTCCATATTAAATTTAAATTGGATGAAGTTAAGAAATTTGTGCTGGATTTGTTCTAATTTGTTTATATGTACTTGGTAAAAAGGTGACCAGAACGATGACGAGTATTCTACATGTGAGGTCTTACCAAGCGTGTATACAAAAGTTTTACTGATTCCATATTTCTAAAGTCAGAACAGTTTATTTTTATGAAACCCAACATTTTCAAAGACCTGGAGACCACATGCATAATGTGAGGTATAAAGCTCAGAGTGGTATCAATCATGACTCCCAAGATCCTTAATTTGCTGAACATGACTTAAAGGATGATCGTTTATTTTGTATGTAAAATCTAGGGTTTTTCTACTGCTACTAAAAGTGATCGAGTGGCATTTATTAGCATTAAGTTCCATTCCATTTTTTCCACACCAAAGCACCAGATTGTCCAGGTATGCTTGAATGTCGACACAATCATTAATGTTATTGATAGTGTTGTAAATTTTAAGATCGTCGGCAAAACTAACTATAAGAGGAACAAGTATTAATGTCATTAATAAATACTAGAAAAAGTAATGGTCCTAAGTGAGAACCCTGTGGAACTCCTGAAACAACTTGAATCTTATCAGACTTGTAGTTATTAAAGCGGCCAATCTGTGTTCGGTCATGAAGGTAACTGCGCATCCACTCCAACAAAGTCCCTCCAACTCCTTTTTTTCCAAGTTTATGTAATAGCAATTAATGATTTACCTTGTCGAACGCTTTCGAAAAATCTGTATAGATGGCATTAACTTGTAAGCCACTTTCTAGGGCGTCTATCAAAGAGTTTGTATAATTCAGTAAATTTAGTTCTGTGGATTTTTTGGGAAGAAAACCATACTGTTCTTGGATCAAGGAGCTATGCAAGACAGCAGAGAGCTGATCGGTGATAATATTTTCAAATAGTTTAGGAATAGTACTTAATATGGTTATGAGTCTGTGATTCTCTATTTTACTTTTATTATCTGACTTATGAATAGGTGTTATAAAACTTGCGCTTCCAGAATTTAGGAAATTTTAGCAGCACGGGAGGTATGTCATCAGGCCCAGGCCCCTTTCTAGCATCTAAACTATTTAACTTGTTATAAACTAAGGAGATTGAAATACCACAGGAAGATATGTTGTTACAACTAATAGATAATTCATTTGTAGTTATATAACATTTCTTGTTTGAGTAAACTGTAGAGAAGTAACTGGCAAACATATTTGAGATCACAAGTCCATCACAGCTTGTTACATTATTATAAGAGAATTCTGTAGGAGTTTCAGTAGTATTTCTTCTAGAGTTTATAAGAAGATGTAAGCAAGGCCCTGTTCTCATTGTCACCTGCTATACAGGGTGCAGCAACGAAGCGGGGTGGAATTGGAACACCCTGTATATCCCTGTATTTTTGAAAAGTACTTTTAATGAGCTTTCTTCAGCATTTCATTTCCTATCTCTAAATTCAATCGCCTTTTAGATTTAATATTCTCCTGCTTTTTTCGTTTTTTCGTATTTGCTATTTCTGGTATTGAGTAGTGGCTGGATTTTTGTCTTATAAACTTGGTTTTACTTTTTGTTTGGTGAACTCAAGTGTTTAAATCATTATTTTAACGCCGTTTGTTTGTTATCCTTTGAAATAAAGCATCTTAAGGGGCTTAAATTGCTTTTTATGTTCAAACACGCACATCTGAAGCAGTTGCATTTAGAGGTATGAAGCAACAGATTAAAAGAAACACCATTAAAAGAGCTTTTCAAAAATACAAAAATATACAGAGCGTTCCGTTTGAAAAAAATCGAAATTATTAAATTTGCAAATGTTGAGCATCCTATATAGCATTAATACCCAGATCTACCATTTTACACTTGAAAGGTGTAGTTCACGAAAGTCATAATTTTTTGGTAACGTTTTCCTTCATTCAATTGTTTTCTGTTGCTTACAGCAGGTGCCTGAAGTTCAGCATTTTTTTTGTATATAATCGTTAATATCTCCAAAACAATTGACGTTCGACCCATACAACTTTATATAGAAATGACGAGTATTTCAATACAAAACTTTTAAGCTGCGCAAATATAGGGAATTTAATTTAAAAAGAGGTAAGTTTGATTCGCCACACTTTTTTGTGCCATCCTGTATAATCAAAACTATTTTAGTAATGTGCACCACCTTCGTACCTACAACTTTTATGTACACAATATTCATGTAACTCTCATAGTTTTAGAAATATCTTCCACCCCCCCTTCATTTCCGGACCCTGTATAAAATAAAATTTCAATAGCAAATAAAATGTTACGATCTCCAACAGAGCCTATGGAACTTGCCAATAATACAATGTGCGAAGTAAACTTAAACGATTACAGCAGCAGCCTCATTGAACACCCAGAAGTAGAAGCTACGATAACTAGCAGCACTGGATCTGGCATAAATTTAACTCGCTGCAACATCGGCACTTTCAATTTACATGAAGTACAACATAAATTATAATCGTCATGTTTATAATAGTTATTATTGTTTTGAAATTTTAAATTACTTAATAAAAAAGTAATGGGCTTCGACACCAAAAGCTAAAAGAGGCTATAGATAATGAATGAATGAATGAATAAATGTATGTTACTTAATTAATAAAATTACAAATAAGTTCTTAAAAAATGACAAACTTTTTGACATTTCTTTTATGTTCTCGAACGCTAAAGTATTCTGCGTTCTAGACCATAAAACTATTTCGCAGTTAAGTGACAAAAAAAAAATCACTTTGCTTACTGAGAATTTAACAAAAATGTCAACATTTGATGACAGTTTTCAAAAAATGTAATTAATACATACTGGATAAAACCGTTAATAATATTAGTTTAAGTTTCTGGTAGATGTAAGATGTAACACATTCAAATACCTCTTTTGATTTGGAACAGTCTACAACAAACCATATCTGTCCCATCTCTATAACTTTCTCCACGATGTAATCCGCAAATTGACTTTCTAACAGACAGGCAGGTAGACAAAGGTTGAGAAATTGCACGGTGAGGGGAATTGACTGTCTCATATGGATGAACTCGAGTTCATTATCGACTTTATCAATTGGTTCGGATACCTGATTAATGGAAACATTTTCGCGACACAAGATTGGGGGCAACAATATATAATTATACTAAGGAAATTCAAATTCTGCGAAGGTTTGGTGGTAAATTTAAATTATGCGTAGGTTTTTGGCGGGAAATTCAAATTCTGCGCATCATTTTGGCGGTAAATTCAAATTCTGCGCAGGTTTGGCGGTAAATTTAAATTATACTCAGGACAAATGAACCAATTTAGATTTGACAGAGGGGCTATATTTGCGCGTTGCAAGATGTTTAAGCGGATATGGGCGTCTGGCCGAATCTTATTGTCTGGGAGATGTCATTGTCTAAAAATAATGATGAATTTTTGGAGGGCTAAGAGTCTCATTTGAAATTTTTACAAGATTTCCATGATGAGTTTTGAGGCTAAAAGTGACAAATACACGGGAGGAAAAATTTATAAAAAAAATACCTAGAAAGATGTTAAAGAAAAACAAAGTCTGGGGTCCCTTGAGGACCCCACGCCGTAGTCTAAGGGTTAAACGATTTTTCGCATTCCTCATTCCATTTGAATTGAACATTTTTACATAGTAGTCTATTTAATGGATACAAAAGAGTACTAAGGTTTTTGATAAACTTTCCGTAGTAATTAATCATTCCTATGAAAGCTCTCAATTCAGTTTGGTTTGTCGGCCTTGGCATTTCCGAAATTGCGGTAATTTTTGTAGGGTCTTTGTGTATTCCGCTCGCGTCAATAATATACCCACAATAATGTATCTCGTCTTAAAAAAAAACTACACTTATCTGTATTTATTTTAAAATTGAATTTGTGTAACCATTTTAAACTTCCTCTAACCGCTGCAAATGAATTGTGTCATTCGGTCCCGTAATCCGGATGTCGTCTAAAAATACTGACACGCCCGGTATGTCCTGTAGGACTTTTTCGATTTCCCGTTGCCAAATTGCAGGTGCGGATGCGATTCCGTATAGTAACCGCGTACACTCATATATGCCCTTATGTGTATTGATTGTAAGTAGATGCCTATCTTTTGGTCGTACTTCCATTTGTAGATATGCTTGCTTTAAATCGATTTTTGAAAATTTCTTGCTACCCGCCATTGTCGCGAATAATTCATCAATCGTGGGAAGTGGATGGTCATCGATAAATAAATTAGGGTTTACAGTTACTTTGAAATCGCCGCACAAACATACTTGATTGTTGTTTTTCAAGATTGGCACGATGGGTGTAGCCCATTGTGACGTGTGAACTTTAACTGAAATGCCCTCCTGTACTAAATTCCTAATTTCCGCTTCTACGAATGGTAGCAATTTGAACGGTACTGTAGGAGCCTTTAAGAACACAGGCCTAGCTTCCGGTTTAAGCGTTAATTTTGCTTGTATATTTTTTATTTTTGACAACCCGGGTTCCATAAGTTCTTTATATTTATGTAGTAAGTTGATGATTTCGTTTCGGTAATCGCTTGAACCTATGTAATTCGTCTCAAAGTTCAATAATTTTAATTGATTTATCCATTCTCGACCTAATAATGCTGGTTTATTTGCGTCTGTTACGTACAAATTTAAATTGAATGTCTTATGCTTATGTAATACACGAACAGTTGTAAATTCGTATACTCTAACCGCAACTTGGTTATAATCTGTAAGTTTAATCCCTGTGCGTTGAATAATGGCATTCGGAAAAAGAGTATCAAACACATTTTTGCTTACTAGACTCACGGCGGCTCCACTGTCAAGCTCAAACTGAACATCTTTCCTTTCCACGTTTAAAGTAGTTCTGTAAGGACTTCGGAAACCAACATGCTCCACCCTAAGAATTTCTGCTTAAAACAGACACCTTCCTGATGGCAATTGTGACATCTTGCCCTGCGATCCAGTCCACAAGTGTTAGCAAAATGCGGGCCTCCATACATATAACATTTAACATCATGTAATGGTTTTTAAAATGAATTTTTTGTAACATATCGTGTATTATTTGGATTATGTGTACTAGTCGAATTGAATTTGTTTTTACCGCCTTTATTGTACGTTGTAGCTCTTCTTTCTTCCCTCTTCGGTTTAGTGTTGAGGTAACTCACGGAACTCCCTGCACCATTTAGCTGCTGCGCGTCCCTCTCAGATAGATCCATGCTTACGGCCGTTTTGACTGCAGAGTCGAAGGTAACATTCACTGATTCCAAAAGTCTGGATTGAATTCTTTTACTTCGTAGTCCGAAAACAAATTGATTGCTATCTTCAGGTAGTTGCCAAAATTGCAATTAATAGACAATCTTTGTAGTGCCGCTGCGTAATCTTGTAACGATTCGCCCATTTCCTGCAATTTCCAACGGTGCTGGTGCGTAGAATTCGTTCTTTCTTCAATTCTTTGTACGGCTTCGTGTATGGGTCCTCGGCGGTTAATTTATCGCATAATGTATAAAATGATTTTGAACCAATGTAATGTAACAAGTATTCTGCGTACTCGGTGGAGGGTACCTTGAATAATCGAAATGCTCCTTCTAACCGCTGAATCCACCTTCTCCAATCTGTGCCAATTACGAACGGGTCCATATTAAATGCTGAACGTATTGCAATCGCCGTCACCGCCGTTGGCTGGTTCATCTTATCACCTGCCGGCATCAGGTTGCCAGATTCCGGGATTTATCACAAATTTGGTGAATTTAAAACAGTTTGTGCTACACGATTTCTTACAAAGTCGCAAGTCGCAAATTTGGTGATTTATTATTTTGCAAGTAACATTATTTTTCCCGCTGCTGATCATGTAAGTCAGTGATACAGCCTTAGTAACAAAACGTGTAAGTCGGTGATTATATTTGTTTGCTGCTTTTTCTTGACAAAGGAACTTAATACTATTATTAAGTTCCTAGGATAATAAAATTAGCAAAGCAAAATGCAGATTGAGACGTTTTGTTTATAAATCGCAAGTGTTGATGTGACATGTGACACTTATAGGTAACACGACTCACGAAAATTAATCCTGGTAACAGGTGACAAACCAAACGATTTTTTCAAAAATCTAGGAAAATTTCGAGAAGCAGCGGGAAAAATATAATAAGATAACTCGGAATGTATCGCCTATTAACATTTTCGGCAGGCAACAAGCCGCGACTTCGTCTTGGCTTGTACTTGCCTACCTCAAATGTTAATAGGTCCTTACATTCCTTGTGACTCAAATAGCTATTACCGCAATTTCGCCTTCTAGTAATCACGGCACCGGCCACCGGGGAAACAAGAACTTCATAAAATATTTAAGTTTTCTAAAGAAAATGGGTAGTGTAATCAAGTAATAAACATTCTTTAAAAAAAATATGTTATTATTAGTACTTATTAAGTTGTTTCCTGGGCTGCGACTTTTAGATAGATTTGGCGACATCTGATGACTGGGTAGGCGACTTACTCAGAAAAATCTATATCTTTTTCGATAATTTCATTATTAAAAACACAATCAACCTACTCCACACAATTAATGCTATTTGATTAAAAATGTTTTTCTTCCAACCGTAGTACTCGTACATAACTTTCTTTTATAACTTTTTTCGATAATTTCATTATTAAAAATGTAATCTACCTACTCCACACTAGGTGGAGAGCCTGTAGTGTTTATATAGAAAGATTTCGTTTTACTCTTGGGACACCCTGTATATAATTTACTGATAATTAGTGCTACGGATAATGTTTTACATCTCTTTTAATTGCCGTACTAAAGTAAAATATTTACAGAAGTTGCAATTTACCAACTTTCGTTAATGCATTGAAAATTAATTTTGCAATTTGATCAAGATGTTGAATTAGATATTACAATTTTTTATATAACTTTAGAAGATGTATTGCTTATATGAGCCATTCTTATTATTAAATTTATTAGCTGTTTTAAAGGAGGTCTGAGAATTACAAGCCATCCGATCGGCGGCTCCACATATTATTATTCGTAGTATATTTTGTTTACTCATGAAACGTGCTTTAATAGCTTTTTTATTATACCTGCATCAGAATCGCCGTTTAAAGCACGCCTGAGCTTGCGAAAACAGGCGATTAAAGCTCGCCGAGCTTTAAAGGTTGTCAAGAAAACGACTGAATGCAACAACGGACGTGGACGCGACAAAAACGTAAATAATTCTTGTAACTATAGTAGCAATATTATTATGCCCTCTCGATTTATCACGACAAAAATTATTTCTAAGTTTTTATTGCGTAGTTTATTTCCAGTATTGCAGGTATAATAAAAAATAGCGTAAAGTATTCGTGGATAACTGGTCTTTAAAACACTTGCTCTGTTTCGAGCACTCCGGCTACGCCGTCGTGATCGAAAACTCGCGCGTGTTTTAAAGACATTGTTATCGACTCATACTTTAATATACTATAATAGAACTAGAGCGGAGGTGCTTTTAATAGGAGGAACAGGACAGCGTGAAAAAGGAATTAGATGTGACTAGACCTTTAAAGTTGTTTGATCGATATGTATCGTTAGTTTTGTGTTAATTGTTCAATAAATATATTTTAAACGGATTTACTGTATGGTGAGCTTTTACATTGTATAAACTAAGTAAGTTTGCATTTTCCGTATATATATATATGTATTGTATTTATATTTTTAGTTTTAGTACAAACAGCTGACACTAACATCCCAACCCTGCCAGTGGCCACTACCATTCTGCGAACAAGTGCAGCGCTGCAATGACCTTCACCCACGCAATATTAATCAGGTTAGAATAAAATACAATCCGACACGCTATTTATATCGGCTAATCCTTCCCCTCAAAACCTCATCCTCTTATAAAAATAGAATAGACCAGTAGAAAATCTCCAAACAGCAAATTTCACACAAATATTGATCTTAAGGTTTTCTTATAATTTTAACGTTTCCCCATTTTGCATCCCTCAAATTCAACTGGGCCGCAAAACTCCCACATCCCGAATATCGACCCGTAGAAAGTCCCCAAACAGCGAATTTCACAGAAATATTGATTTAAGGTTTTTCTGATAATTATATCATTTTCCCCAATTTGCAACCTCCAAATCCAAATATTTTAGGAATGTGTTCTCCAGCACGAAGTAAACAAAAAAGTTTATACAAACATGGGATTTAAACGGCTTTGTTTTCAAGATACAGGATGTTGAAGTTTGAACAGACATGTAGTTTTTTCAAAAATTTGGAAAACGGCTAGAGGTATTCTTATTAAAGTTGGTATAGGTTAGTATTTTATAAAGTGGAATTGTTCGGTCAAAATAAATTTAATTTGTTTCCACCAGTGGCGTGCATCGGGACGACCTCCGACCCCGATTACAACGAAAAATAACTGAAATCTCCACATTTATATAAAAAACAAAGATAAATTTTGAGGCATATAAAATAAACCATCTGGGCTGCAGAGACGACACAGGCAGACTGAAAGACTTACAAATAGACAAGCTCACAAACTAACAGACATACATCACTTCGAAAACCACGTTTTCTAAACGAGAAGACACAAAAACGGATATTTCCGCAAAAATATCGACTTCGCAAAGAATCATGATTACTATATCTTAAGAAGTAAACTAAAGTAAAAATGAAGTATATCTTCCAGGTTTTGTATCTTTATGACCGTTCAATAGATTTACATTCGTTTTTAACTTCCTGGACTTTTATTTATGATACTGTGTTGATGTACATGTGTTATACTTGCTTAGATCGGAGAAGCTAACAGACCAGAAAAGGTAGGTTCCCGCGCAGCTGGAACGTCTATTCCTCAGACGTCCTCTTCTTCTTGTGCCTTTCACCACCCGACAGTCGCTCATTCGGTTAATATGACCTAGCCATCTTACTCGCTGCACAAAAAGGGAGATCTCTGGTTCTCCATATAGTTGTCTTATCTCATCGTTCGTTCTCCTCTCCCAGACTTCATCCAGTTTCTTGCCTCCAAATATCCTTGTAGGAATATTTCTCTCCCATACTTCCAGTTTCTCTTTTTCCTTCTTAGTCATGACCCACCTCTCGCACCCGTTTAGCATTACTCCCATCTTCTGTTACCAGAACACCTAGATATACAATACTTTGCGATCTATCTATCTTCAATATTCTTCCTTCATCTAGCTTTATCTGTACATTCTCTCCTGCCTGGTTTCCTCTTCTCATCCTGATGTACTTTGTATTTCCTTCATTAAAGAGTAGACCTGCTGTTCTTGCCGTTTTTTCCAGTTTTCTCGTTATTCTTTCTAGTTCTTTGACAGTCCTGGCTAAGAGAGTTATGTCATCGATGTGAAACATTGGTGACTTTTATTAGTTACTCTTCCTGTTGTATTTATGCAACTTTCTCTTATTACGTTTTCCATCATTAAATTAAACAAAGTTGTGGAGAGAGGATCTGCCTGTCTCAGGCCCTACTTTTCCATAAACTGTGCTGATTGCACGCCGTTTACCTTTACTCTATTGCATGTTCCATTTATAGTCGCCTTAGTAGTTGAATTAATTTTGTCGGTATCCACAAGTCCTTTAATGCCGCATACAGTTGTGACCTTTTCGCTGAGTCATACGTACGTTTGAAATCGATGAAAATAGCGTGAATTTCTGTGTGATGTTCGTAACATGTCAAGGTTTCTTTTAATGTGAACACTTGATCTATATCTGATCGTTTCTTCTAAAGCAACATTGTTATTCGCCTATCTCTCTTTCTGGTAAGATCTGTATTCTGTTTCTTATAAGTGTGACTAACAACTTGTATACGGAATCTAGCAGTGTTATGCCCCTGTAGTTTTCGCATTGCGTTTTGTCACCTTTCTTGTGTAAGGGAATTAAAGTTGCTTCGTTCCATCCTTTTGGTGTCTTTCCTTCCCGTCATACCTTATCAGTAATTCAAAAATTCTGTCACTTACTTTTCCTTCGTATTTTATGCATTCTGCCGGTATTCCATTTTCGCAGGGGCTTTTTCCATTTCTTAAACTTGCTATTATTTCTGCTATTTCTTTCTTCGTTGGCTCTTCCACCCCCTCTTCGCGTAGCATTTCTGTTTCCACTATTTCCTATTTCTCCTCGTCCGTCCCATCGCTCAGTATTTCGTCCATATGGTGTTGTCATTTATTTACCTACCATCTCCATTTCATCTCTTTCTAAATCTCCGTTTTTTTTCTTGCAGGATAGCATTCTTTGCTGGGTTGATTTTCGCGTTTTCTTGATTTCTTGATAAAAAAAAGCTTCTAACTTCCTTTATACTTTTCTTCTATCTTTTCCAACTTTTGTGTTTGGTAGGCTCGTTTCGTTTTCCTGTAAATTTTCTTAGTCTTCCTCTTTTGATCACGATATCTTGCCTCTTCTTCCTGTGATCCAGTTTGTAACATTATTTCTTTTGCTATCTGTCTTTTCTTCTTTCTTCACGGCACTGCTCATTGAACCTGATTTTCTTTTTTCCCTCTATTACTACTTCCTGCTGTATACTTCGCTGAGTTTCCCATTATTTTCTGTAGATTATCCCACTTTTCTTCGACTGTTCGCTCTTCTTTTATTTCTTTGCACTCTCTTTCAATTTGTTGTTGGTACTTGAGTCTTATGTCTGCTTGTATTAATTTTTTGTAATTATACTTAATATGTGGTGCTTTCTGTTGTTTGGTCTTCTTTGGGCTATTTTGTTGTTTTCTGGTCCTTACGAGATAGTGATCCAAGCCCATGTCTGCGCCTCTGCACGCCTTAACGTTTTTCACTCGATCTGCTAACTTTTCGTGTATCAGAACGTGGTCTACCTTGGTTTATTGTTTCACCAACGGGGGATTTTCATGTCCCTTTATATATTTCCGTCTCTTGGAATTTATGGTTTTCCAAAATTACATAAAGAAAACGTTTCACCCTTACATGAACCCTTTACATAAATTATCTAAATATCGCAATCGAAATTGTAATCATAAGCTGCTATGGAAGAATCTTAAAGATCCTAATATTTACAACGTAAAACAAAAACCAAACTTACCTATTAATTTACAAGATGTAAATAAAACAAATAATTTGTTACCGCCACTCTAACCGCAAAAAGACAAAAGAAAGGCAGCCGACAAAAGACTCTAATTTTCAGCTATAGAATAAAATATGGGCGCCAAGTAGCCAATAACCCAGCACTTTGCTAATTAAACAAAGGGGCACATAATGAAATGCGCTAACAAACACTTCCTCTAAAAGAGATAATGGCAAAGGTACAAATAAAATTCGCTAGCATAGATAACGATTCAGTATAATGAATAATAATCAGGGTGCTCAATATTACATACACAAAATAACACACGGCAAACCAGTTCAAAATCTTAATAGGGAGAATATATCGCAGCAACTAAGCGTTGTATTAAAGACTCACCAAAATATTTGTATACAATTTAAATAATTAAAGCCTGAGTGAAATATTGATATAATTTAATTAATTGATGCACGAAAGTTTAATGTCAATAGAGAAATTACAAACTGACTGTAAAGTTGGAAAATTGCACTATACCAGAAGGTTGTCGGTAGGATGTATGACTACGACAAAATTATTACATATTAAATTTTGGGTGTCGAGTTGAATTTGACTGTATACCCACTAATGCAAGAGCATTCAAACGTTGGCCATAATTAACAATATTGCTCCCACAGACTAAAGATTTTGTTTCTGATTATAAGGAGCGTTATAACCCGAAATGTAATTTGTAGATAATTTAATCTCATCAAATTTCAATGTGACGCATGACAGTATTACGCAAATTTTTGCAAATGCGGGGATAACCAAAAGTTGGATTTAACCGAGCTCTATTTCACTAGCGTGACGTGAAAGCCGAGATCAAATTAGGTTTGTCTTAATGCAGATTGTCTTACAACCCTATCGTTACAATCACTTAGGTGGTGCATGAGGCACATCCACCCCGAATGGCACCTAACCTTTAAATATAAAACCTTACGAAGGAGCGTTTCGTATAAAAATAGGACACAAGTTGGGTCTTCAATATGGCGGATAGGTGTTTCCGCCTACATTGACCAGTGGCGTCACGAGACAAAGGGGTAGCCAAACTGTTAAGTTTAAGTAGAGAAGTAAACCCTTTTTCAAACATACTTACCACGCCACTGGTGAAAGTTAGTTAGGTTATGTACATTGTTTACATTGTACTGATTGCATGTAATTATTACTTACTGATGGAACATTATTCCTTTACTTGTAGTTGTAGGTGTTTGAGAACACACACAAGAAGCCCAACTTGTTACGTGTAGAATGCGCCGCCTGTCGTAATTTCGAATTCGAATATTATTTTTCCCGCGCACCGCGCACCGGCATTTGGCCGGGACAATTGCGATATGCTTTTATCTGGGAAAAACCGATGGCAGGCTTTGACTCGCTCTTTCTTCGCTAGCAACTGGAAGCGAGCAGTTCATAAAAGGTGTAATTCACTAGTTCGGGGATGCTTGTATAGGGTTTTTGGTTGGCTTGAGGTAGTAAAGTTATGTAAACCTTCACGTCTTCGTGGATCTAAGCCCTCGAACTTATTTAAGGACGATGTTTCCTTCGCTACGGCGGATTTGTCAGTGAATGCACGCTCGAGCTGTTCATTTTGTGCCCAAAAACCACCTGGGGTGAGTAGCTATTTCGCGTTAGAAAGCCTGTCCAGGCGTGTTCTACTAAAACCTTCTTTTTCCCTTTTATAGCAAGCCGTACTAAGCAAAATTTATGGAGCAAGCCGTACCAGGCAAAAATGTGTTACTCGTTTTGAATTCGTTCTGAGCTGTTGGCCAAGTGCAGCAGGTCTCGCAAGGCGATCTATCGAGCCTCCACGGAACCGGTTTCCCTTGTCGTCAGCGTTTAGTTAGGGCACAAGAAGGTACCGCATTGTGGGGTGTATTTATCCCCGAGATTTGGCATTTTGATCCCGTTGGAGCGGCACTGTTTGACGTCCAAAACGACTACCGACGGCTGTAGGAATTTCCCGGCCAAAGCTCGATATACGCGTTCAATGACTTCCAGAACTGAGCCCCAAAATCTTTTGCGGTTAGTAGCTTGCAAAGCTGCCTGTTTTTAATGTGTTATAATCTGCTGTATGTCAGAAACTGTAAGTATTATTAGTGCATGCAGTTATTAATCTATGGCATTCCTAACATTCCATTTTATGCTAGATGTAAGTTATTTACTGTAAATATTTGTACTGTGATTTAGCATGAAATTAAATGATCTCAAATTATCAGTATACAGGGTGAGTCAGCTACGGTTTGATTGCATTTGTTGACGTTTTCTTTCAGGGAGTGTGGTTTAGCTGGGTATAGAGTTTACAATTTCTCATTAGTTCACCGAGGTGTTTTTGCCGTTATCTTCAAAAATTGTTGGCGCTCTGAGCTTTTTTTTATATAATTAATGTTCTACCGATTTATTGTCATTCTTAAGAACTACACGGCCTCTAATCGCTGAGCTGGCGGCCGGAATTTACACCCAGTGTACTTAATTTTTGTATGCTGCTTTGAAAGATTGCCCAGAATCTAAAATCTAAAAAGGCCTAACAAACTAACCATTTTTCACCACAAGTTTGTTTACAGCGAAACCGGCGTAATCACGCGAAACTCACAATAATGAGTCATTAATGGGTTTTACAAATAGCGACTTCCGTCGTAGTTCAATCATATGCTACAAGTTGACTACACTCCTTTCTGAGATTTTATATTCAAAGCACCTAACTTAAAACTAGCGGAAATGAACTAAAGCATTAGTTTCGTTACAACAAAACAGTGGTGAAGTGAATTATATGAATTTCTTTAAATAGGTGAATAATTACGCTTAAGGTGCTTAATAAAAACAATATATCGTTTGCCGGATACAACATAGGCATCGCCACGAAAACATTTTAAAAACGATTCCCAATCTGCGGTTCATTCCGAAGTGTGCAATTAGCCCAGGGGAAGTATTAGAATTGATAAAACAGACCTCCAGCAGCTGTCCAGGCGGTGGCGAGCATCTATGAATCAGCCAGGTGATTACGTCAAGCTTAACTAGAGTTCTGCGTTAAAGCTATTGCCCTCCAGGTAGGTATTTCGACGAGGGGGCTGCACAAGAGATCTAACTTTGATCCTTTTTGCAGATATGAATTATCCACACACACAATACTCAAGGCGGCAGGTGGGGGTCTAACTTTATCCGCACGGAAATAAGAATTATCCGCACAGAAACAAAAACTATCCGCACAGGTACAAAAAGGAGCTTTAGATGTTATGCTTCGTTTGCCAGAATGGTAACATGTGCTCTTCTCAAATAAATCCAAACCAAGTTTGAGCTTGGGAAATTATCAAAAATACCTCTCACAAAAGCTTCATCGAGACCTCTGGAAAGGGGCGCAATACACAGCATTAATTTCCCACGTAGGATGCTTGTGACAAAACCCAAATAAGGCATGTTTCAAAACTTAGTTTTACAGAACAACCTTTCTGTAGCAGCACCTTATGGCAAATGGCCGCAAGGCGGATAAGGAATCAAAATTTGGAGTCTTGAAAAAAAATCAGCATATGCAACCCGAAAGGCTTTAGGCGTGGAGTAAAGTCTACCCAAACGTAAACTATTTATAGATTGTAACTTGAAAGTCTTCAGAAAGCTTGGTTGCATCGAGGGCATTGAATATCCAGACTCAGAATATGCTTATATGAGCGGCGGACTTTGGGATATGTCTCCGGCCGTTATTTTCCAGTCGGTGCCGTGTAACTTGCCGTTTCGAGGTATGCCAAAGGTTTCCGCTAGATGGCACCCCTCGGATTTAGATATTTCAATTATAGCGAATTTTTAATCACAACCGTAACCTCTATCCACTAACAGGGGGCGCCTTTGAGGAACTGCGCTTACAGTGACTATATACAAGACAGTGTGGCCATACGATTGTTGGCCGCCATTTTCAGTAGAAATATAACAAGTGCTTGAAAAATTTCCGGAAATATTTGGAAATATGTTCTGCAGCTATTTTTTCAATAAGTGCATGAGTGCATGCCAACTGAAAAAATCCCGACTCCGAAGGAGGAGGGATTTTTTCTTGGAGGCATGCACGAATGCATTTGTTGAAAAAAAATAGCTGCATAACATATTTTCAAATATTTCTATAGGGAAATTTTTTAAGCACGAGTTATATTTTGATAGAGAATATCACGAATGAAAAAACACAGTAAAGAAAATATTTTTATTAAAAAAATTACGAAACTAATATCTAAGTAGTAATAGTTTTTTGTGATGACAGTGACATAAGTGGAAATTTTCCGGTAAATTTCCGATTATCAATTTTCGCCGTTGCCATGGAAAATTTCCAACTAAATTTGCATAAGGGATATTCTCAGTAGAAATATAACAAGTGCTTGAAAAATTTCCGGAAATATTTGGAAATATGTTCTGCAGCTATTTTTTCAATAAGTGCATGAGTGCATGCCAACTGAAAAAATCCCGACTCCGAAGGAGGAGGGATTTTTTCTTGGGGGCATGCACGAATGCATTTGTTGAAAAAAAATAGCTGCATAACATATTTTCAAATATTTCCATAGGGAAATTTTTTAAGCACGAGTTATATTTTGATAGAGAATATCACGAATGAAAAAACACAGTAAAGAAAATATTTTTATTAAAAAAATTACGAAACTAATATCTAAGTAGTAATAGTTTTTTGTGATGACAGTGACATAAGTGGAAATTTTCCGGTAAATTTCCGATTATCAATTTTCGCCGTTGCCATGGAAAATTTCCAACTAAATTTGCATAAGGGATATTCTCAGGCAAATTTGAGCCTAGAGATATACAGTGCCTTTAGAAATAATCGAACGTTTTTGAGTGGTCATTATTTTGGCGCTAGTTATTTTAACTAGTTGATGTTAGCTACACGTGCAGTGTTATGTTTGGACATTCACATTTTTCATTGGTGTTCGTTCGTGGTGCTTTAAGGTGTTGCATGAAGTTTACAACCGGTTTCAGTTATGGTAGTTTACAATACACCTAAATGCCGTATTCCTGTTCTCTGTCTCTAAACCTCCCTGTCCTGTGCTTGGTTTTCTTCCAGGTTCCTCTTTTCCATGGCTCTTCGAATACCCTCATTCCACGGTTTGCGTGGTCTACCTCTTTTTTTCTTACCTGGCGACGACCATTTAAAGATCTTCATAGACCACGTCGTCTCTTCCATTCTAATCAGATGACCAAACCATATTAACGCTTTCCGTTCAATTCTGTCCACAACTGATTCTGGTGCCTCCATTCTGTGTCTTATTTCCTCGTTCGTCACTCTATCTCGTCTCGATACCTTTGCGCTTTTCGTCCATTTGAACTATGTTTAGTCTTCCTTTCATTTCCGCTGTTACAGTCCATACCTCACTGCCATAACATAGCACCGACTCTACCATTACTTCACCTATTCTTTTTTCGTTTTTGTTAGAGATAGTATTGTCTCATCAAATTGATTTCAAGCATCCCACTATCTTCTTATTTTGTACTATTCGAGTTCTGATCTCTTCTGTTCCCAAACCTTTTTCATCGATTGTATTGTAGCACCGAGGTATTTAAACCTTTCTGCTTGTCTTACTGCGACATCTTCATTTATAAGACTTCATATTGTGCTTCCGAGTTGATTACTAAATACTCCTTTTTCTCTAAACTTATGCAAAGGCCCCATTCATCTTAGCGTCGATGTAATCTCTTTATCATACATTCCAAGTTGAATGCGGAATATCAGTTTTTCAGGGCAATAGATGATAAAATTTCACCCGCTTGCGACGCTAATGAATTATTTGACACTGACAATTTACAATTGTCAGATTTGAAAGGTTTTATTTTCTTCCATAACCAAACTAACAGGTTCTACCAACCTCTTTGCAGGGCCGGATTCAAGATATGGGTGGCCTGGGGCCCATTTTGGTGGGAGGCCCATTGTTTTAAAGTGTTGCAATATGTAATGCAAAAACACGAAATGAAACGAACACAAGTTTATTTACAATATTTATTTACGCAGAGAAATTCAGTTAAAATTATTCAATTTTACTTCCCTCGTCTGAAAAAGATTTTTTCAGATCTTCACGTTTCAAGGTCCCTAGATGACGAAAAAGAGGTTTTCTTAATTCCGTCAGTCAGTCTGTCTGTCTGTCTGTCTGTCTGTCTGTCTGTCTGTCTGTCCGTCCGTCCGTCCGTCCGTCCGTCCGTCTGTCTGTCTGTTGGCAGTATAGCTCAAAAAGTATTTGTCGGAGGAAGACGATATTTTGCATACATATTGTATATCTACCTCGCATGAAACCGGTACAATTTCATACAACTATATACAGGGCGAGCACTTTAAAAAAATACAATTGTGTTTATTTTTGTGTTGATTTTGAAATAAAATAAAGTAATAGCTTTCACATAGGTCAGGCCCTACATTTGCCGAAAATAAGACACAGCCGATAGAGGATACTGTCACAAAAGAGTAAAAACATTTCAACAATAACAGCGTTTCTTTTAAGAGTAGTGCGCGCCGGTCTTATTTGAAAGCGGCTTGGTAGCGTAAATGGCTTTATGTAGATAGGGTCTCTATGTTGGGGCGCTCTGCAGATGCGGCGGATTCAAACCCGAGCGGGATAATTTTTTTTAATTTGAAAATGTATTTAATTTATTAGAAACTTGAAGATATTTTTACTCCTAACTTAATTTGATTTTTAAAATTTATTATTGTCACAATGTCGACGAGGGAAGTTCTGCGTAAAGTCTTTTACAGATTTTTTCATTTAAAAGTATAGTATAACATAACACAAATAACACATAGATATATTACAAATCAGCGAATGAATAATGTTATAGCCATTACAGGCACTTTCCTTGATTTTCGTGCTGCAAAATCGTTGATGATGTCACTAAAGTCCAATTCACGCAGTATATCTGACTTTTAACGTAATGCAATTTGTGTTTTTCAAGTAAAAACATACTAAACATTTAATTGTGCATAATTATAACTGGTGTAAATTAGTAAATTATCAGCCATTGTAAACATTTAATGTGCATTACTATGTTGTTGGAAGAACGGACCAGTTCACCAGTACAATAACTTTTTTATGATTTTCAATAATTTTAACTAATTTAAAATAAAAAGCTTGACTATTACATTTCATATCAAGCTAGAGAAGTAAGACAGAATGTATGGAAATTTTTGTTAAATGTTCCCTATCATTATAAGCAGTTCACAGCAAAGAGTCATGTATTTTTCCTGTTTTGTGATATTTACCCCTGTATTGGTGGGAGGCTCACTCTTGGTGGGTGGCCCAGGGCCCGGGCCCCTTGGGCCCCCCTCTTAATCCGGGCCTGCCTCTCTGAGAACAACTTAGAAGTAACTAAATATTTTGCCTGTTAATGGCGGATATTCGCGTCGACCAATAGCGGCGAAGACATCCCTATGGCCACACTGTCTTGTATAAAGCCACTGTAACTGCGCTTAGTGTACCTGTATAATACTTTAGTAAGAGTAGGGCAATTATACAGGTACACTAAAATTATCTAGTGTACCTGTATAATACTTTAGTAAAAGTAGGGAAACAGCGAAAAATTTTGGATTATTTTTTCATGGCTACCATGATTTAATTATATATTGAAAAACAAGGTTGGTAAAACTGACACACGAGTTGCCAGTTTCATCAAATTCGTGGTTGGCAGGTTAGGTTTATAGTCAGTTTTGACACAGACTAACGCAAAACCTAACCTGCTAACATTGAATTTGATAAAACTAACAACTGGTGTGTCAGTTTTACCAACCTTGTTTTTCAATATATCATTAAATCTTGGTAGCCATGAAAAATTGATCCAAAATTTTTCGCTGTTTGCCCTACTCTTACTAAAGTATTATACAGGTACTCTAGATAATTTTAGAGATCCTGTATATAGTTTACTAAGAGTTGGGCAAACAACCTGATTTGACATACATTTTTGATACAAATTAGATATTTGACATATGTCGAACAAAGAGGTTATGGGAATCAACCTTGCTAACTTGCCTTTGATGGGAGAGTTTCCAGAGTATTGATCATTCTTAGGATCTCTTGAACCGACTATTGGGAATCCACGGCCAATTTAGTTATGATTTAGATTTGCATGTGTGAAACTATCGGTCGTAATATGTTACAAAATATGTAAAAACGGCACATTTATCACACATGCCTTGCAAAAAGTGATCCAAACCAATCAAAATGTATCCCGTTGTTTGCCCAACTCTTAGTAACCTATATACAGGGACTCTAGATAATTTTGTATTACTATGCCATCTACCGGTTCTTTAACTCATTAAAAAATAATTCCCATATACTTCTATTGCAATAAGCATTCTGAGTCGGGATATTCAATGATCGAGGGTAAAAATTAGATCTGTGAAAGATAAGACAAATAGTTGCATGAGTAATTATAAATTACTTTTACCCGTAACAAATTATTTTATAGAGTCGATAAGAGATATAACTAAAAACCCTGATCGAAATACAATTGATTATAATAGCAACTGTAAATTAGAACAAAATTTGCGTTTTTCCTTCAGAATGGTATTAAATGAGGCAGTAGCAAAGGTTTTAATATTGTTGTAGTATGCCTGTCGCACTTTTTAGTCAAGGCTTTGTAATTTTAATAACTGCGATTATACAAACGTTTGTATAATTGATATCGCCATAGTTACTCGTGTAACTGTTGTAATACATGAAACTCAGGAAAATTACGCATTCTTATTAGTTTCTAATCTCATGAATGGTACAGTTTAGCAATTTTCTTTATAGGACATTCTATAGATGCTGTCTTTTACCTTTTTTATTACTACAGTAAGCGGGGATGTGTTGATTCGCGTTTCTAAAGCTGCAGTTCTTTAAAGCTCGCTCAGCCACTCCTGCGTGGTTTTGATTTTGGTCTTGGGTCAGCAGACGAGGGCGTCGTATGTAATTATGGATTTTACTATGGATGTGTACAATCGATATGTACTGTGTGATTTTATACGCCATGCCATGGCGTTGGCAAAACCATAATGTCAATCTTGCCTTTTCTAAGGTTCTAACGTTCCAAGAATTAATATGTGTACAACAACTCAATACCCTCAAAAAATTAATATTTGGGTTGGGATTTATAATAACAAAATTATTGGACCGTTTGAAATTGTTGGAAATTTAAATTGGAACACTTATTTAGAACTTTTGATTAATGAGGTAGGTCCTGCATTGAAACGACTCTCTCACTCTCCGCAAATTAACCTCACTGTAATCGGTATCTTTTAACCATAAGAATTAGTGTTTATTAATTGTGAAATTGTTTATGTATAGCAATAATGCTAATAAAGTTATTTTCATAAAAACTGCCTCTTCGTTCGAGTAATAGTTGATTTTATAAAGTAAAAACTACTGCACTAACTCTGAATGTCATTAAATAACAAATTATTTGATCATAGCTGTCAACTGTTTTCAAGTCAAGGCAACTCATATTTAAAAAACACTTTTGATTAATATTATTCAATAACAATTGACAAAAATAATTACAGTTTTGATACCATTAGATGCGCAATAATTTTCTCTTTCCATTGATACCAAAACATTTTCCATAGATTGAATTGGCGAGCAGGAATCCATAAAACTGTTAAAAACAATGCTAAATCCCTATGTTCCAGTTTGAAAGTGGACACCCGGTAGATTGAACTGGTTAGTATATACCGGGAGATCAAGAAAGACTAACCAAAAAACCTTTCTTCCGCGCAGGTTATCAATATCTACGTCAAGTTTCTGCAGTGAAGTTAGCTGTTTATCAGCTGTCAGTTTCAGCTTGTTTGTATTTTGTAAATTTCAATTTTCAATTACAGCTGTATGGAGTATTTCAAAGCATGAAAAGAAGAGTAGATTCGTGTATATCTAATGGTGTTGCACATTTCGAGCATCAGTTGTGATATATTTAAAGCTAGTTGTTTATTATAAATGAATAATCAATTTAAATAACTACTGTTATTTAACTTGAAGTTAGCTACTATACTCGTAGTACAGACCCAATCGGTGCAAGTCGGCACATTTTTACTAAAAGCATATTTTATGAGAGCGCCGAGTCAATAATTTTTGATCTCCCGGTAGCTACGGAAAGCTTGAATTTATTTGCTATTTTGAATCATTAGTACACATAAACCAACACATTTATTAAGAAACTACAAGTACTGACAATACTATTTTAAGTTGTCTCGATAATTGTTCGCAGTATCCAACTGGTATATGCAGAAACACGAACATTCATATTGTACTGTAGGCGGTGAATACGTGTGCAGCTTCTGGTATAGAAATCCATGCCTTCCAAAAATAAATTTTGGCCAAGTTGATCTTTATAATCTCTCGTTATGGACCCTCCCACTGCATCACTACAAGGCTCGGCGGTAATATTGATCGTAGAAATGCAAAGTTCATGTTTGTGAATTGTTCTGGAATCGGGGTTTTCAATGCAACTTTGAGCATTGAGCAAGATACCTTTCCCGTTTCCATTTAGACTTCTCCCCACATAGTAATCTAAAAGCAAAACCGATTTATATCTGAAAATACAAACTCTAAAACTTCTCGATTCAGGTGATAGTAAAGAAGAAAATTTTTAAGGTACTCACATTCCCATGTGGCCATTATAACTTCACTTCCTCTTCTCAGAGGCTGCAAGTTCGGTGGAGGCAAACAAACGGGACTGACGTAATCTGAAAAGTATTTAGTTTGTATTTCGCGGCCAAGATCAAGAAAGTAAAAATATATCGACACTACATACCATTAAATACAACGTCGCTTCCTAAACGAACAAGAGCGATATCATTTAGGGGTCTCCAAAAGTTGTAGAATGGATGCAAAATTGTTTGCTCTACTGTCAAGTTCTGCATGCTGCTAGGGCAATCAGACGTTCTGTGACAATTTGCATATCCTGTTCCTAGTAATATTCTATAGCTAAAAGCATATTTTTGTTTTATTATGTTTATAATACAACAGCGATATTACTTTAAGATAAGTGCAGTGTTGAAACAAGAGGCTGCGGTCAAAACAAATCTTTTATTTATTAATGATCCAGCACAAAGTACTTCATATCCCGCATTCAGATCACCGGCCATCAAAGCAGCCAACCATGTATATTCACTTTTTGTGTTATCGCTTCTTATTCGACCACAAACTGTTCGGTTTGGAATGTTTGCACTGGAAAACTCTTCCAAATATTTCGGTTCGGAAGCAACTACTATGTCCTGCGTTTTGCAACAGACCAGTAATTCCTTATCAAATCCACACTGATACTTTTCGATATGTTCTCTAGCAGCTTTAGAAGCATCTTTAAGTGCTGGACAATTTGTTATACGCACACATCTCCCATCTTTTAATTCCGGTTCTGGCGTTTTGCACAATGAGCCTTCATTTGCGTTCTCTAAAAGAATTAAATGTCTGTAGACCAATAATAATAATAAGAAGAAGAAACAGCAAAATCAAATTGATATACCACAAATGAAATTCCAAACGATCACTAAAGAGGAGGTGAACAACACCATCAAGGACACAAACAATTGGAAATCACCAGGAGTTGACAACATTCACAACTTTTGGTATAAGAAATTTGAAGTGTTTCATGAATCTCTTGCTCGTCAATTTACAGAAATTATGCATCACCCAGAGAGAACTCCCACATTTCTTATGCTGGGCTCAACAGTTATGCTCCCAAAAAGCGTTAGGACCGAAGACCCGTCCCAATATAGACCCATTACGTGCATACCGACCACGTACAAAATTCTAACGGGGTGCATCGCCAACAAAATCTACCACCATATAGATAGCAATAACATACTGGCCGAGGAACAAAAAGGGTGCATCAGAGACCACCAAGGGTGCAAGGAACAACTTATAATCGATTCTGTTATACTCAAGCAAACACAGGAAAGACAACGCAATCTACACACAGTTTTTATAGATTACAAAAAGGCTTTCGATAGTGTCCCCATTCTTGGCTCTTGGACGTGTTGGAAATGTATAGAATTCATCCTGTAATCATTAATTTTTTTTGCTACTATTAAACAGCAATGGAGAACGAACCTCAGACTATTCACCGAAGATCAGTCTATTACCACTGATGAGATATACATCAATATGGGTATATTCCAGGGGGACTCCCTGGAGCCCACTATGGTTTTGTCTAGCGATGCATCCTCTCTCCACATTACTTAGTAGCACAGAATATGGCTTCAACATCAAAGTCAACAGAGACAACTGCCAGACTATCTCCCATCTTGGGACACCCATAAACAATTGGAGAAGCTGATTGACGTGACTTACACTTTCTCAAAAGACATTCCTATGGAATTCGGAATGGAAAAATGTAAAGCCTTGAACATCGAAAAAGGCAAAGTCATTAATGGCGAGGTTGCACTCCCAAATGGAGACATAGTTCAGGCTATGAACGAAGGAGAAACGTACAAATATCTTGGTTTTCAACAAGCTAGATTACTTCAAAACAAACAAGGAAAATCAAGGGTAAAGGATCAGTACCTGGAACGAATACGTGTTCTCCTAAATACAGAGCTAAACGCAAGGAATCTTATTACAGCAATCAACACTTACGCTGTACCTGTTCTGACCTACAATTTTGGGGTCTTGAAGTGGACCAACACAGATCTAGAACAACTACAGCGGATTACTCGAACAATGACGACTAAGTACAACGTGCATCACCAAAGAGCATCAACTCTTCGAATGACTTTACCGAGGAAAGAAGGAGGAAGATCTCTTATTGACTTGTTCAATCTGCACTCCAGGCAGCTGGTGAAATTGAGAGCGTTCTTTACCAGCAAGGCACAAACATCAAGATTGCACCAAATTACGCTGTTAAGTGACAAATCATACACTCCCCTTAATCTCGCCAGTGCCAACATCGATTTCAGATCTGTTTCTGATGCCGAAAAACAAAACCAATACGCACAAATGGCATTGCATGGACGTCATCACAACGATCTGAACCAGCCCCATATAGACAAGGAGGCATCAAACAGGTGGCTTAAGAATGGTCTACTATTTCCAGAGACAGAAGGATTTGTGATGGCTATACAAGACCAAGTAATGAACACTCGAAATTACCTCAAATTTATTATTAAAGACCGATCCATTGAAACCGACAAGTGCAGAAAATGTAACGAGAAATCAGAGACAATACAGCACATAACTTCTGGCTGCACCTACTTGGCCAATATCGACTACCTTCAGCGACACAACCAGGTGTGCAACATCCTACACCATAAGTTAGCCAACAAATATGGGCTACTTAACACCTATTTACCCTATTACAAATACCAGCCAAGCGCAGTACTTGAAAATCGTTCCTTTAAACTCTACTACGATCGGGCAATTATCAACAGTAATATCCCAAGTGCATTAAAATAGCCGATTAAATTTTGACTTTTTCTGTCAGAATGTTTTGCTAAGAAATTTGTCAAGTAAATTTGCCGCTCAACAAGAATCCCGAGTGCATAGCACGAGGGATTTTGGGGCGGAAAATTTACGAGATATATTTCTTCCGAGCAAAACATTCTGACAGAAAATCGTCAAAATTTATTCAGGCTAGTTTACATGCACGCGGGATGTTCGGCGTGATTATTTCCTGAATAAATTGATAAAATTCAGTTGGCGAAGCACCTTTAATAATCATGTTAAAAGTATGCACAACGATTAAATTTTGACACATATTTAACCGCGGTTAAATTTTGACGTTTAATTTTTGTCATTGTTAAACTGACAGAAACCATAGTGATTACGCATTATTATGCATATGAAGGAAATAATCAGCTATAATTTACCAAGGGCAGTGATAATCACCCGCAATAATTTTGAAAAATAACAACTCGAAAGTGCTTGCCTAGAAATAACCCGAGGCGCAGCCGAGGGTTATTTCTTAAAGGCAACGCACTTGAGGGATGTTATTTGTCAAAATTATAAGGATTTATCACTGGCCGCGGTGAATTCGGAAAGATAAGTTCTTAAATTAATTAGCCATTTTCTGACAAATTAATTTGACACTTCATTATAGTAATATTATGTTGGTGGCACTGTATGTCTACGTCAAATTTGAGGTTATCAGGTTAGCTTTTGCGTCAGTTTTGACACAGACTGACAGAAAAGCTAACCTGCTAACCTCGAATTTGACATAGATTTACAGTGCCACCAACTTGCCATAGGATACTACTGAAATTTAATTAGGTAGTTTCCATAGTGATTGAAAATCACCCTAGGGTCGTTTTCACTTCAAGCGTGATCTGATTTGTCAAACTGACTCACGTGATTAAAAATAATCAAATTGGATTGGTCTGCAATATATGTAAGAACTTATCAATAGTAATATAACAAGGGCGAGACATACTTACCGATAATTTTGCACACGCCAAGGGTCGAGTGCTGGTTGCAATGAAAACTGTCCCTAGAGCTTGCCCGAGGGTAGTTTTCTAAGGGAACCAGCACGATGACTCTTGGCACGGACAAAATTATATGTAAATGTGTTGCCCGCGTTTATATTTTGGAGATTATTACGTAAAACCCGTATACGAATTATGATTTAAAATTGATCTAACAATGCCAAAAAACTCCAATTGCTTGTTTCTTGCATTTCTATTTCTAATTATGACACCATCAACGGGATCGATAATCATCCCTAGGGTGCTTATTGCATGGTAAGCAGCCCACGGGCGCTTATCAGGTAATCAGTTCGGGATTGATCGATTTTCAAAAAATGCATAGTTTTCATTGGCTGATATCAGTCATGTGACAGTTGTGTGTAATAATCACTCATAGACAGGTGACGAATAATCGGCCTGATGTACTGGTAAACAAGAAAACGAAAACAGCATACCTGACAGATGTGGCTGTACCCAACAATAACAACATGCTGGACAAATATAGGAAGAAAAAGACCAAATACGCAGAGCTGGCCATGGAGATACAGCAAATGTGGCAACTGGATAAAGTTCATGTAATACCTATCATCGTATCATCAACCGGACTTATTCCAAAAACCATGGAACAGAACCTCAGAAGTCTAGGACTGCACACCAACACCTTTATCGACATTCAGAAAGCAGTCCTACTTAGGACATGCCACATAGTGAGGAAATTCTTACTGGACAATACATGGATCAATGATTAGCCCACTCCTTTTGATTCTTGAATCCGGGACGGGCTATAACCCCAACATTGGTTGAGAATTTGCATGTCAATTTATAATAATAATAATATGGCTTTCATTTACACATGTAATAGTGAATCACAATTTACATATCCTAAAAAGAAAAAAACACCTACATTCAATTGTTAATAAAAAGGAAGAAATATATGGAAGGCGAGAATCAGCTCAAAGCAAAAGCAGTAAGCTGTTCTTCCACCTAACCCTATTTTTAGTATTCATACCCAATGTCAAATTGGCAATTTTGAAAAAATATTAAATTTTTAGCTGGTTGTAATGACTTCGTATTGACCAATCACGGTCATAGTTATGATTACTATTTAGTTCCAAGTACTGTATGCTTATTTGAAATTTAGTATAATTGCAAATACTGTTGTTCAAAAGGCCTTCTTGAACGCAACGCTTCCATGCAAATAATTAATAACATTATCGCTTGTTTCTAACGCACAGTTGGAGCTTTAATCGGCAAATTACGCGTTTTATTAAATATGACTAGGTTAGCCGTTTACTATTCTTACAAAAATTTAATATGTAATACAAAGTCTAAAGTGAACTTTAGATAAATATAAAATTCAATCAGGAAACGGCATCAAAAAAATTTCGCCAACTGGCGTAATTTGGCCAACTCCAGGATTTCCCTTGGAAGCACTTTTCTAGGCAGCCGATATTGAAAAATCTAACTTTGACGGCTTCGGTTGAAAGTGGACAATACTTTGCTTATAGGCATTTGCTGCTATTTCAAACGCCCACAACGTGAAGTAAAGCGAAAGGGAAGCTTGACGTCGGCAAAAAGAAAAGAAAAATACGTAGAACAATGTAAAGGGTAAAGCGAAAAAAGGAAAACCTGATGCAATATTGACTAAGCATTGGCCCACGTAGAACTAATCGCATATATCGAAATACTCGGCGGCTGCGGCAACCTAACAACAGGACCAAAGTTGCCCCTGTGGTGACAATTGCAGCGAGAAAAATCCGCACATGGTGGGACACTTAAAGAAAGTCCCGTGCATATATGTAGAGTAGCTTCAGGAGCAAAAATCAGAAGAATGACGATTTCCGAAAAAGGAAACATGGCGGCCTCTAGGTTGCGTACTCGGAAATTTTGGAGGTAAAAACGAATCAATTTTAAATTCAAAGCTTGATAGAGCAATAATTATGCGAACCTAAATATACACCGGTGTTTTAGATTGTGAAATTTGAGGCGAACATGGATGCAAAATTCGGGCGATAGATTTCGGATCGTAACAATACATGTGTGGAATATCACTGCGTAGTAAAAAAATAAATCAGTGGAATTGATCTGACACATCTCAAATTAAGCTCCTTAGGTTTAGTGTCCCGAATTTAACTGTTATTACAGCGTCTATAAATTCCTATATGCAGGGGGTGTCCGAAGTAGGTATGTGTAAAAGATTTATGTTCCTTTGCTTATTTTAAGACAAAAAGTTATTATCAACATGAGTCCGCAAGTTCTTTGTTTTCGTTGATTTTGGGAGAAACATAATAGATTTTGTGCATTTTTGCGTTGGAATATTAATTAAAAATTTGGTGTGTGTATATGCCGCGCGAAGAATAGCTTTTTTTTTCGGTAAACCGTCCTTCAATTCGCCAGTAGCGTGCGTATAAGTCCCATGTGCACGATTAAATAAGAAAAAGAAGACGCCATGTTTTGATCAGTATTTAGAATTCCTTGATTAAAACTTAAAAAATGCCTCTTGCGACTTTTGTTAAATATACGCAGTTTTTTTTAAATTAGAAAAATGGACCAGGTGCTGCCAAGTTTTTTTGTTTATTAAAGCATCAATTATTCAAATTAAGAGAAAACAAAGTTTGCAGGAAAACAGTGAATACAAAAAAAATTATTGGAAATTACCACCTTGCGACATAATGTACGTATCAGCTCTTCATCTCACTGAATTATGTACAAAAACACCTGGTATAATGAACAAAATTGGCAGCACCTGGTTTCATTTTTATAATTTAAAAAAAATGCCCATATTTAACAAAAGTTGCAAGAGGTATTTTTTAAATTTTAATCAAGGAGTTCAAAAAACTGATCAAAGCTGAAAAAAGTGGCTTCCACATGGCGTCCTCTTTTTCTTATTCAATGACGAGGATGAAGCTGGTCCGGATAACTAAACCACAAAAAAAAAAGAAACTTATCAAAACTGAAAGATCACACATCAAATTTCTAATTAATATCCCAATGCTCTTTCAAAAATTTACAAATTTCACGATTTTTTTTCTCAAATTCAACACCCTGTATTTCGAAAACGAATAACTTGCGGACCCATGTTCATAAAGACTAAACCAAGTAACATGCAAGTAAATTTTCTACATGTACACCTAGTGTAAACGTATATTGGGCCTGCATCTCTGCATCACCTTTCCATCGGAACTGATTAGACGCACTTCGTCGGAAATCGGCCGTTGTGTCGTGCGTTCTTTATAACGGAGCGATAAGAAAGCACCATAGATACGCCTTTGTAGGCAAGTTTTAGAGCGTTTGACCAGCAATCGGAATTTGCAGGTTCGAATCACACCGACTGCAATGTTTTTTTGCGAATTAATGTAATTGGCATTACCAAGTTTAGCAATTAGTAACATTAATATAGTTTTATTTTCTCTTGACTTGTTAAACGGTCATTTACTGTCGTTTGAACTGACTCGGTAAATGAGTCTTTACATGCCAGGTGCCTGTAAAATGCTGCCATTGCGCCTTTACAAGCACCTTGTTTTTTAATAGATACATCCTTTATTACAAATAATCCGGCTTGCTCATAAAGGCGATTTTACTAAGCTTGCCACGTAAATAACTATCACATACTTAGTAAATAATTAAAGATGTTAAAACATTTCCTTCTGTAACTTGTTTTATTTAATTGAATTTTAAAAATGCAAAACAGCTATTTATGAAACAAGTGCTAAAAGTCGCCGTTTATGCACGGGACATGAAAATTATGAAACTAAGCCGAAGGCTGAGTTTCATAACATGTCTCGTGCATAAACGACTTCTAGCACGCGTTGCATACAATATTTTATCTACGACCTTAATTTTACTGTTATTAATCCATAAATATCGATTTGACAAAGGTTTGCATCTATGACAGTTAGAATTTATGTCATAATAAAGAGAGGGCCTTGGTACGCGGGCGAATGTTTATGAAACCAATACTGTCAAAGTCAATTATCAATGGTAATTATTAATACTACACATCTGACTGTATTCATTACATAACGCTTTAATGATTTCAAAAACACTTTACCTCTAACGCAAGAAGTAACTAGAATAACTTTACAACTTCACTTCCAGTTCGAAATTGTAGTTTTATAACCTCACTTCACTTTTAGCACATGGGCTAAAAGTAAACAGCTGACTTCTTTAAACACGCTAAATTATAAAACGTCACTTTTAGTGAAAAAAGCTAGCGCTAAAAGGCCTACTTTTAGTGGTGGTCGTAGATAAACTATTTTAATAAGAGTAAGGCCACCTATACGGCGCGCTCAAAAGCTAGTATGTATTATTCTTGTGCTGGTCTTCATAGTCAAAATGAAGGTGAAGACTAATACTGATAATTTCCTCTAAATCTAATATTAAGACTTTATAAGTTTAATGTTTTTGTATGTCAACACGATAACTGTGTACACGGCTTAATCACACAATGTCAAACGATTGAGAAATTTCAAATGTCTAGGTAAATTTTATTGTTGAGATTTAGCAAAAAAAGTGGTGCAGCGTAGAAAAGGTTAGCTCAAGAAATCAATACGTGAATTCAACTAATGTGTGTTCATTGAGTTGCAGTGTTAAACAAACAGCGACATATATAGCGATGAAAGTACATAATAATAATAATAATAATTTATTTTAGTTTCCACAGATACAGATAAATTACAGTGCAAAGAAAAGATTTATACAGGTATAAGAGAAAATAAAAATCATCAAAGAAAATAAATAAAATAAATATACATCTTCAAAGAAAATAAATATATACTATTAAAGAAAATAAATATATACCATTAAATAAAATATAATCATTAAAAGAACGCAATAGTAATCGATGTGGAAACCCCAGGACCCAAATCAGTTGTTACTGTTCTTCCATTGGGCCCTTACACAAAATACTAATTATATAAAAATAAAAATAAATCGCAGACAAAACAAAAAAAGTAAATAAAATAAATAACTGATTAAATAATGAAACATTAAATAATTAAATAAAATTAAATAAAGGCATCATTGCCCCTCTCCAGAGAAATATCAGTTCTTTACATCGTATATGAATATAAATAATTAATTTATTTGGCTATTTAGCAAAACCTGGCGAAATTTATTTTTGAAAGATGTTAGTGATACAGTTTTGAAGCAATCCGGGATGGAACTATAGACTTTGAAAATGTTATAACTAAAAGATCCTTCATATAAGGTCGTCCGGTGAAGAGGTGGTGTTATTCCACCTTTAAATCGTAAATTTATATGATGCACGTCGCTTCTAAATGATATTTTATTGAATAAATAAGGAGGACATTTTTCAGTAATTATTTTATGGTATAGACAAGCAGCACCCAACATTCTTCTGTTATCCATATTAAGCCATGACAATTCCGACAGCTTATGAGACACGTGGTCATATTTTCTGATACCATATATCAAACGTATACATGAGTTCTGAACTCGTTGTATTCTTAAGGAGGTTTCCTTGGTAATGCAAGATCCATAAATTTGAGAGCAGTAATTAAAATGAGAGAGTACTAGAGCATCGCAGAGCTGAGCTTTAATTTTATATGAAATGTAATGCCTATGGGGGTAGATTAATTTCAGATTAACATAAGCTTTTTTAATACAATTTGTTACTTGGGTGTTATATTTAAAACTATTATCTATAATAAGACCAAGATTTTTTGATTCATCTTTAACAGGGATTAGTTTATTATCAATATTTAACTTTACTAGAGGCTTCAGATTTTCCGCTCTTTGTTTATTACCAAACACCATTACTACAGATTTCAGAGGATTAATTATCAAACAGTGATCCAATGATAGGGCTGAAATTGCATTTAAATCGGCTTGAATTTCACTCAAGGCCTGCTGACCATTATCGTACTCAAAAGAGTGGTACAACTGCGTATCATCAGCGTACATATGCATAGAACAAGTTTTTACAACTTTAAAAAATGAGTGTGTGTATATAGTAAAAAGTAAGGGGGCAAGAATGGACCCTTGTGGCACACCAGTAGGTACTAATCTGTACGCTGACGATCCACATGGCAATTTCACACTCTGTACCCTGTTAGACAAATAACTTTGAATAAAAGCGACCGCAGTATGATGAAGACCTATGTATTTTAAAATAGACAGTAAAATATCATGATTAATGGTATCAAAAGCTTTGCTAAAATCTAAAAGTGTTAAAACCGATATTTTATTTTGATCACCAGCTTTCATTAAATCGTCAGTGACGCTCAATAAAGCAGTAGCACAGCTATGACCAGCTCTAAAACCAGATTGATTTATAGGTAAGATATTATGTTCATTTAGATAAGATCGTAGCTGTGAATTTATTACTTTTTCTAAGATTTTTGAAAAGGCAGGGAGAATACTAATTGGTCGCAGGTCTTTGTAATCATTTGGAGTAGATATCTTTGGAATAGGTACAACCACAGCTTGTTTCCACACATTTGGAAACGTGTTAGAAGATAAACAACAATTAATTATGTGCGTTATGTAAGGTAAAATCATTGGACAAAAAAGTTTTATAATGTTGATGCTTATTCCATCCAGCCACACGCGTTACTTTTTATTTCGCTGAGAAACTTCCCAATTGTATGGGTGTCTACCGCAAGAAATTTAAAATTAAAATGGTGCTGTTTGTCTTTATAGTAATTACAGATTTCTGCGTAGTCACCATTAACGCTGGGTATATTATCCAGAAAATAATTATTAATTTCATCTGGCTTTTGAAGATGAGAAGGTAAATCACCGTTTTTGTTATCAGCCACGATGCTTATTTTTTTTAGTTCATTCCACATTTCTTTGGGTTTATCGGTATTTAGTTTATATTCCAGATAAGCTTTCTTTTCCAGTTTGATAGTTTTAGTGGTAAGGTTACGTAGGGATTTATAATAATCCCAATGAGCAGGCAGTTGTGTTCGTTTAAATTTATTGTAAGCTTTATCTCTGAGTTTCATTAAATATTTAGTATTATCAGACAACCACGGTATTTTTTTTTTATTAAATTTTACAGTTTTAATAGGGGCATGTTTATTAATGATGAATAAGATATTGTCATTTAAATAGGAAATCTTGGAATCAATATTATTAATATGAAAAATATTTTGCCATGCAATTTGTTGTGTATCATTTAAAAATAAATCCATTTTACAATTTTTGAAACTTCTTATTGTTTTAAGAAGGAAATATTTTGAACATTTTAAGAAACAGGTTGCAGTAGATAGTTTCATGATCGGCGAAAGAAGGCTCGGTAATGCCTGATTCCACTACGATATCCACGTCCGAAATGATAACATGATCCAAGAGTGATAATCCAAGCCGAGTTGGTTTAGTTATTATCTGTGTAAGACCCAAAAGCGCAAGCATATCCTTATAATATATGGTATCAGGTGAATTAGGTTCAAGTAAATTTATATTTAGATCACCAAGACATACAAGTTTATCAGATACAAAAGACAATTGCGTGCTTACCTGTTCAAACTCATCACAAAATACTTTGTAATTCGACTAGGAGGTTTGTATACTACACCAACAGCAAGAACTAATTTATTGATTTTTACAGTTAGCCATATTTGTTCTAAACATACGCTGTCATTGTCAATAATCGAGTAATTAAGATGATTTTTTATGTAGATACATACACCACCACCCCTTTCAACACGATCACGCCTTATAAGACTGTAACCATAAATATTAATGACGTTACTACTTACCTCATTATTCAACCAAGTTTCGCTAACAGCCAACAAGTCATAATTAGTTTCACATAGAAAATCTTTAAGAATATGGAGTTTAGGGATTAGAGATCGAATATTAATATGTGCCAATCGTAAAGGTTCACCGCTCATTAAATTAAATCTGCAAATAGAAGAAAAACAATAATGCCTTCAATAATTCAACTTATAACTAAAAATACAAATAAAATAAGATATGGTTTGTTGTTAAACAAGAATGCGCTATCTATACATATGCGCGCTAGCTGCATTGAGAGATACTAGATAAGCAGTTTATTTAAATCACTGTAAGTGCGTATGACATGAACATTGTCCTTTATTTTAACAAATATGTTTCCTTCATTTGTCCAGACTGATTGATAGCCTACTTTCTTTGCCGCCAATTTTACCAGTTCCAGTCTTTTTCGTGTAAGGTCCTCCCTGATAACTGTTTTACTTCCTTTCAATTTACTCTTACTGGCAAAGATCCGCTTTTTAACCGAACGCTGTACAAATTTCACTATGATAGGTCTGCACATACCCTCTCTACCCTTTAATCGGTGACTGACATCTATTGCATGCTCGACAGTTCGATATCCAGCTTATCTTTGCAGAAGTTAATTATAACCTCATCGGTGTTCTCGTTTCGGCTTTCTGGTATACCATAAATTCTTAAACTATTTTTCCTAGTGTATTGTTCATATGCGTCAAACATATCTTCGCAATAAGATTTAGAGCTGGTTAACTGTTCTTCAAGATTGGCTACTTTTTGTTCCAGATGTTTAATGGTATTGGCCAAGGCTTCATGCTATCATGCTTTTTAACTTCATAGTGAACAGGTCATTTTCTAATAGTTTATCGACAATTTTTTGGGCAATCAAATCACTGTTATCATCACTTTTTTTATTATCCTCACTTTCAGCTTTCACCCGATTTCTTGTAGACATTTTACTTAATTTACACTTAACTTTTGTATTCGGTTAGAGAATAAAACTCGCAGGATCAGCGCGCACGTGTTGCTAGCTCTGCGACAACATTTATAACATCAGATGATAGCTAAAGAGAAGAGAAGATAACGCGGCGTCGGGGAAAAACTTTAAAAAAAATCTGTAAGTGGGTTTACACCGAGCTTCTATCACGTGAATTAGATCAACTTGCAATTTAAAAAAAGTGTCCCGCTGAGGTTTGAACCCGCCGCACCTGCGTAGCGATCGTAACTGCATCCACAAGTCGAACTGCGCCATCGAGCCTAATTGAAATTAGTGCGGCGCTTGCCTCTATTTAAGGAACGGTCTTATTGTTGAAACGTTTCGACATTATCCTGTATCTGTTGAGTCCTATTTTCGGCAAGTGTAAAGTCTGACCTATGTGAAAATTATTACTTCCTTCTATTTCAAAATTAACGCAAAAATAAGCAAAATTTTATTTTTTATAAGGTGCTCATTCCGTATATATTTGTCTGAATTTTTTTCGGTTTCGTTCCAGGTATATATATATACAGGGTGTTTGGTTCACCGACGTATATCCGAAAGGAGGTGGTAGGTGAGTCGGTTTGGAACTTATTTAACCAAAAATACCTTTATACGAAGTATATTACTTTGTATACGTGGCTTACTAGATCAAAGTTTGATATCTAGAGAATACATTTTTGAACTTTAGTCGACTCCATATTTTGTTTTATCACATGTAGAGTGTATCAAGTGATTTTATTTGATAGAACAGATATCAAAGACTACTAAAATAAAAGTTACAAGAAATTAAAAGTTTGCAGTTGTGTCTAATTAAAATTAATCATACTAAAACTGCAGTAATTTAATAAAATCACAAAGTTGGCTTTATCTCAGAAACCGTGACACTTTGTATAAAGGTATTTTTGGTTAAATAAGTTCCAAACCGACTCACCTACCACCTCCTTTCGGATATACGTCGGTGAACCAAACACCCTGTATATACACATATATATATATATATACTTATAAACGGTATGTTGTTAAGCCCGATAGATCTTCGGGCCGCTGATGATCCCGGCATAAGGAAGGACGATAGAAGAGAATAGGTTACCTATTTTTGTTTCATTGCATAACACCAGTCGAGGCATTCACAGAGGGGTAAAGATTTCTAAGAAATAGAGATTTTAGGTATAAACGTGTTCCTGTGAATCCCAGATATAGCAATGGTACTCTGTGGGGCCCATTTATATATTAAACTATTTTAAGCGTGCGCTAGTAAGCCCGACACCGTTGCCAAATCTGTAGTGCCGGCCGCGTTCGCGACTAAATGCCGGATAACGAATTGCTGGCTGGCCTCTTTGAGTATTACGTATTTAATAATAGTGGGCTTATATTAGTCAAATTAATATCTTACTTGGTTTTCAAATGCACAGAATAGTGGGGAAAATTCTTGCTCTTACTCTATAATCATTCAAGTGATATGCTATACCTTATGTTATTATTAAGAACAATTAATATCCTTACAAGCAGGGGCGTCGCTGGCTACCTTCATAAGCTCGCTGCGCTCCTTAAAGATATTACATAAACTAGACTTGTGATTTAATTAAATCACTTATTCTATCTCAAGCTTTTATTTAAAAAAATTATTTTTACTACGAGTTAAAATATCAATTATTTTCAAATGAGAGTTGAGATGCAGTTGCGAGATATACCTTAATAATAATAAATTCTTTGCTCGAGTTAGTTAGGGGTGTTTTGGTAGGATTAGTAAACATTTTGCCGAAATTAAAATCATGCACGAAAGTATACTGTTCATTACTTACGATATTTATTTTTCTACAGTATCTTCAATCTTTTTAATAATCTTTGTTCCAAAACTACTTATAATTTTGTTTGAAATTTGTAAAATACAATGACGGCAGTGTGGTCTTGACCCATTTTTCGTCTGTGACTTTCCTGGAGCAAGCTAATCCCTGCTCGGTTTTTTTATCGAATGATTGCTACACGTACGAAGAAAATAATTAGGTACTTATTATATCCCAAGTGCAAAATTTGAATGGGATTTTTTACTAAGCAACGAAAACGTCCGTAAATGTGCTCAAAAATAGTTTAATCTCAAAGAAGAGTACAAAACTAAGGCGAGGAATTTTATTTAATAATAATTTATATTGTGATCTAGTAATCTCTTGATGTATGAATTGAATTAGTTAAAATTTTGCAATATTAAATTCTTACACTGGATATACGACTGATTACTAACTATCTCCAATAGTGTTAATAATTTTTGTTCCAAAACTACTCATTTAGAATTAGGAAAATAAAAGTTAGTTTTTATTTATCTGGTTTTGTTTGTCATGGCGGGAGTGTGGTCATAGCTCACATTTCACCTGTGGTCTTCCGGGAGCAAGCTAATCACGTCGCGGTTCTTTTATCGAATTATTGCACACGGTGCATTTATTGTTTCGTGGTTGGCGCTTAAATTCCGGATAACGAACTGCACGGCTGGCCCTTCTTATGCCATCCATAAAGGAGGTCAAAATATATCAATTATTATCAAATATTAGCAACCAATGACCACCATTATTTCAAAGATTTAAAAGAAATGATTGCCCTTCAACTAAATTTGATACAAAATACATATGTGGTAGCTGATGTGTTTATAAATCATCACCATTTCTCATAGGTTTGAATATAAAGTTTAATAATAATGGGGAAAATATATAGCCAGTTATTATAAATGAAATTTTTTAGTAGTTCGGTCTTTTGTGTACAATAAAAACTATAAATGTATTACTAGTGCATGAAATTCTTTTCACAGACTGACAATATTTATATTGTTTACGAATATTTTTCCTAATTTTGATAATGCTATAAAAGAAACGTATGCACCTCGTGCACGAAATGCTTTGGTACTTTCGACTGATTTTATTCTCAAACAAATTCATTTCGTGCACTAGGTACTAAGGAACTATTTAACATTAATGTTAAAAGCAATTATTTTAACACTCGTACTGTACCAGCTGTTGACATGTCATTAAATTGATACATTACAATGTCATTGCGAATAAAATGACATATCTAACTCTGAAAGTAAACGGTAAAAAGCCTACTTTTTACACGATCGTAGAAAATATAAGTTACGGCTGTTTTTTATAGTATTTCTGTATCAGGTTGTCGCAAGATTTGTATCAAACTGCGAAAGTCTTCAAATTATTATTGGCTATCAGTAAAGGCAAAGGGGGAATGTATAAGGGAAAATTTCTTGAAGAAATCGAATTTTTAAATTTTTAAATTCGAGGTTAGCAGGTTAGGTGTTGCGTCAGTTTTGACACAAGCTGACGCAAAACCTAACCTGCTAACCTCGAATTTGACATAATTGTGAGCTCTTGTTGCTCAGTCATAATGAAAACTGCCTAGGGAAATGTCTCTCCTCTAGAAAGTAATTCATTATTTCTCTCGCGATTTTGGTATCGTAGAAACCGTGTTTTGCTCCCAGACGCAGACAAATAAAATCACTTCTTAATGGGGCTAATATTAATTTATTATATCTTTCTTTATGCCTTAACAGATAGTGCAGTGAAGCAGTGAAGTTCACATTACTACTATAAATCTTATGCACGGCTCCTGTAAATAGAAGTATACCGGTGGGCTCATAATTAAATACCTTGGGTTTATTTTAAACAGAACATACGATGTGCGTGTCTATGGTGCCTTGGTGATAATAACAATTACAATTATTCTCCTTAGCATAGAATTTCGGCTAAGGAGAATAATTCGAGTAACTGCGAAAGCCTCAAACAGTACATAACAATTACAATACATTGTTCGTTCTGTCGTTACTATAGCATCATCAACTAAAACGTTCTTGCTATTTTTACCTATATTCTGTAATACAATAAATTCACGGTGTAACCGACGTGAGAGATAGTAAATAAAAAATGAACGACTAAAAAGGGAAAGAGACATCCATGCAAAGGTCAACTTAAGTAGGCTGATTATTCAATTTTATTACACCGTTTTGTCCTCAACATCAAAAACTGAAATTTCGCCAACTTCTATTCATTTACTAAATAAATAATTTTTTGTACTAATACATCGAAAAGCTATGCATTTGGGCACTGTTTAGCGGCTGAAAAGACCCACTTTTTTGCACTAGTAACTTTTACTTTTCAGCATTAATATCCATAACAACAAAAGCTAACTGTTTCCATTGGTCGAAATCAAAATACACATTGAAATTTTGTAATATGATCATGATCTCCTTGACTTTTCCCGGCCTCCTCGGTTAAGAATGAGAAAAAAACGTTGCCAAAGCAGTAGAACAAAAAATTATGTCTGTAACTCGTACGCGTATACTTACAGTCGCGGCCAGAAAAAAAACAGAACACTTTTTTACCTAATTCTCAAACTGCGAAAAAAATTGCTGACACTGACAATTCTAATTAATAAATGTCATCAAAAGTCATTATTCAATTCAGAAAAATGCCGGCACATATTGGAAATACGCCTTTTAGACGAAATTAGTAAAAATTTCAAATAAATGTACAACAAGTAAAATAAAAGGAGCGCTCTCCTATATTGCAATATGTTTCTTAGCTAAAAGTCAACATAATCGATTTCAACAAGGGTTTAGATAACCCAAAATTATAATATGTAATAATAATGCTGTCTTTGTTTATAAAAAGTCAGTTTTGAAATTCCAACTTTTATTAAAACCATTACTTTCTGAAAATCAATAAAAATGAAAAACGGGGTGGACCACCACACGATCTTATATTATTGCTTGTAAAAATTTTATTTTGCAATTTCTTCAATACTACTTCCCAAAACCTTTTTTGACAAAACGTCTAGACAATTACCTAATAAATAACACGTTTTTAATAGCTATTTATATAACAAGTACATAATATAGGGCTTTATTTGACGAGTTTCTTTTATAGCCGAGCGAGGTCAGTAAAGGAGGCGAGTCATAAAGTCTTATTATGTACGAGTTGTATACAAAGCTTTATGTTCACTTCTAAAATCTAAAAAAGTCGGTTTATAGATTTGACGTCTATTCTGTGACAGAAATAACTTGACATTAGAGTGCCTTTATAAATATTGAAAAGCATCTATTTTGACATTGACAGCTGACGTAATAGTTATTTATAGTTAAGCGTGTTATATTACAAATAATCCACGAGGGAAAAAAGGAGCCCTTGAGGCCGCCAGGCCAAAAGGGGTAATTTCTCGGGTGAATTATTACAAATATACAAAATTTCACTCAACTCACTGAATATATAAAAAACAACTTTTTTCCAGCCGTGAAAAGTCATAGTGACAAATAAATTGGAAAGTACCGAGAGGTCAAATACGTTTATAATTAGAGTCGCGACGTTAATGATTCAAGAGTGATTAATAATAACTTGATCTTTGTGTATAATTCAAACTTTTATTCAATTCTTATAATTACATTAATCAATAAATATCTAAAAAAAACATACATTTTGTATTGACAGCCATCAAAAATTCATAGTAACAATTTGGAAAGTGATTCGTGTTATACGTTTGGCAGTATTGAGGTGTATTGTCAGTCTATGTCAAATTCGAGGTTAGTAGTGAATTACCTGGCTTTTATTTCACTAGTGGGTTATGGTTTAACTCAGTAGTGGGTTATGGACCACTTTAGAGGTCTAAACTCGATCTAGTAATAGCCGTATAACTAAACGGTGTTCAATAGTACTAGTAAAATAAAGTAACGTACTTTTTTCGTACACTAGCATTGAAAGAGCTACTTTTCCGTACAATTTATTAATCAGAAAGTTGCACTTTGCGGTATTCGTACGGCAAAGTAGTATTTTGCGGTATTCGTATTCCTTAGTTACAACACATATAAAACGTTACGTACATAATAACATTACTCTACTTATTTGCTATATACGAGGATAAATTTAGTATTCCGTTTTGTATGCTAGTGTACGAAAAAATATTGTACGAAACTCGTATGAAAGTGGTTTTTCCATACTCGTCTCGAAATTCCTGACTCGGTCTAACGGCCTCTTCCGGAAACATCTCACTCGTACTGAAAAGCTCCAATTTTTATACTTGTTACGTAAATTACTATTATAGTGCTAGGAAGACAATATAAAGTTTATTTTACGAGTACTATAAAGAGCTACTTTATTACCGCGAAACTATGCCCTAAACGCCTAAACAGTACCTTATAATGCTTGTACATAAAACATTTGATTCTCATTACTTTGTGGCCGTTTTTTATAAAAATTTGGTTTTGCGATTTTTCCAAAAGCTATCCTTTTTCCCAAAACACCTTTTAAACAAAAGCTGTAAATAATTACTATATACGTAATATACCAAAAATTGTATTTTCATACCAGTTATAAAAAATTTGAGAACATTTTGTAATAATATAATTTTTCCCGCTGCTGATCATGTAAGTCAGTGATACAGCCTTAGTAACAAAACGTGTAAGTCGGTGATTATATTTGTTTGCTGCTTTTTCTTGACAACGGAACTTAATATTATTATTAAGTTCCTATGATAATAAAATTAGCAAAGCAAGATGCAGATTTAGACGTTTTGTTTATAAATTTCAAGTGTTTATGTGACATGTGACACTTCCAGGTAACACGACTCACGAACACTAATTCTGGTGACAGGTGACAAACCAAAGGATTTTTTCAAAAATCTAGGAAAATTTCGATAAGCAGCGGGAAACAAGCAGGCAACAAGCCGCGACTTCGTCTTGGCTTGTACTTGCCTACCTCAAATGTTAATAGGTCCTTACATTCCTTGTTACTTAAACAGCTATTGCGTTTTCTTAAAAAAAAATTGAACCAAAAGTGATAGATATTTGTATAATATAGGATCTTGTTTTAGGAAATTTTGTTTTAATCCAACAATTATAAAAATTTTGAGCACATTTTTATGATATTTGGTTTTGCTCTTTTTAAAAACTATACCCTTCACGAAAATCAAAACAAAAATTTGTAGATTTTTATCCAACAATTATTAACATTTTGAGGATATTTATGTGGGCATTTAATTGTGCGAATTTTTGAAAAGCTATATTTTTCACAAAAAAACTTTTTGAACAAAAACTCTAGTTAATTATATAATATATGATGTTATTCTGAAAAAATATTGTTACACACAATTATAGAAATTTACTGGAGACGGAAAAATGCAAGTACCACTTCCGTTAGGCAAATATGCTTTCAAGCCGATCTATTACACCCTCTGTGATGTAGAGAGGATACAGACTGATTCACAGACAGACATCACCTCGAACACCACTTTTTATGAATCAGAAAGGACGGAAACAGATATTTCCGCAAAAATTTTGAGTTCGAAAATTTTTATGATTACTATAACAAAGTAAATTATTTTTATTTGCACCGTATAAATGTTTTATGTAGGTATGTGTGTGAATACGTTTTCAAGCCCATTGTGTATATTTATTATATATATCAATGCGTTGTGAAGCCCAACAGTGTTGTGACATGTCGGGCTTAATAACGAGCGTTGAAATATTTTTATATACTGTATATAAAATATGCCAAAAGCGCCCCCTACACTCGATATTGCAGAACTACTCCATGTATATCGACCATATTACCGGTCATTACTAAGCCCACTGCAAAAATTTGTGTACTGCCTCTCTAAAGCATTTCTAACCAATTGGTGATGATATACACTGGGGTACGTTGTTGAGCCAATCGCGGGCTCATCAGCGTTGAAAATGGCTTAGCAACGTACTATTCATATATTCAGCGGGCCTAACTATGACCGTTTATAAGTCTATATATATATATATATATATACATATATACAGTGTGACCGGTAAAGTCCGCATCATATGGGATTTTTTTTATTAATAGCTTTTTTAGAAATTTGACTTTGGCATCAATTTATGCTTTGATCGAGATGAAAATTAACCAAAAAAATAGTAGTCACGTCATTGGCATTATCTGTCAAATTTTATTTTTTTTAATTCAAAAGTGGGGTTATTTCTCAAAATTCCAAAAAAAGTTATTAGAAAAAGTTTTTCTAAATGCAATTTTTAGCATATATGTAAAATTTCAGCTGTATAAGATAATTTAGATTTTTTGGCCATTTTTTTTTAATGTGCACCACTGTTGCAAAGTAAGACTCAACGCAACCTACATAACACTTCTTAGTTTTGACAGTGCTTTATTCCAGACACATTTTCTTTAAAGTAGCGCCATATTAAATGTGTGTTTTTTTACAAAATCCAAATAGGGCTATTAAAATTTGGTCACATGTGATGCATAGTTTATTTGTTTTTGACAATGTATAATGTAACTCCATAAAATAACTATTTTTGAAAACGCAGTTTGTGTCTAAAAGTAATACACGTTATTTTATGAAGTTACATTATACAGGGTCAAAACCAAATAAACTTTGCATCACATGTGACCAAATTTTAATAGCCCTATTTGGATTTTTTAGGAAAACACATTTAGTATGGCGCTACTTTAAAGAAAATGTGTGTGGAATAAAGCATTGTCAAAACGAAGAAGTTTTATGTAGGTTGCGTTGAGTCTTACTTTGCAACAGTGGTGAAATTAAAAAAAAAATGGCAAAAAATCTAAATTATCTTATACAGCTTAAATTTTTGCATATGGGCTAAAAATTGCATTTAGAAAAACTTTTTCTAATAACTTTTTTCGATATTTTGAGAAATAACCCCACTTTTTAATTAAAAAAAATAAAATTTGACAGATAATGCAAATGACGTGACTCTTATTTTTTTGGTTAATTTTTATCTCGATCTAAGCACAAATTGATGCCAAAGTCAAATTTCGAAAAAAGCTATTAATAAAAAAAAATCCCATATGATGCGGACTTTACTGGTCACACTGTATAATGTGTATGCAAAATATCATCTTCTTCCGACAAATAGTTTTTGAGTTATACCGACAACAGACAGACAGACAGACGGAATTGAGAAAATCTGTTTTTCGTTATCTAGGGACCTTGAAACGTGAAGATCTGAAGAAATCTCGGAAGGTGATTTTTCGTGATTACAATACTTCCTTCGTCTTTCAGACGAGAAAAGTCAAAAGTAATAACACACTTAGAACCCCAGAAATATGCAAGGCAAATGAGAATGATAGTGGTACAGTACGCAATTAGACTAGAAACGTGATGTTTTGCTGAACAGGTATGGCTAGGTTGAGACGAACGTTAGCGAATACTTAAAACAGCCATACAAGTTCAGTAAACCACTTTTCTAACGCGTTTCGTATACCATTTTATCGCATTTCATACAGCAATATAAAATATTAAATTATTATATAAAAGTCACATTAAATGTGTTATCATAATTTAAACGCGTCAATTTGCTGGCTATATTTCTCAACTAAAACAAGCAAAATCAGATACCTGGAGGGCACGTCTAGCTCAAGTCGAAGACGGCGTGCAGTAAATTAAATGAATGGAAACCGGGAGGGGCGCCAGCAAATCCAGCAAAACTAACAATCAACCAGGCATCTCAACTGCTTAAGCAGACGATTCGCAGACTGAGTTCTTATAAAGGGTTAAGAACTATAGCTGCAAAAGAACGTTACGCAACAACAATAAATAAAACTACATACAATTACTCTCAGTTTACTACAAGATATGTGTCTGTGTAGTCGACAAGTGACCCACTAGGGCCTACAGCCAGTAATACTTAAATTTTATGGAAGATGCTAGGTACAATCGGAGGAAAAGCCTCTCAATAATTTATAATTACACACAAAAATACCTGGACGTACACACATTGGCATGGACCTTACTTTCGGCTACTGTACAAGTTATCGCTTGGCTGGTAGATGTAGTTGAAATGTAGATCCGTGGCCTGGGGCAGTTTAATTCATAGGCTCAACATGGCCCACAAAGGGGCTTAATGGATGTCCCTAGTATTAGGTGTGCTCTCATGAGATTCACGGAAGCTCTGCTTTCGGCACCAGCGGTTAATAGCCCAGCATGACGATGGGGTCCTGATTAGCCAAAGGTGGCCTTAAACGAGGTCGCCGGAGGAAGAATATTCCAGCCGCCGAATTCCGGATCGTGGATTGTGGCTCGGCACGTCAAGCTGACAACAAAATTGAACCCTAAGCGAAGCACCAGAATGCCAATAAGGACTTACCCCGTATGGGCGTGCACGAGGTGCTACCATCAAAAAGAATCCGCCAAAACAGGCGCGGCGCTTATAATCGCCCAAAACTACGTCCCCTAGAGGAGAATCCGCCGAGGGCGTTTACTTTCTAAACATAACTAAATTAACCTCTTGAACGACTTCGAAGATGGTAGCTGCTACGAACGGCACCAAGTTTCCAACAGGTAAGGCCAAAGAGAGCCCCTCGTACCCCGGAAACTCGCCAAAGAAACGAAAAACTTATCGGGGAACGGAACCATGTCCCTATCAGCGAACAAAAGTTCCTAACTCAGGAGCGCGCGGAATTTGAATCTACCCACAGAGCTACAATCCGGAGAGCGCTTCCCAAGAAGTTACAAAAAAAAAAGCAGAGTGAAGCGACAAATCTAACGAAAGCGCCATTTTAACGTAACAAATGTCAAAATATAACCAAGCGGAGCAGTACTCGTTTTTATGTACTGGAGCACAATAAGCAGCTTCAGTTGAGGTTACGCGTTTGGCACTACTAAAGTGTATCGTAGGTGGTATTATAAGCTTATGTCAAGTTTGATGTTAGCAGGTTAGGTTTTACGTCAGTCTGTGTTAAGATTGACTTCGAATATGACATAGACTGACAATGCCACCAACAATACACTTCAGTATTGCCAAAAGAAAGACGAACCCCCATTGATATGCTGTAATGGTTGTTAGCTATAGTGTAAAATACTACTTTACTCGACGATTTTGAATGTATAAATACAATACATTATTATATAAAGTGAGATAAAGTAGATAACATAATGAAAATGATGACAACGCTTAGGAAAGACACGAAAGAAATTAAGGCAAGAAAATCAACAACTAAAAATAGAGAACGAAGAAATTGAGAAGCATCTGTAATACAGGAGAGAAAGCAGATTAAAAAAATAATGTCATAATAGCAGGACTTGAAATAGACACAAACAAGCAAAGTAACTTGAAAATAAGCATTGATAATTGTATAAAGTAAAACCTGCAAGTAGCATGGAAGATTAAAGATATTGTAAAAATGGAAATCAAAACACAAGATAGAATTGGACAGTTTTCAAGAAAAATAGAAGATAATTAAAAATAAGAGTAAAATCAACAACCTACGTGAGAAAATATAAATTGCGAAAAATTGAGGATGATGAAACAAATAAAAGTAGGAAGGTAAAGATCACATCAAAAACTTTGGATAAAGGGTAAGGAATAGATATGGGACAAGAAGGAACATCAATAAGCAGAGAGAATGGAGAGAGTAGTAAGTTAAAAAAAGTGGACGTGACTACCTCCCTGGACTTTCCCATACTGGAAACTGTTAATATCGTCTTTATTCAACAGTCTTTACAACATATCAAAATTTCAACTCGATGACTCACGTCTTCACCGTGATAAGCGTTTACACTTTCAAGTAAATTGCGGGTAAATATAAAAGAACTAGTGAGTCACCCGAACTACGTTTCGGTTCGCAAAATTAAGAGAGATTCATTAATATAAATTTAAAAAAAAGATGCATCGACGGGATCGAACCCGATGCTCCCGCGTGATAGGCCAGCACGCTTACCGCAGAACCACACTCTCCTGTTTGAACAATGCGCGCACCCGAGCTAATAGTAGACAGCGATAGGCGCTCCGCTCTGCTGCCTTGAGAAGTTAATTAAATTATACTGCTGCCTAGAGAAGTTAATTAAATTATAACTGTTTCGCACTTTTTTGTAAATAAAAACCGGCCTACGATATAAGTCTGAAAATTAGCAAACTTTTAAGCCATCGTACAACTTAATCGGTCCAGTATCTTCGGAGGAGAGAGCGAACAAACATAGTTACACGCAAACAAAGAGAGCTACGATTTTATGTTATAAGATGTGTAGTTCAAAACGTGACCACCGAGCTTCTGTAGATGGCGCCAAGTGAACAAGCCGCCACTGTCAGTTTATGTATTATTTTCCTCAAAACGGCTGTAGCACCGAGGTGAAATTTTCTAAGTACCTGGAAATTATATTTTCTAGGGCATACAAAATCGATTTTTTTATTTTCGCGGGAAAAGATTCTTTGACGCAAAAATATAACAACCGTTAGAATAAAAAAATTATTTTTCAAAAATAGAGGGGGGAGAGGGCCGGTGCGCTTACATATATCCACGAGTGTAATATTTTTTTGCATATTCATATGCTCCATTATGCACTGAGCAATTCAGTGAAAACCCCAGCTACCTATCTTGTTTTGTTTATTAATTAAAGGGGTTTAAATTTTCAAACTTCAAAGCTTCGTAGAGGGCGCCACAGATAATTCATGAGATTCTTTAAAAAACAGATCGATAGCCCTTTTCGGGCTCTATCAGTGTATGAAGTTTAAACAAATTCCTGTGGGCAGTTTTTGAGAAATGATTTTTAGAAAATTTCCAAAATTTTGAAAATTTGTAGTTTAGGCCCCTTAACATTTTTCAAAACACTTTTTATATCACCTCATGTTAGTCTTCATATACTATTCAGAAAACAAAAATCAATTGAATCGATTCATCCGTTTTTGAGTAATAGGGCGTTAAACTCAAAATTTTCAAAAAATCATAGCGCCCTTCATTTTAAACCTATCGAGTTGGGCAAAAAACTAACAGATTTGTCTTATGACCCTCTATCGTTACCCGCGATAAAATTTTCAAAATTTTAATCACAAAAACAGTCGTACCAAAAAAACATGCGTAACTTCCGCTTCCGGTTTCGGATTTTTTTGAAAAGCTTATTTTGTCGATGAATTTTCGATACACCCCCGAATTCCAAAGCGCATCAAAATCGGAGCAATACTTTCGGCTGTAGGAGCGTCACCCACCCACACACACACCCACACACCCACACACCCACACACACACCCACACACACACACACACACACACACACACACACACACACACACACACACACACACACACACACACACACACACACCCACACACACACCCACACACCCACACACAGACAGACATTTTTTAAAAACCACTTTTTTGGGTTCCTAGAGGCCCAAAACGGATATTTCTGTGAAAATCTCGATTTCCAAAATTTTCATGATTCCAAGACTTCCCTATACCTATGGGTATGGGAAAGTAAAAACAGAATGATAAAATACAGATACAGCTACCGCATCGTAACCTTAGAAAAAGTTTCACTTCGCGCAACAATACGATACAGTGTAGGGGTAAGCGTACACTCCAAGTTAAAAGTACATATCTTCGAAAACGGTTATGTTTAATATATTTTATAAATAATTTAATCTACAATAGTTCTTGCAAATAAAACAATTGTACCAACATTATTTGCAGGAAACGAGTCTACATAAAAATAGTAGAGTTTAAAGACACAAGGGTCAAGTGTAAACTTATTTGGCCTCAGCTTTTTAGGGTGAATGTAGAGCAGTGACGCACCAGCCAATAGTGGACTTGCAAGTAGCCAGAGTGCACGACATGATGCGATTGCACCGGAGAGCTGGCTGCGTGAAATTTCTAAGGTAAATTAATAAAATGACAAAGGACCATCAAAGATGGAAATAATGGGTAAAGGACACAGAACCCACAGATATCCAACACCCCTGAGGGTACACAGGATACCGAAGAATGAAAAGAAAAATTTTAAATACTGATGGTCCTTGGCATCGAAAGGTAAAAGAGGCTATAGATAATGAATGAATGAATGAATAAATGAATGAATGAATGTATGTTACTTAATTAATAAAATCACAAATAAGTTCCCAAAAATTACAAAATTTTACATTTCTTTTATGTTCTAGAACGCTAAAGTATTTTGCATTCTATACCTTTTCAAGTTCAAATTGGGACTAATCAACTTGAAATTGAAAAAAGCTTTTTGTTGGCGGTAGTCTTTGGAAAAAGACAATTACATGGTTTTAACAGGACGGAACTAATTATTGTTAGTTGTTGCTGGTGTACCGTCCTGTCACAACCATGTAATTGTCATTTTCCAAAGACTACCGCCAACAAAAAGCTTTTCTCAATTTGAAGTTGATTAGTCGCAATTTGAAGTTGATTAGTTGCAATTTGAAGTTGTTTATTCTCAAATTGAAATTGTTTATTTAATTTCGAAATTGTTTATTTCCATTTTAATTTGAAGTTGAAAAGGTATAGACCATAAAACTATTTCGCAGTTAAGTGACAAAAAAGAATCACTTTGCTTACTGAGAATTTAACGAAAATGTCAACATTTGATGACAGTTTTCGAAAAATTTAATTAATACATGGTGGATAAAACCGTTAATGATATTAGTTTAAGTTTCTGGTAAATGTAAGATGTAATACATTAAAATACCTCTTTTGATTTGGGACAGTCTACAACAAACCATATCTGTTCTGCTATCTATCCTATTTCTCAATTCACCATAAATTCCGCAAAGTGACCTTCTAATAGATTCCACTTCGCTGCTACTTCCTGGTTGCAAATATTGCTGTTCTAGCACTGGACATTGGTCCACTGGTACGCAACTTCCATTTTTATTATCTGGAGTTGTGCATGGCGAATCTCTTTCTGAAACAAAAACAATTCCATAAAAGTACTTGATATGGCTTTGTGGAAAAAAGAAAAGTAAGATTACCTTTTGAATATTTGTTTAAGTCAAAATAGTTAAATAAAGGCAATCCAGTACGTTCATTTCTAAGTTCTCTGCATTTGCACTCTTCTAAATATTACGTTTTAAAAAATCTTTATAAATGCATTAGCAATAATTAACTTGATATTTGACAAGTAAGACCTTGTGCTGCCAATACGATAAAGCAAAAATTACTTAGTAAAATAGTAGTGGTGCCAATATACCGCCGATTTGACATTGTAGATGTCAAGCAAATGAATATTATACAAAGGCAGAGAGCGGGGAGTGTAGATAGAACAGAGAATGCCTACAATTTGGCATTTGACATGCAAATGTTACAATTAATAAAAATCTGGTGTGATACAAGCACACAACTTCCTGATCTTATAATTGGCCAAAAATTTGATTTTAAATTTTAAGCATTTGTCAAAATTTTTTAAAAATTACAAATTCTACAAAAACGGTGAAAATAGAGCGTTAGGCAAAGAAATAAATTTTCTCTAGAATTTTAAGCTGAATTCAAAAATGTAATAATATACCGAGTGTTCTATTTAAATTGGAGTTAATAAAAAAAATTGAAAGAAAAACAAAAGAAACCCATTTTAGAAGTATTCAACTGGAAAATCAGCTATTTTACATTAATACACATTAAAAATGTAATAAAAATGATAAGTTTGAAAAAAATCGTTAGAGCCGTTTTTGAAAAAAGCGAAAAAAACTGAAAAATCACAAGAGTAAACACCTACTTCCGGTAATGCGATTTTCTTCAAAAGCTTGCTGTCGCATCTACATAGTACACAAAACTTATATATGAAGTTTCAACCCCATATACCTCTTTTCGTGAGATATTCTGTTCACACACACACACACACACACACACACACACACACACACACACACACACACACACAGACAGACAGACAGACAGACAGACAGACACACACACACACGCACACAGATAGACCAATGAAAAAAAATATGTTTTTTGGGTTCAGGGGACTCTGAAACGTGAAGATCTGTTGAAAACTCAATTTCGAATTTTTGGGGTGAATCCTTCAATACTTCCTTTATTGTAAAATGAAGTAAAAATTTGTATTCGAATCTTTACTAACTTAAAAAAATACATCCGCAAACTGAGTTTCCAATTCGTGACCTTAATCATAACGAGACGTTAATAGCAGCACACCATTCCGCTGCGAGAGCCAGTAATATTGTATATGTCGACCACTTTGAACTACCGTTCCTAGAGATAGTAATGCAGGTGGCATTAAAAAAATTTATAAAAATATTTTTGGACAGAGGTACGAATTTAGGTTAGCTACAGTTTAAGATTTGTGTTTACTTAGTACAAACATTCTTGTTTAATGTAAAAAATGTGTGTAGACCGTAACGAGACGGTTAATTTGTCTCCCCTTCCAATATTACTGGCTCTAGAAGCAGAACCGTGTGCTGCTACTAACAGGACGTTAATCATAGCAACCGATGCTTTACCATTACACCATACCCACATCCTAGTTACACAGTCGCTTAACAACTATTGATAATAACCCGAATACAAATCGACAAACACATACAAAGAAAAACTACTAATTTCGCTTAAAAGCGTTTATGTACTTTACATTAATGTTTCATACAAACTGGTACAGAAACCACCCTGATAGGTTATGCCATTCTCAAGATAGAATGTTCACATCCATCCCATGAGATACCTTTGCTAAACTTAATTTTACGACTTTCCTTTAACATCAAAGGGGTTGCAGTTTTCATAAAAGTTATGCAGTTTTAAGAGAGTTTGCATATAATTGAGTTGGTGGCGATTGATTGTGGGGTTGCGGCAAAAATGGCAAATTGTTAGAAATAGTCCAGTCAGTATGTGTAAAATCCACATGTATGAGTCCGACAGTTATCCGCGCTCTAAAAATTCAATATAAGTAATTATCGCGCACAAGATACACATTTTCAGAAAAATACAGAAAACCGTTTCTTGTGCATTCATCGTTAACTTTCTTGTGCAATAAATACTAAAAATATTAGTCCTACGGAGAAAGTTAATCGAACATAAATAAATTTTGGGGCCTTTAAAACGCTGTGTCAATTTCTCAGATAGTGTCGATGGGCGCCGAGATATTTGAATAAAAAGGCGTTTAATCTTTTTTGCAAGATGGCGTCGAATGCTATTTGCATAACCTTCCGACAACTCAACAATACACTCACAGATACCCTCTCTAACAAATCACAAAATATCATTCATGGCGGGTGACTGTTGGGCATTTTACCATACAGACTGAACTAAAATGGTCGCACCAGAAAGTAATACATTGGCAAGATGTGCCAAAGTAAAACCAGCAAAGGAATTTTTTAAATAGTCTGTATCTCGTTATGTTTCATTGTGGGCCTATCGATATGTATCTAGACCATTGAGGCCTGTTGCTTGATGAATTACATCCTTCCAATTTTTCTGCCTTTTGCCTGATGTCTCCAGTTGTTTATGCCTAGGGATTTTCGGTCTTCTTTCACTTGATTTATCCATCTTATCTTGGGTCTTCCTCTTTCCCTTTCGGTAACCAGCTTGCTGAACAACAGACCGGCTGAGAGGACGATGCGTTGAGTTTCTTGCCCTAACAGGTCTTGAATCTTCAGAACTTTAGAACAGTCGTGTAGTTAACTGTGCGAATTTTAGCCTTCTTAAGAGTATGATGTGAGAGCCATATGGAAGTGTTTTTTTCGGCCTTTTGACGTCGTTGGTTTTGTTACTTGATAAATACAAGCGTTTTAGGTGTAATAATACTTGAAATTCAGTTCACACACGTTAAGATATCGCACAACTCTAAGATTCGATTTATACTGGAAATTATCAGCATTGCACCAAATTACCGATCGCTACCCCGCTTTAAGTTGCAACCACCACCCTGTTTTTTTTTGAGCCCGAAGTTGGGTTGAGGTTCTTCCTGGTTGGTTTTTCTTGCTGACCGTCAACGCTATAGGCTGCCCTCAAGCTTTGAGCGACCACTGTCAACCCAGTTCTTCTCCCAAAAATAGCGGTTGCTAAGAAACCATCGTCTGAGTTCTAGTTCTGCTGCCTGATCTTCCATTTCATCCCGTTAATGACGACTAAGTGTACGACTGGTGTAATTAGATTGCATGCGTTGTAATAGCATGTTTAATTCCCTTTCGTTTCGCTAATTTTATTAAGCCCGGCCCTGTGCTGCTAGTTATAATTGAGTTCATTTCGGCAGGCGTTGGAATGCCCACGACTTGCACATTTCTTCGGTAAGCGATTATTTAAAACCCTGCATGAACACATTACTTGTGCAAGGCCAAGCGAGGTTCTTTCTTCGAAACTATATTGCAAGTAATATCGTTTTAGCTTCTCGAATTACGCCCCAAGCTCTCTGAAAACGGTTAAATAGCTGTAGAATATTCTGGACTTCTCCTTTGTTCTTTGTTCTTTCTGCAAGGCTTGTGGTGACGTAGTCCGTATCGTGTCTTTATTGTTTGGCCCGGGACTTCCCCGAGTTCTTTGGCCAAATTTTATTTAATTCTGCAATCCATGCGACGGGAAATTCAGCTTGTGATGGTAGAAGTGAGATGCATTCTTTTCTACGCTGAGGGTGGATTGCAGCGAGCCTGGTGGACCTTTTCATAGCTTCCGTGAACTTTCTCGCTTTTGTCACGAAAACATTTCAATCTCCAAAGCGAGTGGCGCCCTGAGCAATATTTTTGAGTAAAAGTAAAAGTTCTTGTCAGTTTCTTTGAGCTTTCGAACCACCCCATCTCAGGTTCCTCAATTTTTTTCCTTTTGGTCGAGTTGGAGGTTTGCATCTACATCGGTTTCGTTTTCTTTATTGACACTTATTCCGTTCCTCATCCTGGATTTGCATCTTTGAGCTGGCAATATCCTGTTTTGATATCTTTACTTGTTGCTTGTTATAATCTCATTACTTCTTCTTTACCTTCCATCTCTTCAAGTTTATTTGTATAACCCTCTGCTCTAGCTCCTACAAATTTGTTTTGCTATTGTTGCTTTTACCCTGTATTCGTCTGCGTATTCCTTTGATTGATTCATGGCTTAAACATTTTTGTTTTAACTACTTTATTTTTTTGGCAATACTTTTTCAGCATTCGTGAACTATCCATGTAGCATTAGAGCGTACTAGACTTAAATTTAATATTTACTCCAAATGTTGTAGAGATCCTAAAGGGCCCACTTTTTACTTCCTTTTACAATAAAGGAAGTGTTGAATTCTCTCCAAAAATTCGAAATTGTGTTTTCAACAGATCTTCACGTCCCCCTGAACCCGAAAAACGTATTTTTGTTCATTGGTCTGTCTGTCAGTCAGTGTGTGAACAGATAATCTCAAAAGTTAAAAGAGGTATGGCGTTGAAACTTCATATATAACTTTTGTGTACTATCTAAATGCGACAGCAAGCCTTTGAAGAAAATCGCATAACGGGAAGTATGGTTTTTACTCTTGTGATTTTTTAGATTTTTTTGATTTTCTCAAAAAAGGCTCCAACGATTTTTTTCAAACATTAAAATTTTTATTACATTTTTAATGTGTATTGCTGTGAGATTTACCAATTGAATACCTCTAAAATGGTTTACATTTTTATTTAATCCCTCAGGGATCAAAAGTGGAACTTTGGTCCTTCAAAATGACGTTATTTACAACATTACCTTGCTACTCATCTACATTTCCTAAGCCATGCATTTTTCCGAATCGAACGTATAAGTAAATTTTAAAACCAGCAAAATCAGATTTATTTCACGATTTGTGATAGAGGAGTGCAAAAAATAGCGCATATACCTGGGAACCAAAGTGCCTTTGATATCTTGAGTGATTATTAAACTTCACTCGCAGGATCAAATAATGCACTTTTGTCCCTTGGTATATAATATACTATTATGTTCTTAATATTTGTTATTGTAATTGTAACGAATCAAAATTAACCAAAAATTATTATGAATGTTGATAACCACATTTTGTCAATGAACTGATTACTAACCTGATTGTGGAGCTATTTGATAGATAATCCAATCGACAAATGAAGAAACGCGAGTATAAACAGTAGCTGTTGCACCGAATTCGCAGCTGCCGCCAGATTCTACAATTCCTAGTTGGAACCAATTAAAGCGATAATCTTTGTAACTTTTCATAAGCGGCCCTCCGGAATCTCCCCCACAAGCATCGCTATCTCCGTTGGCAGCACAAAATTCAGCTCTATGAATTCCTCCCACTTTTTGAATCTTGTCAAGACATTCATTGTTTGTTAGAAAATTTAACTTTGCTTTTAAAAGTATGTCTGATTGAGAACCTGTAAATGGCATTTCATTAACATTTATTTATAAAATAAATTTATTTCAAAATAATTGTTGGAAAGGTACTGAAGTGGGTGTTATGAGAATAACTAAGAAAACAAGATGGGTGTGATTTTTTTTGCAACATCCAAGGAAGCATTTTTTGAGAATAATTTAGTAATGCTCAAATATGTTACATTTCTATGAATAATAAGGCCATTATTATTGCTAAAGCTCTAGAATAGTTGCCTGAAAGGAGGAAAATATTAAGAAAAGATTTTGGAAACCCTACGTTTAAATTGTTTAAAAACATACCTGTTTCTGTTATTCCCCATCCAGCAACTAACACTTCATCCTCACTTGTTAAGGCCGGGAAATCTTCAGGTATACAGATGGGACGGACGTAATCTGAAAAATATATTTGCCCTTTAGTGTGTTTTCAGATCGAAATTCACTTTTGAAAATCTAAATAGTTATTTTTGTATCAAGTACTTGTAATTGACGATGTTAGTGCACAGACAACATTTTCTTACAACTTGTACCATGTACTATTGAAAGTTGATTGAAATTATATTCACTTATCCGAAGTAAGACTAATGCTCTTATTGCGATCTTCAAGGCAGCTTTAAAACTATACAATAAAATTTCGAATAAAACCAAATGATCTTCAAGAGAGCTCCAAAACAACCATAATGCACCTTCTAACCAAAAAGAGCCCATCCTAAAATGGCCTTCAAAACTAAATTTTAAAACTATATTAAAACCATTTAGTTTTATATGTATTCTTAAACGAGTTCTTCAAGGTAACTTTAAATGTATGCATGGAAACTTATTAACTGATGTTTTGCATTTAATAGTAATTTATTATACAAGACGATAAAGTTAAATTTTATCCACGAGTGAATCGTTTAACGTCGAGACGAAGTCGAGACGTTAATGGTTCAAGAGTGGATAGAAATAACTTTATCGTCGTGTATAATACAATATTTTTTTCTATAGCAAGAACTTTAACAATTTCAAAAGAAAATAATGACAGTCAATCACATTTCAAAATGTCAGTAGCTAGATTGGGTTGCTACGATAATACGAAGCTGTCATATTTAATTTAAACAAAAGTTAGAAAATTAAATTACTTTATCTATCCTTGATGTTAAAGTGCTACTTTATCTACCCTTGCTGTTAAAGTAAAACTTGACCTTTTGTTTTGAGTCGATAAAAGCACACTTTAACATGTGCTATAGAAAAAAATATATTTGCGGCAGACTAAATGACCTTGAGAATCATTATAATTAATCCTAAAAGGGTTCTATTTTGTTTACTAAAGTCGGACAACTCTTGTAAGTTTCTATAATGGCAGAGTGGTAATATTTTAAATGTAACGCATACGTATATAAAAACAGATCATAAAATAACATTAAAATGCAAACTATTCTGGTAAAGAATTTACCAATGGATGGCACTTTTCCGACAAAATATAATAAAATACTTCTACATAACTTGAGCGCCATCAATTTAATGTGTTTTAACATTGAAAATGTTTAACGAATTGGAGATGTGACACTAGTACCGTGCTCTTTTAGCGATTTGTGCGACGCTTGGAAAATGCGCAGTTTTCGCTCATTTTTGCGAGTTGTATTTATTGCAGGTGAATGTTGTTGGTGTCATTTTGAAGATCTCGTCAAGGGCAAACTTTCTGGAGAGGTTGTGAAAATGTAAGCTTCGAGGGGGCGACAGTAACGGGGTTAAAGCGTTTTTTTGCACACAAAAGCGTTCGGTGCTGTTACATCGCATACTTTTTGAAAGATCCAACTGTTATTTGAGGCTAGTTGGAAAGAGGATGAACCAATGCTCACCGTACTGGTTGGTTTTTGGGGTCTGATTTTATTAAGAATTTTTCATATGTAAATTATTATTAGTAAAGCATTTGCCTTGTTAAAAAGAATATTTGCGAAATTCTAGAGTTCTGTTAAATATCGTTGCAACAAACATGAAGTGGACGCTTACCTAAAAAAATATAAATCCAAGTAAATTTTACTAATACGCTTCAAGTTGCTAAAAGTTATTTAAAAGGGATGTGGTTGTGGCTACTTTAAATATATATAAAATCAAAATAATAAAAATATGTATCATACGGGGGTAATACAAAATTTTCCAAAAAAGAATCAAAATTCGAATAGGAGGCCGTAACTTTGTATTTGAGCATAACTTTTAATTCTAAACAGCTTTTCTCAATAAAATTTTGCTATATTTTTTGAAATAAGGTAACTTTGTTCTTGAACGAATTTCATATTTTTTGTCCTGCCCTGTATATTGTTTGACTTGAAGCCAGTCTAAGGGCATCTGATATGGTTATCAAACATGCACTAACTTTTGGAAATATTAAAATTTCGATTGTACAACTAATAAAAAAATTTCCCATTTGTTGCACACTTAATGGACCACACTGTATATCTTAAATAATGTAGGCGCTAAACAGCACCCTTGTCTCAAACCTTTGGTGACGACGAAAGACTGTTTTGATATCTTTGCCCCTGTCTTTATTTGGCATTGCATGTCGGTATATAAAGCTCTTACAGCATTTATGTATGTTGTCGGTATGTTTTCAGTTTGCATTGCTTTCCACATTTTCTTTTGGGGTACACTATCATATGCCTTACTTATATCGATGAACACCAAATGGGTCTGCAGACCACATGCAAGTCTCTTGTCTACGAGTTGACGCAACGTAAAGGTATTATCTACACAAGATCTACCCGCTCTAAATCCATTTTGATTTTCATCTTCCTTTAACTCTTCTTCTATAAGTGGTTTTAAGATTTTTGCGTATACTCTTCCAATTGAACTTAATACTGTGATAGCTCTGTAGTTTGAACATTCTTCTTTACTTCCCTTCTTATGAAGGTTTGTAACATATCCCTTTTTCCAATCATCAGGAAGTGGACAACCATTTAGTCACATATTGAACAGTTTGGATAACTTTTCGTACAGTTGTTCTGGTGCATTTTTTAACAATTCCATACAGATTCCACCTGGTCCCGGAGCTTTACCATTTTTAAACGCCTTGACGGTCTTCTTTACTTCTTCAGGTGTTATGATATCTATCTGTTCTTCATTTACTGTGGTATATGTTATCTCATCTTCATTTTCGGGCAGTTTTTCGTGGTGTTCTTTAAATAGTTTGCTATAATATTCAATCCACTTTTCCTCTGCTATGGACTGAATATTAACTTTGCTTCTTTCATTTTTTCGTAAGCTTTTTATGAATTTCCACGATTCTGTATTTTTGGTGCCCCCCATATATCTGTCAATCTCTTCACACTTCGTTTGCCATGTTTCATTGTTCTTATCTCTTATGTACTTATGTACTTTTTTGTGTCTCGACTAATTCTTAGGTACATTTTCCTGTCTTCTGTGTCTTTAGTGCTTAACCATTTCTGATAGGCTTGCTTTTTTTCCTTTATTAACCTTTCTGCTTCTTCGTCCCACCACCATGGTTTTTCTTTTACATTTATCGTCTCTTTTATACCTAAGCTCTCGTATGCTGCTTCATGTATACTTCTTTTAGTTGATTATATAACTTCTGTGAATCCTCACTTTCTAGATTTCCCGAAACTTTGGTTGCCAGTCTCACTTTATATAAAAACTTGGTTCAATCGTTGCTAAAACTGTGTAGATTGTATATTGGGTAAGTTTTTTCATTTACTTCTGCTTTAGATACTGAACATGGTGATAACGCTGTAGCCAGGTGCGGGAAGTGAAACCTTGCTTTTAATAGAAAATGGTCTGAGGAGCTTTCTGCTCCTCTTTGCACTCTAACATCGTCCACGGTGAGTCTACTGTTTTGTCTTATAATAACGTAGTCTATTATAGACTTTTGTCCTTTAGTGGGTTGCATCCACGTAAATTTATGTATATTTTTATGCTGGTAAAAACCATTTAATATTTTTAAGCTCTGTTCCTCACACAGCTCCAGTAGCACCTCTCCGTTTCCATTTACAACGTTTTCTCCAAACGGTCCTACAATTTTGTCTCCTTGCTGACACCCCGTTCTTGCGTTTAAATCTCCTATTACTATACATTCCCTTCTAGTTGGAATTTTTTCCAGGACTGTTAAGAATGCATCCCTAAACTAATCTTTTTCATTTGCGTTTGCATTTTCTGTTGGTGCGTAAACACCAATAATTGTAGTATCATATCCCTTTATTTTGATGTCTAGTCGGATTATATTTTCGTTAACTGCCTCCCATGATTTTATATTTCTTCTGAGACTCTTTTTACAGCTATAGACACTCCTCTCTTTCCTCTTTTATCTCGGCTGACTCCACTGTATATGTGAATGTATTTTCCATTAAGGTTGATTTAGGGGTTGCAAAATGGGAAAACCGTTATAATTATCAGAAAAATTGTAAAATTAATAATTGTGTGAAATGCGCTGTTTGGAGACTTTCTGCTGGTCGACATTATTTTTTAAGAGAATTTAGGATGTGGAAATTTGGCGGCCCAGGTGGATTTGGGGGTTGCAAAATGGGGAAAAGTTAAAATGATTAAAAAAACCTTAAAGTCAATATTTGTGTGAAATTCGCTGTTTGGAGTCTTTCTACTGGTCAATTGTATTTTTTAAGAGAATTTGGAATGTGAGAATTTTGCTACTCGTGTGGATTTGGGGGTTGCAAAATATGGAAACCGGTATAATTATCAGAAAAAAATTCAAATCAATATTTGTGTGAAATTCGCTGTTTGGAGGCTTTCTACGGGTCGGTGTATTTTTTAAGAGAATTCGGAGTTTGGGAATTTTGGGATCCAGGTGAATTTGGGGGTTGCAAAGTGGGGAAAACGTTATAATTATTAGAACAACCTTAAAATGAGGATTTGTGTAAAATTTGCTATTTGAAAACTTTGTACTGGTCGATTGTATTTTTAAAGAGAATTCGGAATGTGGGAATTTTGTGGGTTGGAAAATGGGAATAACGTTATAATAGTCTGAGAAGCCTTAGAATCAATATATTGGGCAATTGTATACTTTAAGAGAATTTCGAAAGTGGAAATTATGCAACCCATGTGGATTTGGGGGTTGCAAAATGGGGAAAAGCTTATAATTATCAGAAAATCCTTAAAGTTTATATTTGTGTGAAATGATCCGTTTGAAGATTTTCTACTATTGTTTTTATTTATTAATAAAATTCGGGATGTGGACATTTTGCGGTCCAGGTGGATTTGGAGGTTGTAAAATGGGAAAACGTTCTAATTTTCAGGAAAACTTGAAAATTAGCATTTGTGTGAAATTCGCTGTTTGAAGATTTTCTATTGGTTAATTGTATACTATAAGAGAATTCTAAATGTGGGAATTATGCGACCCATGTGGATTTGAGGGTTGCAAAATGGGGAAAACGTTATAATTATCAGAAAAACCTTAAAATTAATATTTGTGTGAAATTAGCTGTTTGGAGATTTTCTGCTGGTCGAGTGTATTTTTTAAGAGAATTCGGAATGTGCGAATTTTGCGGCACAGGTGGATTTGGGGGTTGCAAAATGGGGAAACGTTATAATCATCAGAAAAGCCTTAAAATTAATATTTGTCAGAAATTCGCTGTTTGGAAATTTTCTACTGTTCGATTGTATTTTTTAAGAAAATTTGGGATGTGGGAATCTTGCGGCCCAGTTGGACTTGGGGGTTGTAAAATGGGAAAAACATTATAATTATCAGAAGAACATGAGAATTAACATTTGTGTGGAATTCGCGGTTTGGAGGTTTTCTATTGGGCAATTGTATGTGGGAACTATGCGACCCATGTGGATTTGGGGGTTGCAAAATAGAGAAAACCTTATACCTATATATCATAAAAACCTTAAAATTTATATTTGTTTGAAATGATCAGTTTGGAGATTTTCTACTATTGGTTTTATTTTTAAAGAAAATTCGGGACGTGGGAATTTTGCGGTCCAGTTGGATTTGGGGGTTGTAAAATGGGGGGAAAACGTTATAATTATCAGAAAAACCTTAAAATTAATATTTGTGTGAAATTAGCTGTTTGGAGATTTTCTGCTGGTCGAGTGTATTTTTTAAGAGAATTCGGAATGTGCGAACTTTGCGGCACAGGTGGATTTGGGGGTTGCAAAATGGGTAAACGTTATAATCATCAGAAAAGCCTTAAAATTAATATTTGTCAGAAATTCGCTGTTTTGAAATTTTCTACTGTTCGATTGTATTTTTTAAGAAAATTTGGGATGTGGGAATCTTGCGGCCCAGTTGGACTTGGGGGTTGTAAAATGGGAAAAACATTATAATTATCAGAAGAACATGAGAATTAACATTTGTGTGGAATTCGCGGTTTGGAGGTTTTCTATTGGGCAATTGTGTGTGGGAACTATGCAACCCATGTGGATTTGGGGGTTGCAAAATAGAGAAAACCTTATATATATCATAAAAACCTTAAAATTTATATTTGTTTGAAATGATCAGTTTGGAGATTTTCTACTATTGGTTTTATTTTTAAACAAAATTCGGGACGTGGGAATTTAGCGGTCCAGTTGGATTTGGGGGCTGTAAAATGGGGGGAAAACGTTATAATTATCAGAGAAACCTTAAAATTAATGTTTGTGTGAAATTCACTGTTTGGAGATTTTCTATTGGCCAATTGTATACCATAAGAGAGTTTGGAATGCGGGAATTATGCGACCCATGTGGATTTGGGGGTTGCAAAACGGGGGGAAAACGTTATAATTATCAGAAAAACCTTAAAATTAATGTTTGTGTAAAATTCGCTGTTTGGAGACTTTCTACTGGTCGATTTCATTGTTTAAAAGTATTCGGAATGTGCGAATTTTGCGACCCAGATGGATTTGGGGTTGCAAAATGGGTAAAATGCTATAATTATCAGAAATACCTTAAAATCAATATTTGTGTGAATTTCGCTGTTTCGCGATTTTAGGGTGGTCAATTGTATTGTTTAAGAGAATTCAAAATGTGGCAATTTTGCGGTCTAGGTGGATTTGGGGTTGCAAAGTAAGGAAAAAGTTATAATTAGCAGAAAAACCTTAAAATCAATATTTGTGTGAAATTTGCTGTTTGGAGACCTTATACGGGTCGATTTTCGGGATGTGGGGAATTTGCGCCCTTGTTGAATATGGGGAATGCAAAATGGGGAAATCGTTAGAATTTAAAGAATAACCTTAAAATAAATATATGTGTTATATTCGCTGTTTGGAAATTTTCTACTGGTCGATTGTAATTTTTAAGAGAGTTCGGGATGCGGTTGTGAGGTGGGAATTAACTTATTTTTTCAATTTTTAAATAAGAAAAATGTGCAATTTTTTTACTCTGGCCCTTTGCAAGTAAATAGTGAATGGCGTGTCGGATTGTATTTTACTCTAACATGAATAATATTGCGTGGGTTAAGGTCATCGAAGAATGGTAGTGGACACTGTCAGCTGTTTGTACTAAAACTTAATGCGCGATTGTAGTAGAAAAAATTGATGGGGACTTTAAAAATATAAATACATATACATATGTATATGTACGGAAAATGCAAAATTTATTAGTTTATACAATGTAAAAGCTCCTCAAACAACAAATCCTTTTAAAACATATTTATTGAACAATTAACACAAAACTAAAGATACATGTCGACTAAACCACTCAAAGGTCTATTCACATCTAATTCCCTTTTAACACCGTCCTGTTCCTCCTAATAAAATCATCTTCGCTCCAGTTCTTATATTTGCTATTAAAACACGTTTCATGAGTAAACAAAATAAACTATGAGCAATTATATGTGAAGCCGCCGATGGGATGGCTTCTAATTCTCAGAACTCCTTCAAAATAGCTAATAACTGTAATAATAAGAATAACTCATATAAGCAATGCATCTTCTAAGGTTATATAAAAAATGTTGAGTGTAATATCGAATTCAACATCTTTATCTAATGGCAAATTAATATTAAAGTGTACAAGATGCTGAAAAGGTTCAAAACTGTAGTACGTATTATTTATTAATAATCTGCTATGCAGTAGAACTTTGCAGTAACGTTTCGCGTGGTGTATAATAAACAATAATAATACAGATGTGAACCGTTTTAATACTTTTTTTAGTTCTATCCCTTGTAATTTTTTCAGATTTTGGAAATTTTCTGCCAAATTTGAAAATTAGCAAATTTCATTTTTAATGTATTAACGAAGGTTGGTAAATTGCAACTTCTGTAAATTTTTCTGTTATTTAAAAAACGTCAAATTTTATTTTGCATCTAAACATCTAAATGCATTTTTTTTTATTAAATTGCATGTTTGGACACACCGTTCTTCAGTATCTTAAGAGGATCTAAGGCGCATATAGTTCAATAATAATATGTTTTTCTTTGGCTATTGAAAATGTCCATCATGGCGGAATCTGTATTTCATATAAAACATGGCGTGATCTAGATTCAAACTGATTGCAAATTTATAGAATATTCTAAATCTTACACGACTTAAAACAGCGTTTTATTTACCACTTTGAGTACAATGACTCTCGCAGACATCTGTTTACATTTCATTTTAAAACCTATTTGCTTTAATATGTTCAAACTTGTGGCCTTATTGATATAAAGTGGTCTGCGCACAAATGAAATCCTAACCTCACAAATTTTGCCGGTTTTGTGATTTCTGCATTCAGTGCATTTTAATATTAATGGCCTAATTTAATTAAAAAAACAGGTAAGTTTTGCATATTAGTGTTACAATTTGTTACATTAATCGCATTTATAACAAATGCGCACACCATAGCACCGTTTCCAATATCTTAACAGATGTAAGTACCCGAAGTGTTTTTGTTTCTATAAGCATAGGCGTAAACGCTGGGATTTTGTCCGGAAAGTCAACATAATAATAAATAATAATTAAAAATGTGTAATACAGAGATCTATACTTAATACTTTAGCAATTATTGTTGATGGTACATCGGCATGCAGCAAGACTGCTCGATGGTATATTCTTAATGTACTCTTTAAAAGGTAAAAATTATGTTTTTGGATTTAATATGGAATTTTATTGAGTATATAGGCTTAAGATAAAATAGTTTTCTTAATTGGTTTTACTGAATATATCAAGGGTATTCCATAAAACTACATTGAAACTATTTGTTCCAAACTGGATTGTTTTAAAACCAACTTGTTATTTAATCCTTTAAAATAGAAAATTCGTTTTAAAGTAGCCAATGTAAAGAGTATTATAAAACCAGTATAAGATCAATAGGACATTAAGAGCAAATAATTTTATTATTTTAATTTAAAGAGTTCATTAAGTTCTTTGCATAAGAATAAGTGGTCTTTAAGAGCTTTTAGTTTATCTTCAGGTAACTTTAAAACCAATATGGTTTTATTGAACATATTAAAGCACTTTTAAAACCTAAATAAATTTAAAGTGTCTTAAAATTGTTACTTGGGATAATATCATGGGTAGTCAAAGTTATGTCGACTATTTTTGCGGTGGTATCACGAATGTCCATTGCGTTTTGGTACGATTAGGACGAGTGCTCTAGCACGAGTCCTAATCCCAAGCACAATAGACAGGAGTAGTGATACAACCGCAAAAATAATCTACTTAACTTTAACTAAGAATGGCATTCGAGGGACTATTCAATGAACCAAACTACTTTTTCAAATTAGTTTTCAGTAAATCTAGCAAAAACTACACAATTTGTATGGTAACAGAAAACTAAAATTGACTTTTTCACTTGAATACATTCTAGGAAGATATATCCGCTGATATTTTTTTGATTGGTGAGGAAACGTCAAATTCTGAATTTTCATCGGTCACTTTTTGAAAGGTGACATGTGAATTGATAGTCATATGCAATACCGCGAGCGGTCAACAAATTGCCTAAAATCTTTGTCAAAGTGTATGAGTGTTTATTGCTTCGATATAAATTTTGAAGCAATAGACACGAATAAACACTTTGACAAAAATGTATGCAATTCGTCGGCTGCAAGCGGCATTTGAAGGACTATTCAACGAACAAAATTGACATTTCTTAGTAATTAATAAATTTTATCACGTCCTTTTTGAAAATAAAAATCCGTTGACGTGAAATAAATTGTTTGTCAAATTTGACATTGCTAATATCATATTTGATGACTTTTACAGAAAGTTAAATAAATGTCACAGGAAGAGAAAAAAGTTGTCAAGGGTAATACCACAAAAAGGTGAACATTTTTTGAGAATCTTTTTTGTTCACATGCAAATTATTGCGTTTAAATATCTCGAAACCAAAACTGCGTTAAAAATTCCGCGAGACCGCAGGTCGAGTGGAATTTGAGCAGTTTTTGTTGAGAGAAATTTGCAATAATTTGCCTGTTGATGAAAAAAAATCTTTTAAAAATTTTTGCCTTGAGTGGCATTTGGAAAGATTATTCAACAATATGGGTAGATGACTTTTACCGTGTTCGGCAGCACACATTTTTAACGTTTTCCACTATTAATTCAATACTGGAGCTTCCAACACGATTATTATGAGTTTTAGAACGACGCTGATTTGCAAACTTTGACTTTGACGTTTTGGTGAAATGTCAGTCAAAGGCTACTCACTACATTGAAATCATTGGAACCAATAGGGTTCGCGTGAAAACACTGTGACATTAGGCGTTTTCAATGACAATCAATTCTGATTGGCCGTTTCTGACAAATTGAACAATTTTTATTGGTTCGTTCATTATAGTGTTAAATAATCATTAAAATTCCTCTAGCGGAATTGTTGCACAATTTTACGCTGATTGGTGGCAAATAACAAAAATACTAAATTATGAATAGTTAACTTGAAGGGGGTAAGTTGAATAGTCATTGAAATAAGATGATAAAATATTCAAACTTAATACTACAAAGCAGGTTGTTCTTTTTGGTAACCATGGAAAAGTGACGACTGTAACTTTGTTTTGTTATATTTTAATCTCGTGTGTAAACTATAAACGTTGCTGATAGTGATAGATAGTGAAACTACCCCAGAAGTAGCCGGCGGCTGCAACCAGAAATTTTTTGCCCGCCCTATGAGCAGACTGAAAAGTTACAATCTTGTTCGTCTATAAATACTTCTCTTCCAAAAGTCTAAACGCTAATAAAACAATTTGTATTAAATTAAACGATAAAATTAAATGCAATAGTAAAATAATTCACAACTACTTACCGATCAAGCAAGTTACAATCGTACAGCATATACGATTAAATGTGAATGAAAACTTAACATGGCAAAACGGTGCAATAAAATTTAAAAAAATACACTGATTACAGGAAAATGGAATAATGAGAAAAGCTCAACTTTTCTTGCAGGTTCATTCGCACTTAGCATTTTTAGCCTATATTTTAAGAGAGCAAATCAGTCTACCTTGAAAGTTTTAGAAATACTACAGAACAAAGCCGTAACATATATAATCCACACCCTCTTACCAGCACTGCACCTTTTACAAAACCATAGGAATTCTAACAATCAAGAACATAGTGATACATGCTATAGTCCAGTATAATCACGAAACATGCGATTAATACCGCAAAATTTGTCAAAATGAAAAAAGGCAGCTACTCCACACACCCACACACAGACGCTTAAGGTAACCTAAATCTAAGGATACAACATCCCTATATTATTTGAAAAATAGGTGCTATGGAACCTATCAAAATGGCAATTTACCAAGACCTTAGAAAAACATTGCAAAACGAAACAAACCTAGTCCGTTACAACTTTACAAACAGCAAAAACAACTTCCACTCTCAAAATAAAACAGAAAGTTTGGTATACATACATAGCATATACACATTTGAGATTTAGGAATACAATATGGAACCGATTGAAAGAGTAGCAAGGATCGACAAAAAATTTGCGTGAAATTAAAAAGACTGATATTTTCGACATGACTAACAATGAGATACAGTGCTGTGAAGTGAAGCACAAAGTCTGATATTATTGAAAAATACAATCTGATAGTACGATAAACTATATCTCATAATAAGTTTCTGTAGCGTTTGCTTGACTTTTAACGTGTAAGTTGTTCTTTGCTCTGCGAATAGAGGTGAACGCACTATAGTAAATATTGCCGTAAGGTCACCTGTTTTTGCGATGAACAGTGGATAAGCTATCTGCGACAGCAAAACTTCAATTCAAACAAAATTTGTTTTGAGGACAACAGCCAGATTTTACGAAAAACGTTTTTTAATGCAAGTATGCAGAAAAATCTACTACAAATTGTCCAATTTGACATTCAACCTATAGGTAATAGCACCAATACATCACAAAATATCGATGTAATTGAATATAGTGATGAAGATGAAAGTAATGTAGACGAAACTGGAATTAATATATATTCGCAGCAAGTAGTAAGTAGTTGTGAAAGAAATTGCAGGTGTAAACATACAACTCAAGCAGATGTGCTTGCTGACACACACTAAGGGTAAGGCCATGCTTGCGTTTTAGTCTCTGCGACATGATCGCCGCAACTAAGTCGAAGACATATAAAATTTTCTGTCCAAGCCATATTATAATACTGCATAACAAACAATCTGTCGTGACGCTGGCAAAACGCTCTTCACAGCGTTTTCAACATTGGTCGCTGTCGCGGGTCGCAAACGTGGCCACCTACATTAGAATCCATAGAACACACCATTGCGAGCTGGTCGCGGCGATCCTGTCGCAGCGACTAAAACGCAAGCATGGCCTTACCCTTAAACAGATATGCGATCCTGAACGACCCCCACGAATATATTTAGTCTCAAGAAACCCTGATAATTCCGGAACGTCTAAAGAAATCCCAACAAAGCCATTATCTAAACCGCATCTATTCTTAGTTGACAAAAGAAATAAATTATGACCAAATGCTGGACACTTAAGCCTGAGGTATGTGCAAATTGCTACTTTTATCTACGTATTCATCAGGTAATGCAAAAATAAAGAAATATTTTTTTAACGTACTCCCCTGTATATTTTGGTTGCAAAATATGACATTTTTCGTAAGAGTAAAAACCTGAGCTATGTGCAAAATATTACTTTCATTTAAGTAATAGTTCTTAAGTGAAAGCAAAAATAGGCATAATTATGTTTTATGGTGCCTACCCTGTATTTATCTTACTGAAATGTTCTCAATTACATGCTAGCAAGACAAATATAATCCGCATGTAAAAGATCGGCTGCCTTGAACAAATACTTTTGGCGTTATACAGGCAACGGACAGACAGACATACTTGTCTTTTGTCATCTAGGGGATCTGAAGAAATCTCGGAAAGTGATTTCTTCACGATTATAATACTTCCCTCGCCTTCGGCGACAGAAATAAAAAGAAAAGAAAACCAGTGTTATATAATAAACACACTGATTGTGACTTATTTAAAGAACATAGAAATCAAAATATGGTTATCGATAACATCCATTTAGAATCAAAAAACGATATAGAAGAAACTACAAATTATTTCATCACCACCGTTCAAGAAGCTGCCTGGAACTCAACACTACGTAAAATGGTAGAATGTCTGATAAAAGAACTAGTGGCAGAAACAAGGAGAGCAAGAACTAAATGGCCACGTAGCAGACACCCAGTAGACAACACTACCTACGCGTATAATCGACTTGGTCTAATAAATTAAAATTGAAGTTGAGAGAGGTCAGCAATGAAACATTTGCCAACTATATAACTGGTGTTCATTAGAATTTGTGGCCTAGTCGGTGATGAAGTCATGGCGTGCATTAAATCATATGGCTGATAACTGACACTGATGACACTGTAAATCTATGTGAAATTCGATGTTAGCGGGTTAGGTTTTGCGTCAGTTTTGACACAAACAGTGGTGAACTTAAATCTCTTATTATTGAGAAAAAGAACTTAGAACTTGTTACAAAATTCTTTCAGAATCATGTTTTAAGGACTACATTTATGCAGTTGAGAGTTCAATTTCCAGAATCATTAAATCATTTTGGAATTATGTTAATTCTATTACGAAAGATAATTGTTTACCTAATGCTATGTACCTTGACAATTGTCATGCTAATAATGGTAATGATGTGGCTAATTTGTTTGCTCACATTTTTGCTTCGGTTTATACTGATAATGTTATTACTGTACCCGAGTATAATTTCCATCAAACTGTTGATTTTTCTAACGCTGAAATTTCAGTACTGGAAATTTTTCAAAAACTGAATAGATGATTTTAAAGGACCTGGTCCTGATAAAATTCCTGGAATATTTTTAAATCAAACATCATTTATTGTTGCTAGACCACTGTTAATATTATTTAATCGTTCAATGGTTACTGGGCAATTTCCTGATTGTTGGAAAGTTAGTTACGTTATCGCGGTTTATAAAGCCGGAGATAGATCAGATGTTCGTAATTATAGACCTATATCTATAATTAGTCTAATTCCGAAGAATTTTGAAAGCATCATTGCTGATAAATGAACACAGTTATTTAAGAATATTATCATTGATGAACAACATGGTTTTTACGAAGATAGATCTACATGTACTAACTTCTTATTATACCAACAGTTTGTTTTGAAAGCCTTAGAGAAAGGTTTTCAAGTTGATTCTATTTACACACACTTCTCCAAGGCGTTCGATAGGGTTAATCATAAACTTCTTTTTGCCAAATTAAATGCATTAGGAATTCTTCTTCTTCTTCTTTTTCAAACCTTTCCTGTCCAATATTGAACATAGTTCTCCCCTTTTGACTTCCATGTTTGTCTTGTTTGAGCCTTTCGCATCCATCTTTTACCAGCTACTTCCTTGATATCATCGGCCCACCTTTTTGTGGGGCGCCCTACTTTTCTAGTGTTGCCTCTGGGTCTCCAAGTTAAAAGTTTGTTGGTCCATCTATCGTCAGTTGATCTGGCAGCATGCCCAGCCCAGCTCCATCTGAGTTTCGCAGCTCTCTCAATCACATCTGCTACACCAGTCTTCTCTCGTATCCAGGTGTTTCTTTTCTTGTCCTTTAAGGAAACTCCCAGCATCTTACGTTCCATCGATCTTTGTGAAACAGCGAATTTGCGCACAATTTTTTGTGTAAATACGATCGTTTCTATTTCATACGTGAAAACAGGACGAATGCAAGCATCAAATACCTTAGCTTTTAATTTCAGGAGAAAATATTTTGCTCTTAGAATAAAACTTAGTTTACCAAATGCGGTCCAGCTCATTTTTATCCTTCGATCTATCTCTGCTTCTTGATTTTCTTTTCCTATCTTAATTGTGTGTCCTAGACAGACGTAGCTGTTTACTTTTTTTATTTTTTCGTTATTTACATACATATCCACGTCGTTTTCATTTTTTGTTAGAATCTTCGTTTTGTCGATATTCATACGAAGACCGGATTTTCTTGATACTTCGTTAAGTTGTTCTAACATAACGCCGATTTCTTGTCCACTTGTGCTTATCAAGACTACATCATCTGCATATCTTAAATGATTTAACTTCTGTCCATCTATATTTACTCCCATATCTTCCCAATTTAATGTTTTGAAAATGTTTTCTAGGGCTAATGTAAATAGTTTAGGAGATAATGTATCCCCTTGTCGAACTCCTCTGGTTATTGGAAACTTTTGTGAAATGCCATCTATCTTTGCTGCTGATGTAGCTTTCTGATATATGGATTTTATTAAATTTGAGTAACGACTATCTATGCGACAATCGTCTAATCCTCGATAGATTGCATTTATTTCGATGGTGTCGAAGGCCTTCTCTTAGTCGACGAAGGCCAGTGTCAGAGGAATATTGTACTCATTACATTTTTCAATCAGCAACTTTATAGTGTGTAGATGGTCATTTGTTCCAAATCCCTTGCGGAATCCTGCCTTTTCAATAGGTTGGTATGTGTCGAGTTTGGCGGTTAGTCGATTGGTTATTATTTTTGATAAGACTTTATACAGATGAGACAGTAGGCTAATCGGCCTGTAGTTCTTAATGTTAGTTTTACTTCCTTTCTTATGTAGTAATATTATTATAGCATTATTCCAGTCATCGGGTACACTTCCAGTTTCTAGACATTTATTGAATAATGCTTTAAGTATTTCTAGTATACTTTCGCCTCCATGTTTAAGTTGTTCACTTATTATGCCGTCTTCTCCTGGCGCTTTCCGGTCTTTCATTTGACGAAGTGCCATCTTTATTTCACTAATAGTAATGTCCGGAATATTTTCTGAACCAACATTCAGTATTGTCTTTTTATTGTACTTTACTGACTCTTGCGCTTGAGATGTATATAAGATACGGTAAAATTCTTCCGCTTCTTTTAGCACGCCTTCTTTGGTTGTTACTTCGCAACCGTCAGATTTTACTAATTTCGTTATTTGTCTGTTACCTAAAGATAACTTGTTCTTCATGATCTTCATATTACAATTCTCCTCTATGATTTGTTGAGCTAATTTTTGGTTATGCTCGTATTTGTCTTTACGGACGGTTTTTCTTATTTCTTTATTAAGTTCTCTATATTCTAATGTTCCTTCTTTTCCTTGGTTTCTCATTTTTCTTCTACCTTTCATTAGTTGCTTGGTTTCAATAGAAAGTTTAGCCTGTTTTTTGGGTTTCGTCAAGGAAATTTTGTTTGTTGACTCATTTATTATTTTAATGAGATTTTTGTTAATATTGTTTACATTGTTATTTTTAATCCCAAGTTTCATCAATTTGCTTGCCCTCCTATTTATTTCTTGCTCATATTGTGCACTCTGGGCTTTCAAGGCTTCTCTGGCTAAAATTTTTTGTGAACTTTTAACTAATTTATATCTATGATACTTAGTGTTTATCGAAATATGTGCTCTGATTAGCCTATGATCACTGCCAGTTGCAAAGTTATTCAATACTTCCACGTTTTTAATGATTTCTTTTCGGTTTGTTACCATGTAGTCAATTTCGTTCTTTATTCTACCGTCTGGACTTCTCCAAGTCCACTTGTTCTGTGGTTTCTTTCTAAAAAAGCTGTTCATATTATACAGGTTATTTTCTTGTAGATAGTTTACCATGGTTTTTCCCCTTTCATTTCTCTTTCCGTATCGATAGTTTCCCATACAGGATTCATTGTCATCTTCTTTTGTTCCCATCTTCGCGTTAAAATCACCTGTTAACACCATAAACTGTGTAACGTCATTTTTCAGAGCCGCGTCAATATTTTCATAGAGTGCTTCTATTTCGTCATCTCTGTGTATACTTGTTGGGGCATAAACTTGAATAACTTTAAGACTAGATCGGCTGTTGATTTTCAATGTTAGGTATATCACTCTGTCTGATATTGCGTAGATTTTTGTAATATTACTTCTTAGTGTCTTATTTACCAGAAATCCTACACCCCCGACACTCGAATCGTTTTGTCCCTTGTAATGGAAAACGTGCCCGCTGCTCAAAACATATCGTTCGTCTCCTTTCCTTCTTACCTCAGATAAACCCACTATGTCCCATCTGATGTTATTCAATTCCTCTTCCAGTTCAAGTAATCGGTCATCCGATTTCAAAGATTGAACATTATAAGCGAATATATTCAGCTCAAAATTTTTATTTTTAGGTTTGGATGGATGATTTATTATTATCGAATTCTTGCCTCCCCCAGAATCCGAGAGGCAGACTGACCTAATGTCAGTGAATTAATGGTTCATTATTAACATGGATTAATAATTACTTAATAGGCAGGAGGCAAATGGCAAAAATTAAAAATTATACTTCTAACGAAATTCGTGTTACTTCTGGTGTACCTCAAGGGTCTTATCTAAGCCCTATCTTCTTTAATATATTTATTAATGACTGAATCGAGGTGTGTAATGGTTGTCAGTTTCTACTATTTGCTGATGACTTGAAGATGTTCACTATAATTAAATCCAAGTCGGATATATTGAATTTGCAAAATGCTCTTAATGGTTTGCTTATTTGGTGTAACCTTAACGATGTTCAGCTAAATGTTTCTAAATGCTATGTTATGCGCTTTTTTCATTGTAGAGATCCAATAATATATGATTATAAGTTAAACTTACAACCCTTAAAATCTGTTATCAGTATTCGTGATTTAGATGTGATCTTTGATGAAACGCTTAGTTTTAAATTGCATATTGATAGCATAGTTAATAAAGCATTCTAAATTTTGGGTTTTGTACGACGATTTTCTACCAATCTTTTTAATATCAGCACTTTACTTTTCTTTAATTAGAACTCATCTCGAGTATTGCTCTACGATTTGGAATACTCATTATGGTGTGCACATAAAAAGAATTGAAGGTGTACAGAGAAAATTCTTAAGACTTGTGGATTTTAAAATTGGAATGGTGTGAAACAAATCTTTAGCTCCTGCTATTTGTTTCGCCATTTATTCATCAATTCCGGGCCAGCCTGTATATGTTCACTTGAGTTATAACCCGCTGTATTTCAATTCATATCAAGCTTGTCCGCGCAAAGGCGCTGGATTTGGTTTTTCCGAAATTCACTTGTTATCTCCTTGCACCAGCCGCCGCGGTCATTTTTCCGTCCGCGACCTCATTCTACATTTCGCTTTTGGTTGGAGCAACTCGTTCCAAAAAGGCACTTTGCGTGCTATAGCACCTCAATATTAAATTTCGTTTGCGGGCTGATGAATGGAATCAGGTATGTTTTCGCTACTTGGTTTGATATTCAATTGTAGTAATTTACCGTTTTTTTATTAGCTCTTTCCTTGACGTTATTTTTTTCAACGTCACCTCTTAATTACCGCTTTTAAATACCGCTTTTAACGCTGTATTTTTGGGGCGATTTCTCATTTGGATTGACGCCACGTTTGCTGTCCTAATTGGCATATGACGTGGGCCTGCAGCTCCTTCTGGAATGCCATTTTGAAGCTGCCGTTCGTGACGTGAGGCGTTCGTTTCCTTATCTACTTTGGCCGCGAGGTCTGTACTGCCGAAAGCTGTCACTTTACGATTATTCTGGACCAATTATTCATCGCCTACATGCGAATTTTTTGTCACAACCAGGTTAGTCTCAGATATCTACGACGTTCCATCACCGTTAACCGATTTACCAGTTCTAAATTTAATTTACACTTTATAAGTTGAAAACTTAATGTAATAATTGTTTCAATTTACAATTCATAAATATAAAGCTCCGTTTTATAAATTTAAAACATAATGTAATAATTATTCTATGATCTACATCTCACAAATTTAAAGTTTTGCTTAATGAATACGTATTAAAAAATCTTGTAAAAAGTGCCCTCACGCCATTTTAATATCACTACCGAGATAACGGTTATTACATATGACAGTGGTAAGCTTAACCCTTCATTGAATTGCAATTAAATTCAATCTAAGGGCCTAAAAGAGGTTCACATATTTTCGCTGTGCGTGTCGCATTTTCAGCTCATGTATTATATTGTATTCAGACCATTTAATATTGTGATAAACAATTTACCAACGTATTACTGATGTGGCAATCAAATATGATCTGCTAATTAAATAAACTTAATTGCTTGCTATTATCTTATTTATTTCTTGAAATCTGTGATTTCTGGCGCCCTGTGTTTTTTTGACTATTATTAAAGAAGCTTGCGGCTGATCAGCTGATGATAGAAATCTGCGACCTAAGGCCATCGACTTTGAAGCTAGCTAGGCCATTGCGGTGAGTAAGTACATTTCTGGGCTACCGTGGTGTATAAATGATAAGGGGGTTGTTCTGCGATTATACTGCCATAGATTATTATTAGTAATCGATCGCAGGTTGGCTTCTTTATTGTTTCACTGGCGACCAACGCTCTGGGGCTCGACTTTGGTATTACATCAGCTGTGCAACCTGCAATTCTCCTTTAATATTCTGACAAAATTATTTATTTAAAATGAATGTTAACGCACTTCGTGTTGATAAGCTACTCTACGAATTACTGTTCAGGGGATTAGATAGGGACACGGTGGAAAGTATGAACGTCGACCAACGTCGTAGGACGTTGCGTGCTAAATTGTTACTGGAGAAAGCTGACCCTACGTTGCTTAGCGCTTATCAATTAGTAACACCCTTCGATGTACAATTAGAACTTGATGCTTGTAAAGGCAAACTAACTGAACTTTCGGTTTTAGTTACTGCTTTCTCTACGGCACCTTCTAATTCTGAATTTGCTCGACTCGATACGCGGCTAACGCATCTGTATTCACGACTAACCAGGCTACAACCCTCTTCTAAATTAGAACAGGAGCATGCTACCCTTACCAGTCAATGCTTAGATTTATTACAGTCACTTAGTAATGAGCATGACGATTCGCAATTACAAGTAGATTCTTTGCCTTCAAATGTTGATGCCACTAATTTTGTCGATTCTGTTAATACAGTAGCTCCACCTAATTCTGACCCTATGGAACCTATGGCAGATAATATTATAACGAAGGGGTTGTTTTTCAACCTCCTGGTTACCAGTTTACGTGCTGCCACGTTTTTGGTGATATAGGGGTTGGTTTGAACCCGTAGATCACTATATTCGCAAGTAGAAGATTGTAACTCCTCTGCTGTCCCCTTGGTGGTACCTTAAGGGGGGTAAGGGCTAGATTTGGTTAAATGAAACACCCTCAAAAGAATAATTAAACTTATATTGAAAGAACTAATAATTCGGCATTATTACAATGGGCTTCCGCCGTCTCTGTTCATAGATTAATTAACTGTAAGCTTCGTAACTAGATTAATCAAAATTATGCTTAAGTTATTTGACATTAATTTGTCTTGGAAGGAAAGAATAAATCTAGCGCCGGCCCTTTGAGTTGGTTAATATAAAATAACAACAATTAAGTCTGACCTATTACTCCTGCGCTGTGGTTACTACCCCTCGATTTTGTTATTATTTAATTTAAACGGCGCGACCGATGTTTAGTTATAAATTAAATTGAGTTCGGCTAAAATGGATTGGAGTCCTATGGTTCCCTTTTGTACCTGGATTTTCTTATGGTTGGGCACTACACAACACTTTAGTTTTAGATCGAAAAGATGTAATTTTGATTTAGTTAGAATTGGCACCGAAAAATGTTATCGACGGGTTAATTTATTACTCGAAACCGGGACGCAAACTGCCCTCGCGGATCGCTTTCCCTCCCAGGTAATTTTCTATCGGGGGGGGCCGGATGTTTCTCGATCTTCCCCGTTTTGTCAAACTAGTATTTTGACTTGTACTTTGCGCGCTCTGAGAATTGCGAATTTGGCATATCCCACACGGGTTTGCGCTATGTGTCCAATCGGCATTCTCTATTCTCAGGAATCTTTTAGCTTTATGAGCACCGCATGTAATTCAATCGCTTTTTCTGACTACGACAAATGTAGCTTTCCATTCTTGGTAAATGAACTTTCGCGTTCGCTATATTTGTAATTTACGCAGGGGCGGCTTTGATTTATTCTTTTCTTCTGACAACTTACAATTTATAAGTCTTATAATTATAACGCAATTTTCTTGCGGGTTGTTACAATATTGTTGACAACCCTAACATAACTGAAGCCGCCGGTTTAGCTTCATCGACATTCCAACGACCTAGGGTATCTTTTTCTGATGAGCACGTACATCAGTATCCTCCTTTTACACAATAACCTTGTATGTCAACTACTGCTAATTTGCGAACTGAATTAGACCACATTAATTACTCTACGGCGTCTCTTTCTAGACATGTAGGTTTAGTTTCAGTACCGGTATGCAAATGGGGTTTATCATTTATTGGAGACACTACTACCATGGGGGTAAATTCTTTCTTACAACGTGTCGAAGAACTTAGGGTAGCGCGTAACATTTCATACGACCAATTATTTTCTAGTACTGTTAACCTTTTCTCGGGTCGTGGGTTAGTATGGTACCGTGCTATGCATCACCGGGTTTCAAACTGGCACGACTTGGTAGCTAGGTTGCGATCTGATTTTTTGCCTACTGATTTTGATGAAGAATTATGGGACGAGATTAGGAAACGCAAGCAGGGGGCCGATGAAAAACCCTCACTTTTTATTGCTGTGCTGCTTAATTTATTTGATCGTTTACTCATTAAACGATCCGAATCAGTTCAAGTTAAGCATATTATGAAAAACTTGCAACCTTTTTATGCTACTCAATTATCCTTGACAGTAGTTCACGATATTGAACACCTTGCATTTCTGTGTAAAAAGCTGGAAGATGTTAAGATTCAGAATATTAAATACCGCAATCCTGCTGCTGCTTCATCTTTGCAACTGGAACCTGACCTGGCCTACCAGCCTACTCCTAAAAAACCTGTGACACAGACTGCACAAATGACAGTTAAACATTCTGGTCCTAGAACTAACAGTGCAAAAAGTACGACCACTTGTTGGAGCTGCCGTAAATTAGGCCATACTTTCCATACTTGCTCGGCAGATAAGACTATTTTTTGTTATATTTGCGGTCATGCAAATAGTTATTTTGCCACTTGTCCTAAATGCCATCCAAAAAACGCAAAGTAAAGGGTAGATATCACAGCCGATCTATTTCTTATCCCTATTATACTAAGGCTGATACTTTATCTTGGGAATCTTGGTTACGAATTGTGAATGAATTTTGCCGTATGACTTGTAATACTTCCGCCACCTTTACTAAACAACTTTCTGACAACCGTCCTTATTTAACCATTTATATTAATGGCAAACCTATTCACGCTCTTTGCGATGCAGGGGCCAATCAAACTTTAATTGGGCGCAACGGTCTATATTTACTTCAGAGACATGATCTGAAATTGTGTAACAATAAGTCTCCGCTTACCTTGACTACTGCTGACGGTCAGCTACAAAATATTTTAGGTACTGTTGCCTTACCCATTACCATTGATGGTATCACTAGGTCCATCGATGCGGTTATTTGTGACTCAATTCCGTCTACACTAATTTTAGGTGTTGATTTTTGCTACGCTTTTGGAGCAAAGCCTGATTTTGTCGCTGGACGCTTCGATGTGGCTGAAACTTTTTCGCTGCAGACTATTTGTGGCGTAGTTGATTTGTCAGTTCAACAAAAACTTTTACTAGACCAAGTTGCTGGGAAGTTTGCTGAAATTTCTGGTCCTACTTTAGGTTTAACTAATTTAGTTGTACACACTATTGATACGAGTGACGCATCTCCTATTAAGCAGAAATATTATCCTGTGTCTCCTGCTATGCAAGTCCATGCCGACCACGAACTTGATCGCTTGTTAGAGATGGGTATTATTCGTCCCTCGAAATCTCCTTGGAGTTCTCCAATGGTCGTAGTCAAAAAGAAAGATGGTTCTTATCGACTTTGTTTCGATGGTCGAAAATTAAATTCGGTTACCAAAAAAGATGCTTATCCGTTACCATATTTAAATAGCATTCTTGATAAATTTCGCGATGCACGTTGTCTTACGTCTATCGATCTTAAGCAAGCTTTTCACCAAATTCCTCTACATCCAGATTCGTGCGAAAAAACAGCTTTTACAGTCCCTAGACGTGGTTTGTTCCAGTTTACAGTCGTTCCGTTTGGGATCGCAAACGCAGCAGCTAGTCAACAACGTCTCATGGATAGCATTTTTGGTCCGCTATTGGGTGAAAACATCTTCGTGTATTTAGACGATATTGTTATCGTGTCTGGAACCTTTAAAGAACACTTGGACACCTTAGAGCAAGTTTATACCCGTCTTAAAGACGCTAATTTAACTGTCAATATCGACAAATGTCAATTTTGCCGTCCCAGTCTTACGTACCTCGGCTTTGTTGTCGATAAAAATGGTTTACGCACGGACCCTGATAAAATTTTGGCTATCACCAAATATCCTCAACCAAATACGGCTTATCTTCTTGCATATATCTAATACTTACTATATTGCTAGCGGCTATGAGTGGGAAACTGGCCGATGAAGTGAGACACACAACCAACTCCTTCATGTATACGGTGAGCTGTCCGCAAGCGCGGCGGCGTCGTCCGCCCAATGGGGAAGTGGTCCCGCCCAATGGGGAAGTGGTCAAGTTTAAAATTCGCTTCTAAAGACGGAGTTCGAATTCTCACGCATGCGCACGAGACGCGTTATACTATAAGTGAGACTATGTTGGCGCCGTAATATTTTCTGAAGTTTCCAGGCCCTACCAGCAATATATGTGTATTATATATATGGCTTCTTGGTATCGTCGTTTCGTTCCAAATTTTGCCACTATTACTGCTCCTATTTCGGACCTAATTAAAGGTCGTATTAAAAAACAGCTTGTGCATTGGACTGATGATGCTCTTAATAATAATAATAATAATAATAATAAATTTATTGGTCCTCTCGATCATACAATGATATAGGACAAGTCACAAAAAAGCTTACTTAAATCATTTAATCAAATTAAATCTTGTTTAACCTCCGCTCCTGTTTTGAGTAGCCCAAACTTTTCACTACCGTTCACGTTACAATGTGACACCTCCAATTTTGGCCTCGGTTGTGTCCTTACACAAAATATTGACGATGAGGAAAAGGTAATTGCTTATGCTTCAGGTACCCTTAACAAGGCCGAACGCAATTATTCTGTCACAGAGAGAGAGTGTTTAGCTGTCATCTTTGGCATTGAGAAATTTAGACCGTATATCAAAGGTACACATTTCACTGTGTTAACTGACCACTATTCCTTATTGTGGCTTACTAATATGAAAGACCCCACTGGCCGTTTTGCCCGTTGGAGTGTTCGTCTGTCGCAATACGATTTTACCATTCGACACCGACAGGGCAAACATAATGTAGTTCCCGATGCTTTATCGCGAGCTCCTATTCAGGTTTCCGCTCTAGAGCTTGTTGATGGTGACTTAGACTCTTGGTACTTAAAAATGCTTGAACTTGTTAGCCAAAGTCCTAATCAATTTCCAACTTGGCGAATTGAAAATCATCGACTTTTTAAGTATGTTCCCAACCGTCATGCTATTGTTAGCAACTTAATGGAATGGAAACAGGTGATACCTCGTTCTCGCCGAACTGAAATTTACAAACTCTTTCATGACAGTCCCACATCTGCTCACTTGGGTAGTTATAAAACCTTTTGTAAAATCTCCGAACAATATTACTGGCCTAAAATGCCTGCCGATGTCATCCGTTACATACGCCATTGTAAAACTTGTGCTGCGAGTAAAGTTAGTCAACTTGCTAGACCTGGTATAATGGGCCAAAATAAGAAGATTTTATACCCTTTTCAATGTTTGTCAATTGACATTATGGGCCCTTTACCTCGCACGAAAGCTGGTAACACTTCTATCATAGTTGTATGCGATTGGCTAACCAAGTTGACCCTAGTTAAAGCTGTTCGCGCTGCCACTGCTAAAGCAGTAGCCAAGTTTTTGGAGAACGAAGTATTCCTCATTTTTGGTGTTCCTCAAATATGTATGGTTGATAACGGACCACAATTTATCAGTTCCCAATTTAAAGCCTTGATGAAACAATACCAAGTTCAACAAGTTTGGTATAATGCTTCTTACCATCCTCAAGTCAATTTTGTCGAGAGAGTTAACCGAGTTATCGGTACTGCTCTTCGTTCTTATGTTTCGAATAATCATCGTTCATGGGACGAACATCTTTATCAAGTTGCACACGCTTTGCGTAACGCCGTTCATGAGGTGACGGGTTACACCCCTTCTTTCTTAAATTTTGGGAGGACTGTACCAGTTTCTGGGACTTATTACGGTCGTCTTAAGAACTTCCAAGAAGAAGAATTATCTTTAGAAACTCGTGAAGACCTGGCTTCAGACGTTAACCAACTTTCTGAACTTTATCAAGACGTTGTTAAACGCCTCAATAATTCCTACCAACGCAATTCCAAGCACTATAACTTGCGTAAGCGTCCATTAAGATTTAATGTCAATGATTTGGTTTGGAAAAGGAACTACGTCTTATCCGATGCATCTAAATCCTTCAATCAGAAATTGGCTCCTAAATATGTCAAATGCAGAGTACTAAAAGTCACCGGTCCTCTTACTTATCAGTTAGTGACCGTCCCCGACAATAAAAACGTTGGAGTTTGGCATATTAAAGATTTAAAACCTTACTTTGGAGAAGGACAAGTGGAGGAGTGAATTTTGGTGTGCCTGATTGTGTGTATGTGATTGTATGTATGATGACGTATGTGCATGTTTAGCTTATCTCGCCTATTCACCCTACGGATAGTATTATACTACCAACATTATTCTCACCCTTTTCGACTTGATAAACAATTTCTATTATTATGATTATTATTATTTATTGCGTGCTTTTTAAGACGCATATTTTTGCTTTTGAGTGCTAGTTAAGCACCTTGAGCGACTCCTTAATTACCGATTTGATGGTACTTTTCCCTATCATTAGATTATATTAGGTGAAACCCTTTTGAGTGACGGATTTCCTCGCTTCCTTATAGATAGCGATTGGACCTTTTGTCGAACTCTTCTTGAGTCTTTTGTTGATAGTGAAGCAAGTGTTTAGGTCAGTTGCTTTCATGATGAATGCGTGAATCTTCTTTACTTTTTCGAAGTGTGTCTTTCTGATAATGGAGTTAGTTGTAAAAGAGCTTCTAGACCTGCACGATTTACTTAGGGTGGTTGGTTGGGCATGCAGGGTCGGTCTCTTTTTGGGAAACCTTTCCATCAAATATTTTATTATTTCTTTTCCCCATCTCGCTTCACGAGATATTTTCAAAGCGTCAGGTCAGCATTATTAGGTTCCTGAGTAGCCTTTAGGATTTGTGGTAAGCATGAGTTCGTGCTTGGGTTTTTAATAGTTTTTGGGGGCGGGTTCCTTTCGGTCTTGTGGAGATTTCTGGGGGTCGGGGCGAGCGATTGAGTTGCCATCCGACTCAGTGAGGGGTCACATTTAGTCCGCCTTTTCCATCAAGCTGCGACGACTGGCTGAATGCCCGAGCTGGCTTTGGTGGTGGTGCGGTCGTTCCCTCCGGCTTCTGGGGTCTTTACCCAAATTCGGAGCAGGTATGGTTTTTAGGGCTTTTTTATCCTGGGTTTTACCCGAATTTTTTTGTCGTAGTATGTTCACTTCTGCGATGTTTCATACAGGAGTAAGTTTTTGTGACTTATCTCCGGTGTTTCGCTGTGTGTTAGCTCACACGGTGTTTCAGTGTGCAGTCGTTCCTGGACTGTTCACTTTTCCTCGACCAGCAGGGTTTAGGGTTTTCTGCTTTGGCGCTCTTCTTCACAGTCGCTTACATTCGCGGTGATCACTACGGGGGCCCGCGCTGAGTGTCTGTGATCAACAGCGTCCTCACATTTTGTTAATTTCTCATTTCACTGCAATAGCTTCTTTCAAACAGCCCTGCGTTGACTGACTGACTGACGGACATCGGACTTATCCCTTCCCAATCCCTCTTCGTTATACTATCTTCCTTTACTATACTCTTTTAATACCCAAGTATCCCTTTTTCTTATTTCTTTTCTTCTCTACCTTATTGGCTAATTCCAAATCCCATTTCTTAGTTCTATGCCAATTTCCGGCTGCTGCCTCAGCCGTTGGCTAAATCTCAGCAACTTCTCAGTACGCTGACTAGGTCCAATGCGTGTGTATTCTGCCAGTACACACTTAAGGTAACCTTCTGATTAGTTCGTTTCCCGTTGGCTATGGTACGGAGCTAAGCGTCTAACTTATCCACCGACGCGCCTTTTTCATCTAGCGCGACGGATCGGTTTAGCACTTTGCTCACGACTATTCCCTCCGTAGAAACGTTTTATCCCTTCTTCTTTTCTTGACTTTACTCTTTTTTTTCCCCATCTATTTCCCTATTTTCCTTTCGCCTTCTTTTGACTGACGTTAAACTTTTCAATTGCTTAGCATAATCATACCTCAGGTATTTCTCTTGGCCGTGGGGAGTGAAACAAATCTTTAGCTCTTGCTATTTGTTTCGCCATTTATTCATCAATTCCGGGCCAGCCTGTATATGTTCACTTAAGTTATAACCCGCTGTATTTCAATTCATATCAAGCTTGTCCGTGCAAAGGCGCTGGATTTGGTTTTTCCGAAATTCACTTGTTATCTCCTTGCACCAGCCGCCGCGGTCATTTTTCCGTCCGCGACCTCATTTTACATTTCGCTTTTGGTTGGAGCAACTTGTTCCAAGAAAGCACTTTGCGTGCTATAGCACCTCAATATTAAATTTCGTTTGCGGGCTGATGAATGGAATCAGGTATGTTTTCGCTACTTGGTTTGATATTCAGTTGTAGTAATTTCCCGTTTTTTTATTAGCTCTTTCCTTGACGTTATTTTTTTCAACGTCACCTCTTAATTATCGCTTTTAAATACCGCTTTTAACGCTGTATTTTTGGGGCGATTTCTCATTTGGATTGACGCCACGTTTGCTGTCCTAATTGGCATATGACGTGGGCCTGCAGCTCCTTCTGGAATGCCATTTTGAACCTGCCGTTCGTGACGTGAGGCGTTCGTTTCCTTATCTACTTTGGCCGCGAGGTCTGTACAGCCGAAAGCTGTCACGTTACGATTATCCTGGACCAATTATTCATCGCCTACATGCGACTTTTTTGTCACAAACCAGGTTAGTCTCAGATATCTACGACGTTCCATCACCGTTAACCGATTTACCAGTTCTAAATTTAATTTACACTTTATAAGTTGAAAACTTAATGTAATAATTGTTTCAATTTACAATTCATAAATATAAAGCTCCGTTTTATAAATTTAAAACATAATGTAATAATTATTCTATGATCTACATCTCACAAATGTAAAGTTTTGCTTAAGGAATACGTATTAAAAAATCTTGTAAAAAGTGCCCTCACGCCATTTTAATATCACTACCGAGATAACGGTTATTACATATGGCAGTGGTAAGCTTATCCCTTCATTGAATTGCAATTAAATTCAATCTAAGGGCCTAAAAGAGGTTCACATATTTTCGCTGTGCGTGTCGCATTTTCAGCTCATGTATTATATTGTATTCAGACCATTTAATATTGTGATAAACAATTTACCAACGTATTACCAAAGAATATAGATAGGGGAAGAAGGACAGCCTTATGGGCTAAAGAGTATATGCTGTGATTTGGGTTGCATAACTATTTACTTGGTTAAATATATCATATTTTGTTCGAAAATGCCGCTGGAAGCTCATAGCGTCAAAGTGATTACCTTATCAGTGGCATTCCTCAGGTAAATGCGTCATTAGCATTCTTGAGCTATAACAGTGTTGCAAGAACTTTCTCTCTACAATTCCAATAGTTTTACAATGGTTGTACCTACCCGAAATAAACTTGTATTCTGCCAAAGAATATTTAAGTAGTTTGATTCTGCTTACATCTAAGTTAAGTTTGTTACAAAGAATATTAAATATAGGTGTATATTGTTTTGTTTGATTTATTATTATTTAAAACATTTATTGTCAATCGGATGAACTCGTACCAATAAAATAAAGGTTTTATAAGTTTCACATGCAACACTTTTAAACATTTAATAGGTAGCTAGGTACCTATAAAAATTACATAAGAGGTTTCTAATATAATTTCAACAAAAAGTTCACCGATGAGCACAAGATTATACGGAATACGGATTGTCCCCACTTTATTCTCACAAAATTCTATAATAAATATAGAATTAGCTATGTACAAATAATGAAAAAAAAACATTAATAAACAATATACGGATTTTATTCAAGTAATGTTGACGATTAATATAGTTTACAGTGATATATTTTAAAAAGCAAATAAAAACAAAAATAATATTGTATCTTGTGAAGTTGATACGTATAGAGTACGGCTACTAAAACAGTACACCTTGAATATCTCATTTACTTGATGCCTTAAAAAATGTCTATTTAGGCACATTTATGTTCTATGTATTTACGTATCTACATGATAATTTGTACGTTTACAAGTGGCTGAAATAAAGACAATATTATTATTATTATTAATATTATTTACACTATATGCTAATAATGTTTTCTTAAAACTTACACACGACTTACTATTTTTAAAATAATATTCAAAATGTTCAAGTAACATTGTAACTATTTTTATTAAAATACTTGAAGGTTTTTTTAGGTAAATAACACAGTCGCCCGCACCATAGTCTTTTTGCTATAAAAACAGTTCATTATAATGCACTACAGAGTCACGGCTGCACATATTTTGACACTGATCACAATTAAAACGTAAAAGCGTTTTATGAATGACATAACCAGCTACCTATACCGTCGCACAAGATTCTAATGTGGCTTCTTGATTTGGTTGTGTTGAAACTTCTATTACCTCACTGAGTAAACTGAGGTCACCATCTTCTGCTAATTCAGTTTGTTCAGCAACTGTATATGGTATGTCCTCAACATATCCCATGACATCTTTTTCTGGCACTTCAACATTCGCCATATTGACAACAGCATCTTCATCAACTTTGCAGTTGGAGCTCTCTGTAGGATGCTGCAATTTAACCAGCATGTTAAACTGTAGTGCTTGCCCTCTACGTAAAAATCCTTTGATAGGAGATTATTCCGTACGCTTTTTATCAAGTGCGGTACGTCATATATTGCAAAAATTTTTGCGTCGCAGACAAAAAAATACGGCTGTTCTGCAGTAACTCCTAGATTTAAAAATGCAGCTCTATTTGTAGCAGCTGGGTCACTAGTAACAGCACGCACTTTAAGTCCAATTCTTTGTAACTCTTCAATGTTTTTAATCATGAGGGAAGATAGCTCTACATGTTTAATGGTACCTGAAAAAACATAAAAGCTGACAGGAATCTTCCATTTGTGAATAAGTCCTCTTGCCATAAACACTAGTGCATGACTACCGATTTTGCTTTTCCGTCCAAGATGTCCTAAATCTTCGAAACCTTCAATCATATCTTGGCGTGGATTATATTCTAGACCTTTCTTTAAATGCATTTCGTCAAGTAATACGACACACTGTTTTTCATCATCGGTCATGCTGTTAACTTTAACAGCCAGTTTTTTCATTAGTTCCGTACTGGTGCCTGTATTAAGTTGGTTTAACCTTAACCATGAAACTATTGTAGATTTGGAGGGCATAGTAAATTTTAATTTTTCTCTCATAAAAAAGTAGAGGGCTGGAGATTTGTGGTACATATTTAAGGTCAATTCTTTTTCAGCTTCTGTCCAAGGTTGTTTACATTTGTGAGAAAGTTGCATATTTACAAAGACGCGAACGGTTTTTGGTTTCAAGCCCAATACATCTAAATTAGCCCCCTTTCGTGCACATTGCTTCTTCATACGGTAAATTTTTGAATTTTTTGCCGCCAATTGTCTTCGCAGTTTTGCAATTTTTTGATGTAGCACAATAGAACTACGGCGCTTTCTTGTTTTGGTAGGTGTTGGCATTTCTAACATGGCCTGTTGAAATATGGTTTTTAAAAATAAAACATACTAATAACAGAAAAGATTTTCATGTTGTAGGCTCCATTAAAATGCTTTACAAGCTCATTGTTTTGCCTACATATTTCTATACAATTTATCAGAGAATTCAAAACGTCAATAATTTTTCTGTATTTTATGAAACTGCCAACCTTTGTTCATTTTGTGTTATTGAATAAAAACGGTTAAAGAAGTGAAAATTGATCACCCTGTATACTTACTGCTTGGGATTTAGTTTTGATTTAATTAATAAAACTTTAAAAGAAATTTTAACTAATTACACCTTATTTAATTAGTACCTACACGAAGATCGAGCAACAAATTTGGGGAAACTATAAGATTTAAGCCCCTATAATCGGACATCGTGTTAACCTACTATCGATGGAAAATTTAAAAATTTTATTATACAGTGTGGTGATAAAGTTCCACACAAAATTAATAATTTTGTTATTTAATGTTTTTTGGGAAAACCCTGACACGTCAATTTTATTCTTTAAAAAGTGGACATGGCACCGTCCCTAGACTTTCCCATACTGGAAATTGTTCATATTTTCTTTTGCATTTAACAGTATGGTTATTTTCCTAAAACGGCTGCTTGAGCGCTATCGTAAAATCCCGCCTCCTAACATGGTTAGGTAAAAAGTCCCTGAAAATCGTATTTTGTATGGCATAAAAATTCGATTTTTTTATTTTCTGATTCTTTGAAGCAAAATAGTAACGACAATTAGAATAAACAATTAATTTTTCAAAAATAGAAGGGGGAGGGAGGCTTTTGTTTCTGCGCTATGACGTCATTATTAATTTTTTCAAATGAAAATCCCATTTTCCCCCCTTATGTTGATAGATCTCGCCAGTTAAATGGTGATATAAGAAATTAGTACCCCACATAACAATTTTTTGAGAAAAATACACATGAAGTTCAAAAAATTCAGATTTTTTTAAAATTAAAATAACGCACCACATCTGTTTCCTTAGAAACGTTAAATTGTTGATTTTGACACATTTGTGAAACAGTGGTAAATGTTTTAAAATCAAAATTAGGTAGTTTTTGTCATAGCTCTTATTTTCATTAAAAATAAATTCTGAATTGTTTGAACTTCATGTGTATTTTTCTCAAAACAATTGTTACCTACGAGGGGCACTAATTTTTTTACATCATCATTTCACTGGTGAGGAGATCTATCAAAATAAGAGGGAAAATTGAGTCTTTTTAAAAAATTAAATGACGTGTTTCGGGGTTTTCCAAAAAAACATTAAATAAGAAAACAATGAATATTGTGCGGGACGTTATCACCACACTGTATACAGAACGGGCATTTTTAAAGGAACTAACCTGTATCATAGACGAATCCGGTATGGTATCTGCATCTAATTGCTTAGGCGAAGCAATATGATCTTCATCCAAATGAAAAGAGCCCGAACAAGACGTCGCTTTACCATAAACCCTTGGCATGATCTCTTTTTTCAATGCGAGTTCTTTGAGCGACACTGGCGATGTTGCGGGGTCAGGCTGCATGGCAGTTTTGTAATTTAAGGGAACAGCATTATGACTCAGCCTATTTTTTCTTGAATTCATAAACTGCTTTTCGGAAAAATGCATGGTTGAAAAAATCGACCAGTTTCAGTTTTTCGATTATAACAAGTAGGCTATGCGTTTTTTTCGGAAAAACAGAAGCGTCAATAAATTGGCCTCATAAATGTGCACCTTTTTCCCCATTTGACCGAAGTTGTATCTCTTACCGTTTCCGAAATGCCAATGGTGGCACCTCGAAAATGACCCCACTCTGTATAAAATCTTGTGTATATTTTGAGCGCAAAATCAAATTGCCAATTTCGCTCTTATACAAATAGCTGTTAAAAGCATAACCTTGCAATTTGGCAACGCTGAGACGCGTTCTTGGGAAAAATGCGACAGGAATCTGTAAATGCGTCTTCGACCGCAGCCGTGAACAAGTTCATTAGTACTGGCGGCGGCTGCTTGAGGGCCAGGCAAGAACTGAGGAGCTTTTAAATAATACGCTAATAACCCATAGGCTGTCCTTCTTCCCCTATCTATATTCTTTGGTATTACTGATGTGGCAATCAAATATGATCTGCTAATTAAATAAACTTAATTGCTTGCTATTATCTTATTTATTTCTTGAAATCTGTGATTTCTGGCGCCCTGTGTTTTTTTGACTATTATTAAAGAAGCTTGCGGCTGATGATAGAAATCTGCGACCTAAGGCCATCGACTTTGAAGCTAGCTAGGCCATTGCGGTGAGTAAGTACATTTCTGGGCTACCGTGGTGTATAAATGATAAGGGGGTTGTTCTGCGATTATACTGCCATAGATTATTATTAGTAATCGATCGCAGGTTGGCTTCTTTATTGTTTCAGGTGTTTAATAGGATTTTCTTTTCTAATGTAGAAACTATTCTTCACTTAGATACCCTTGAAGTTCTCAGGCCTCGGCTGGATTTGTGTTTCATTTTTAAGTTAATAAATTGCCATTTAAATTGTCCTGTATTGCTATCTCAAATTAACTTTCATGCACCTACTAGAAGTACGAGAAATTCGACTATTTTTTACATTCCACAGCATCGAACTAACTATGGGTACTTTTCTCCAATTTCTAGGATGTGTGGGTGTGCCAATAGTTATTGTGATTGTGACTCTGTTAGTTTCTTTGGTATCTCTTTGCAAAGCTTTAAAGCAGCGCTTTTGAAACTTGGTGCTCAAATTGCTCTATCCAGTATTTTTACACTATATATATTTTTTGCATGATATTGTTAGTTGCCGTTAGACTTACATTACATTAGGATTATCATCATTTTTTTATTATTTAGTTAGATTGTAGTATGTTATAATTTTGCACGATTTACTATATTTCACACATATATTATCGCATGCTACTATATTATATTATTGTTATATAATAAGTATAAATTGAGGTTTCCCGGTGGTATAAATAAATAAATAAATAAGGTTATAATAAAGTCGATTTGAACGTACGGACTGGAATTACGGGGTTGTTGTCACACGCTGCAATTAAAGATTATTCAGATTTTCCAGTCTAAAGTCTAAAAAACCACCAAACACTACATGTTGACCTAAAAATCTAATTCGTAACAGAAGAGATTTATCAACGTGCGGTAAAATACTATAACCGTCTGATAGCACATCGAAACCCATCAAGTTTCTTGTAAAATCGGAAAAAAGTCCCAATCGAATGTCCGTATGTTAATAACTGAATCATATTTGTCGCATTGGAAGACACTAGCATCAGCAAGAATAAAAAGTCTGTAAAGGGCTTTACTCAGAACTGCTCTCGTAAATGAACATTGTGACACTAAATAATTTTAAAAATCAAATTCAGCTAGGAATTTTGAAAAAATTTAAGGAAAGAAAAATAAATTCCATATAACTACTAGGACAAACACATTACACAGTAGACTACAATGAAGTTGAGGATCCACACGTAGCGCCTAAAAATATAAATGATGACATAACACAACAACTTGAAATCGCAGTACGCAGACTAAAAATCGGTAAAGCGTGCGGACACGATAACATTTCTCCAGAAATGATTAAACACATCGGAGCTGTCGGAAAGTCCCTCTTGCTTAGGCTACTCAACACTGTATAGAAATGCAAACGAATCCTGAAGACTGGGAAGTAGCGATAATACTACCGATATTTAACCGATATTTAAAAAATCTGTAAAGGGTTTTACGCAGAACTTCCCTCGTCGACATTGTAACAGTAAATAATTTTCAAAATCAAATTAAGTTAGGAGTAGTATAGCGACACTTAAATTGGAGCAATCAAACTAATTGACCTAATTAAATCCGCGAATTAAATCCGCGGATTGATCTAATTAATTTTGGCGTTTTGATCTAATTAATCACATATGAAGTTTGATATGTAATTTACATATGTGCTACTGATTAAATTACGCGGCGGTCATTTTTAATTTACTTCTGGAATTACGCGGCGGCCATCTTGGTTTTCTGGCGCGAATATTTGAATTTAAATTTCTTCATATTTTTTTTCTAAGTTCAATTTTTTGAATTTAAACTTCCCGGGGTGTCGGCCATCTTTGTTTTCTGCGTGCGCACTTCTAGCGGCTGTCGTTTTCATTTCGCGGAAATATTTGAATTTCAAACTGGTAGATCTCTCTCTCTTCTGCTCCTTGGTTGTCTCTCTCTTGCATTTACAGAAAGGCTGTTTATATTTAAAAAAATCTTTGGACGAACGGGATTCGAACGCTCTACGTTCGTGTTCACCAAATTAGTTACAAGTGTCAGTGCCACAGCACCACGGCGACACTGCAGATTTTATGTGACTATCGGAAGCCCACTCCGCTGCGCTGCCAGAATTTAAAACAAACTATTTTTCAAAAATTTAAATTATAAGAATAGGGAATGTGTAGCTTATTGTGTTTAAAGGTAGATACAATTTTTAAAAACTTTGATTTGTAACTGATTGTGGTAGAAATAATTCGTCTATTTTTATCATTTGAGTGAGGCGCTATAGAAATTTCCATTGTCCTTACCTACTATATAGCTTTCAATACAAATTTGATTTTAATATATTCCTGAAATACTAAGTATGAAAAGGTTTCATATAATATTATTAAATTATTTATAAAACCGCGGCTATTATCTATTTTTCATACTTGAAATGCTAGAATATGATTAATTTTATGCTGCTATGCGTAATTACAAAAGACATTATAGCCCCGAGGAGTGCTTTCTATTCGTCATCCTCAATTGGGCTAACAGGTCGTTGCCTGTCGGCGTTCAGCTCTTTGTGCGTTTAAACATTCTTGGAGACGATTTTGCATTGTACGTCACGGAATACGATAACATGAACAAGAAGATAATACGTATTGCTTGAGTAAGAAAGAGATAAACATAAAAACTCGTCGTCGGTATTCATATTTGTTGTAAGGGGACAACTGTCGGAATCCACAAGTTGAACGTATCGTTATAATTTCCTCTATTTCATACTACCAAATTTCATAAAAGTATTGTAACGATTTTAACGTTTTAACTAGGGTTCGGAATTTATTTACGACAAATGTCCACTAAATATTTATTTACACAGAATTAATAATTAACAATAACTAAATACTAACAATAGTTAGGTAAACCGAGCGATATTTATTTTATAACATTTATTTATGACATGAACTATACGACTACTGCGGCCACAATGAATCACGTTCGGTCCGTCGGTCCACTTTATACCCAGACACAAAATCTTTCTAGAATTTAGAAGTTGCTGGCAAATCCCGGCGATCCGTCGATGAGTCACCCTGTGAAACACTCGGGAACGATGACCCAGCAGACGGTGATGTCACCGCTTCCGGCGGCTGATGGTCGTTACTCGAAGTTTGTGAGTCATCAGTTCGCACCTGGACGGGCATAAGGACGCTCCGGAATGATCGGGACCCAAATTCGTTACACTGCCCCTTCCTTAAGACTGTTTCGTCCCGAAACTTCCTAATGGTTTTGCTGGGGTCATGAAGGAATCTACAGGTCGCTCCTTTGTTGCACTTTGAAACCATGTAAAAATGACAGTCCACTGTTTTCTGGTTGTTTTGCGGCTTCCATGGATTGTAGCCACAGACCAAGATGCTTATACCAGCATGTTGGAAAATCACTTCAATCATGCTTCTAATGACTCTCCAATTCAATCCATCCATTCCACAGCCTACCTTTGGGATTGCCAGCTTCGTTATGTTTTCAAGAAGCAGTTCCTCCCGAAGAACAAGGAGGCAGTTCCATAAGGCTTCGTAAGTAGGCTTATGATGGGAAGCTTCTTTTGTAACCATGTAATTGATAAGTCGCCCTTGGCGTCTCAGCTGCGCGACACCTCCCACATACGGTTGTTGTTTTCGAAGCTCCTCCATCTTGCCGAACTTGTCTCGGAAGACCACAGCAATTCCTCTTGACATTTTGAAGTCCTTAGCCACACAGTGAGCCAACGAATATTCTTTTGGCACCGAGAACAAGTCTTGTTGCACTTCTTCTATGACATCGTAGTTCACCCTCTTGCCTGTCGCGAATTTCTTCATAAACTCTTCGAACGTTAGATCCCCTGACTCAACACTACATCTATGGACCTCCTCTTGTGAGCTACTTCCTGCGTATGGAGCTAATCGATTGAAATGCACCACCCTTGGCTTCCCACTTGGAACCTTCCTTATGCGATAAATAAGGTCGTTGATGCGTTTCATCACTTTATACGGTCCATCCCAGGATCTCTGCAACTTTGGGGAATAGCCTTGACGTCGTTGGGGATTGTAGAGCCACACTAAATCTCCAGCCTGGTAGCCGCCTTCCTCTGCCTTGATGTCGTAGTTTTCCTTCATTCGGTTGCTAGCCTCTTGGATGTTCGAACGAACTTGATTGTGTATTTCGGCCATCTTTCGGCGTAGATTGCTTACATAATCATCGCCGACTATTTCCTCGCCAGGTTTGCAGCCGAATTTAAGGTCACATGGCAATCGAATTTCTCTTCCAAAAAGAACATTTGCATATTCCTGCAGTCTCTCAATCCATCTGGCCACCTGTCCTTCTGGATTCTTGAACTGCAGAAGCCACTTCAATGCCGCATGGTCCGTCCTTATGAGGAATCTTCTTCCATAGGGGTACTTGTAGTAATGCTCGACACTTTTGACCACTGCTAGCAGCTCCTTTCTGGTCACACAGTAATTTCTTTCTGGCTTCGACAACACCTTACTAAAATACCCAATGACCTTTTCTTGGCCATCTTGTTCTTGGGATAACACTCCGCCAATGTAAACGTTACTCGCATCGGTATCGAGAATGAACTTGCCTTCTGGCAAAGGATAGCTCAGCACTGGAGCACTTATTAAGGCTTCTTTAAGCTGTTCAAAAGCATTTTGACAATCATGGTCCCAGTCAAATTTTCTGCTTTCTTCGGTCAATCGTATTAGTGGTTTTGCGATGATTGCAAAACCCATCACATATCTTCTATAATATGTGCAAAGCCCGAGGAAACTTCTCACATCATGCTGGTCTTTAGGTATTCGCCATTCTTTGACAGCTCTGATCTTCTCTGGATCAGCGGCCACTCCTCCTCCAGACACAACATGATCCAAGTAATTGACTTCTTTTCTGAACAAGTTACACTTCTTTGGACTTAACTGCAAGTTGGCACCCCTCAACCTTTGGAAAACTTCCTCCAAATTCTTCACATGGTCTTCGAACGTTTTTCCGACCACAATTATATCATCCAGATATACCAGGCAAGTTCTCCAAGACAACCCTTTCAATACGGATTCCATTAAACGTTCAAACGTAGCCGGGGCATTACATAGGCCAAAAGGCATTACTGTAAACTGCCATAACCCTGATCCTACAGTGAATGCAGTTTTCTCACGATCCTTCTTCTCCATTTCCACTTGCCAATATCCACTCTTCAAATCCAACGTTGAAAATATTTTTGATCCCGCAAGTGTATCCAAGGTATCGTCAATCCGTGGTAACGGGTAACTGTCCTTCTTCGTAACATTGTTCAACTGTCGATAATCAACGCAAAATCGAGTGGAACCATCTTTCTTCTTCACCAATACCACAGGTGAAGCCCATGGGCTGTTGGATTCTTCAATCACTCCATCTCGTTTCATTTCGCTAATGATTTGCTCAGCTTCTTGGTATTTGGCCAAAGGTAACCTTCTAGGTGCTTGGCGAATAGGTTTTGATTCGCCCGTATCAATTTTATGTTGGACGTTATTAGTCCTTCCTTTGGCGCTATTCTTCCATTCGAAGACGTCGGAGTATCGTTTTATTAGCTCTTTCACCCTCGCCTTTTGTTCCGGCAACAATCTTTGACTTGCAGTAGCAATCAAATTATCCAGCTGTTCACACGGTGCAACAGAAGAAGTCTCTATATTCTGGGATGGATGCACGATGGATGACACCGATGAGCAGCAGCCCAAGACCGTACCTTCCTTGAGAGTTACCGGGTAGTGGTTGATGTTCATCAGACGTACTGGTATCTTAGAATTAGTCTTAACAACAGTTTTCGCAACTAACACACCAGGTCCTGTTCCTCTATCACTATATTCTGGTTCTAAGATTGTCACTTGTCCAGACCACATACACCCATCTTCGTCCGTTCTTCCGTTTACCAGCATCTCACTACGTACGGGAAACGTCACATCTCCTGCCAAAATCACACGCACTCTAACGTCCTTTTTATTTTGAAGCACCAGTTCCTCATTAGCAACTTCCAACACACCGGCTTGCAGATCTAATTTGAAACCATGCTTTTTCATCATGTCCATTCCAAGTATGATGTCTTCTTCTATATCCGCCACTATAATTTGATGTTTGAAGGTGGCATTTCCAATGGTGATCTGGGCGCGCATCTCCCCGTGGACCTTCGCCCAGTCGCCTGTAGCAGTTCGAAGTCGCCATTGCGTTGCTACAACGTCTTGCTTGGATTTAAAGATGTTAGCCTTCGCTATTGTCTTCGTAGCTCCAGTATCAAGTAGCATCCGGTATGCTCGCCCGTTGATCTTGCCATCCACGAAGACACTTCCAGCATGGTCCTCGGCAGTTGCTTTCTGGACGACTGTCCCGGGGGCTTCAGTACCACGGGTTGATGTCTGCCCCTTCTCACCAACCCGCTTTTGCATTCTTTGGGGCTTGCCACATTTACTTTTGACATGCCCCATCTCACCACAATTCCAGCATCGGATCTGCTTCTTACTGGATCTTCTATCGAGTGCCTTCAAAACCAGCTGGACAATATCCTCAATGGAATGGTTGTCACTTTCATTGTCAGCGCTCTCCATTGCTCGAATACGAGCTTGTCCCTTGATTGACTGTTTAACAGCCTCGTATTCGAGAGCTTGTGTCAGAGCATCTCTAATGGTTTTAGGCCTAGCAAGCTTAATAGCTTGCTGTGTCTCGACGTCTCGCAACCCATCAATGAACCGTTCTATAGCAAGGCTCTCACATATATCGTCCCCCGCTTCCGCCTAAGAGATCCGTACTAAGTGCACGATATCTGCTTCAAAATCCTGGAGGGTCTCATTCGGTTTTTGAAATCTGTTTCTTAGTTGAGAACGATATATTTGTTCCATATGTTTCTGTCCATATCTCATCTCTAGGCGAGCGACTAATTGTGTGAAATTCAGCCTCTCTTCCTTTGGTATTGTTTGTAACACCCTCAAAGCATCCCCACGTAGAGATGTACTGAGCATGGACGCTTTTACACTGGTAGTCCAACCATAAACCATGGACAACGTCTCGAACAATGTTAGATACTCTTTCAAGGGAGATTTCCCATCGTAGGTTGGTACCTCTTGACGTCCAGGGACTAATACTTTTGATTCTTGAAACGTCGGTGTTACAAACTCGCTAGAAGATTTGTCTACATTTTCTAGAGCACTCATCTTACATTCCAATTCTTCCTGTCGAATATTCTACAAGTTTCCTGCACCTTGGATTCTAATGCTCCAAATGTTTCCATTAGTTCTTCCCTCAATTTTCTAGAATTCTCTACCATTTCATCCTTCAGGATTCTAGAATTTTCTAGCAATTTAGACTCCAAACTACTAGAATTTTCCATCAATTTCGATTCTACACATTTCACTAATTTAGTTTCCATTGTTCTAGCATTCTCGAGCATTTCATCTTTCAGAGTTCTAGAATTTTCTAGCAATTTAGATTCCAAACTACTAGAATTTTCCATCAATTTCGATTCCAATTTTCCCATTAGTTGCTGCACATCAACCTGGACATTGAACACAAGTCTCTGGATCTTGACCATCTCTTAAACGGATTCCACGAAGACGTTCCTGCAGGTTTGATTTCTTTCCAGTAGAATCTTCATCTCGTTCTTCTAGCTCCCTTCTTAACTCGTCTACTTTTAATTCCATCAATTTTTTCGTAGCCATGATGCACTTACACTAATTATTTATTTATATTAAACAATACCCCACACCTGACACCAATTGTAACGATTTTAACGTTTTAACTAGGGTTCGGAATTTATTTACGACAAATGTCCACTAAATATTTATTTACACAGAATTAATAATTAACAATAACTAAATACTAACAATAGTTAGGTAAACCGAGCGATATTTATTTTATAACATTTATTTATGACATGAACTATACGACTACTGCGGCCACAATGAATCACGTTCGGTCCGTCGGTCCACTTTATACCCAGACACAAAATCTTTCTAGAATTTAGAAGTTGCTGGCAAATCCCGGCGATCCGTCGATGAGTCACCCTGTGGAACACTCGGAAACGATGACCCAGCAGACGGTGATGTCACCGCTTCCGGCGGTTGAAGGTCGTTACTCGAAGTTTGTGAGTCATCAGTTCGCACCTGGACGGGCTCAAGGACGCTCCGGAATGATCGGGACCCAAATTCGTTACAGTATAAAAACTGCATCTTGTTTTCCAACAAATCGGTGCAGGTTTGATGGAACGACGGTCTTTTTAATTTGTAACACCGAGATTGACATGTTTGGTTTTATTTTATAAGTAAGCGTCTGAAATTGTGTCATTATATCGATCAAAACTGCATTTTAGTTTTAAAAATTCCAGTATAAATGCAAACGGACGAAAATAAAAACGTAATTGACCACAAATTAACATAAATTTGAATAAAAACAGACAATTTCGTTGAAAAAATGTTCTGACACCTTCATTTCACTTAAAATTTTACAAAAACTGACATCATTCTTATACTTTTGATGAAAATATATGCATGTTGACCACAAATTAACATAAATGTTCTGTTTCACTTAAAATTTTACAAAAACTGACATCATGTCACTTGAAATTATACAAAAAACGATATTTTTATTCAATAAGCGATAAAAAATACGTCATCCCACATCATTTCACTTAAAAATTATCACATTTCGTCTTACAAAACGATTTATAATAACGAAAATGATGTAAAAACAGTTTTAAGAGTTATTTCTAAGCATAATTTTGCAAATGTTTTACTTTTTTCTCTAACTTGTTGCAGTTTTAGTAAGATTTGAATAAAAAACAGCAATGTCATTGAAAAATATTCTACTACAGTCATTTCGAAAAGCAAAATTTTCAGCTAAGTACACTCGTTGTGCCTTTTTATTACAGATTGATCGATATAATGTCACAATTTCGCTCTTTTAGTACAACATGTCTTCTACTTTTGATAAAAATATATGTATGTTGACCGCAAATTAACATAAATTTGAATAAAAACAGGCAATTTCGTTGAAAAATCTTCTACCACATACATTTCGATATACAAAACTTCAGTTACGTAGGCTCATTGTTCATTTTTATTGCGAAAATTAATTCAAAATTGAACAAAAATCACGCAATCACACAGCATATCACATAAATTTTCACAAAAATCGGCATCATGTCACATAAATTATACAAAAATTGTCATCATGTCACTTGAAATTATACAAAAAACGACATTTTTATTCAATACACGTTGAAAATTGAACAAAAATTACGCAATCACACATCGCACATATATTTTTACTGACTGATGCCGCACTAACACGTTTTAAACCATTGTACTCTGTTACCTGGTGCGGCAGCAGTTTGGACCTCTGGTTTTATAGAATTTTAAAATAAAAAGATATGGAAACACTGCGTGCGTCACATTGCAGACAGGATGGCTCTTGTAAAATTCAGCGATAACGCATCACGACAAATAATAAAACGGCAGCTGTAGGTCAACTCCTTCGATAAATATATATCAAGCCCTATTTAGAAATTTGTGTATGTCTTAATTTATATGAAATATTGTATGAAATTGCAAATAGAAGGTTTTTAAACTAGATGTTTTCTTAATTATGCAGAGAGTGCTCGTTTATACAGGGAGACAGGTTGGCCGAATGGTTAAGGCGTCAGATTTAAGCTCTGATTTCGAGAGAGCATACGGGTTCGATTCCCGTACCTGTCATATTTTTTTTATATATTTATTATGAAAGTCTTGATTTTAAGTTAGGTTATTCACGACGGCTCTATCAGAACAAACGACTGAGCTCCTTTCCGACTAAAATGGACCAAGAGCGGAAGATGTTGATTGTATCGCCGGAATTTTTCCAACGTCTTAAGTGTTGCGAGAATACGGAGAAAAATATATTATCACAGCTTGATGACGAAATCCAAAAAGTTTTAAAGTCCAAATTAACTGATCACGATAAATGGGGGGCAATACAACCAAGTTTTACAAAGATTCTTTCATTTCACAAACCAGGCGCGGCAGCCAATCAAAATACCTATTGAAACAACCAGTGACAGCCTATCAAATGCCGTTATTATATCTACACTTCCCAAAACTTTTAAGAAAAAAGCTGAAGTTTTCCTACGCATTTTGAGTTTTTCAAACGATGTGAGCTGGGATCACAAGGGTACCGTTACTATAAAGGGTGAAATTTTACCGGCGTCTAACATAGTCGATTTAGTTCACGACACTCTGAGGCCCCGAAAAACTATTAATCCACCCGGACGCCTACAGTTTGCTGATAACATCAAAGACCTTAACGTTGTTAATGTGCTGCTAGCTAAACCTAAACAGCAAAAGAAGCCAACCCCGACTGGTACTACAGGAAAAACCGAAATGGAAACTGATAACTGCGAGTCCGATTTAGAATATAAATTAAAAACACCAGCTACTCATCCAAGTCCACATCAAAAAGGTTCAGTCAGAAGAACGCCGATAAGGAAACGCCTCCAAAAAAGGGCCGTTAGAAAAATGCCTCTAAGGCAGATGTCATCAACACCAAAAACGAAGGGAATTCTAGAATGGGAGCATCTTAAACTTTAAAATGACACAATGAAATTCTGATTTTATTACTTGCAGCCTTTTTAATTTGAAATGTTGTGTACCTCAAACTACAGTTTTGTAAATTGCTAGCAAATTTTTAGAAAATAAGGCATTCAGCTGCACATTTATTTTTATATTATTAAGTATTATACGAAATAAGAACAATATATTTGTTTATTACAAAGTGTTTGTGTTTTTTATTTCTACTCTGCTTTTGTTTTTCACGAATCTGCAATAATTACAAAATCTAAAGCTAAAATATTAGTATTTGAAGTTATTTTAGAGTTACAAAGTGTAAAATTTCAAAAAATCAATCTACGAGTTCATAATGGCGTGATATAATTTAGAAAATTGTGTTTTCTTTTAATTTTGTGCGACACATTTTATAAAAAAGTGTAAAACATTTGCAAAATTATGCTTAGACACTAAAACTGTTTTACGTCATTTTCGTTATTATAAATCGTTTTGTAAAACGAAATGTGATAATTTTTTAAGTGAGATGATGCGTAATTGCGTGATTTTTATTAAATTTTCATCGTGTGTTAAATTAAAATGCCATTTTTTGCATAATTTATGTGACATGATGTCAGTTTTTGTAAAAAATTATGTGCGATGATGTGTGATTGCGTGATTTTTGTTCAATTTTTATTGTGTATTGAATAAAAATGTCGTTTTTTGTATAATTTCAAGTGACATGATGACAGTTTTTGTATAATTTATGTGACATGATTTATTTATTTATTTATTTATTTATTTAATTCGCACTCAGCCAACAGCCGTTAGGCCAATTATAGGCGTCGCTGTGCAGTTATGAGGACTTCCAACCCCACTAACGACTGTCATGATGCCGATTTTTGTGAAAATTTATGTGAGATGCTGAGTGATTGCGTGATTTTTGTTCAATTTTGAGTTAATTTTGGCAATAAAAATAAACAATGAGCCTACGTAACGTTTTGTATATCGAAATGTATGTGGTAGAAGATTTTTCAACGAAATTGCCTGTTTTTATTCAAATTTATGTTAATTTGCGGTCAACATACATATATCTTTATCAAAAGTAGAAGAAATTTTGTACTAAAAGGGCGAAATTGTGACATTATATCGATCAATCTGTAATGAAAAGGTACAACGAGTCTACTTAGCTGATAATTTTGCTTTTCGAAATGACTGTAGTAAAATATTTTTCAATGAAATTGCTGTTTTTCATTCAAATCTTACTAAAACTGCAACAAGTTAGAGAAAAAAGTAAACATTTGCAAAATTATGCTTAGAAATAACTCTTAAAACTGTTTTTTACATCATTTTCGTTATTATAAATCGTTTTGTAAGCCGAAATGTGATAATTTTTAAGTGAAATGATGTGGGATGACGTATTTTTTATCGCTTATTGAATAAAAATATCGTTTTTTGTATAATTTCAAGTGACATGATGTCAGTTTTTGTAAAATTTTAAGTGAAACAGAACATTTTTTCAACGAAATTGTCTGTTTTTATTCAAATTTATGTTAATTTGTGGTCAACATACATGTATTTCCATCAAAAGTACAAGAAGTTTTAAATTTTGTTTATCGAAACGATTGTGGTAGAAGATTTTTTCAGCGAAATTGCGATTTCTTTTAATTTTGAGCGATGCATTTTATAAAAAAGTGTAAAAAATTTTCAAAATTATGCATAGTTTATGTAACATGATGTCGATTTTGTAAAAATTTATGCGAGATGATGTGTAATGCGTGACTTTTGTTCAATTTTCGTCGTGTGTTGAGTAAAAATGTCGTTTTTGTATAATTTCAAGTGACATGATGTCAGTTTTTGTAAAAATTTATGTGAGATGATGTGGAACAGAACATTTTTCAGCGAAAGGGCGTGTTTTTATTTCAAATTTATGTTAATTTGTGGTCAACATGCATATATTTTCATCAAAAGTATAAGAATGATGTCAGTTTTTGTAAAATTTTAAGTGAAATGAAGGTGTCAGAACATTTTTTCAACGAAATTGTCTGTTTTTATTCAAATTTATGTTAATTTGTGGTCAATTGCGTTTTTATTTTCGTCCGTTTGCATTTATACTGCTATTTTTGAAACTAAAATGCAGTTTTGATCGATATAATGACACAATTTCAGACGCTTACTTATAAAATAAAACCAAACATGTCAATATCGGTGTTACAAATTAAAAAGACCGTCGTTCCATCAAACCTGCACCGATTTGTTGGAAAACAAGGTGTAGTTTTTATACTTTTATGAAATTTGGTAGTACGAAATAGAGGAAATTATAACGATACGTTCAACTTGTGGATTCCGACAGTTGTCCCCTTACAACAAATATGAATACCGACGACGAGTTTTTATGTTTATCTCTTTCTTACTCAAGCAATACGTATTATCTTCTTGTTCATGTTATCGTATTCCGTGACGTACAATGCAAAATCGTCTCCAAGAATGTTTAAACGCACAAAGAGCTGAACGCCGACAGGCCACGACCTGTTAGCCCAATTGAGGATGACGAATAGAAAGCACTCCTCGGGGCTATAATGTCTTTTGTAATTACGCATAGCAGCATAAAATTAATCATATTCTAGCATTTCAAGTATGAAAAATGGATAATAGCCGCGGTTTTATATATAATTTAATAATATTATATGAGACCTTTTCATACTTAGTATTTCAGGAATATATTAAAATCAAATTTGTATTGAAAGCTATATAGTAGGTAGGGACAATGGAAATCTCTATAGCGCCTCACTCAAATGATAAAAATAGACGAATTATTTCTATCACAATCAGTTACAAATCAAATTGTTAAAAATTGTATCTACCTTTAAACACAATAAGCTACACATTCCCTATTCTTATAATTTAAATTTTTGAAAAATAGTTTGTTTTAAATTCTGGCAGCGCAGCGGAGTGGGCTTCCGATAGTCACATAAAATCTGCAGTGTCGCCGTGGTGCTGTGGCACTGACACTTGTAACTAATTTCCGCGAAATTAAAACGACAGCCGCTAGAAGTGCGCACGCAGAAAACAAAGATGGCCGACACCCCGGGAAGTTTAAATTCAAAAAATTGAACTTAGAAAAAAAATATGAAAAAATTTAAATTCAAATATTCGCGCCAGAAAACCAAGATGGCCGCCGCGTAATTCCAGAAGCAAATTAAAAATGACCGCCGCGTAACTTAATCAGTAGCACATATGTAAACTACATATCAAACTTCATATGTGATTAATTAGATCAAAACGCGAAAATTAATTAGATCAATCCGCGGATTTAATTCGCGGATTTAATTAGGTCAATTAATTTGATTGCTCCAATTTAGGTGTAGCTATACTACTGTTAGGAGTAAAAATATCTTCACGTTTCTAATAAATTAAATAAATTTTCAAATAAAAAAATGTATCATGCTGGGTTTGAACCCGCCGCATCTGCCAGGGATCGTAAGCGCACCCCTACATAGAGACTGTATCTGCACCGGTAAAGCAGTCTACGCTACGGGGACTCCTTTAAATAGTCTGGCAAACGCCTGTCTTGAACAGAACGCTCTCATTGCTGAAATGTTTTTACTCTTTTGTGACATTATAATCTATCGGTTGAGTCTTATCTTCGGCAAATGTAAAACCTGACCTATGTGAAAGTTATTACTTCCTTCTATTTTTAAATTAACCCAAAAATAAACAAAATTTAATTTTTTTAAGGTGCTCACCCTGTATATATTTGTATGAAATTGTACCGGTTTCATGCGAGGTAGATGTATAATATGTGCAAAATATCGTCTTCGTACGACAAATAGTTTTTGAGCTAAACTGCCAACAGACAGACAGACAGACGGAATTGAGAAAACCTGTTTTTCTACTCATGACATTGAAATCAGTCACTTTGACATGGATTCCGGTGGTAGAAATTGCATTTCAACCACTAAAGATTGAAATGTTCGGACTACTGGGATTTCAAACTGTTTGACAATCAATTGTTGACAAGAGAAATGTCACTTTATATTTAAGTTTTTCTTTGTTAAAATTTGTGAAAATTCGTAGAAAAAATAGTATATGCAACTCGTGGCTGATAAAATTTCAACGTCTCGAGTTACTTTTTTCAACTCGCTTCGCTCGTTGAAAAAAACCACTCTCAACGTTCAAATTTTATTCCAACCACTTATCCCATAATATACTATTTTCGTCATCTAGGGATCCTGAAACGTGAAGATCTGGAGAAATCTTGGAAGGTGATTTTTTCGTCTTTCAGACGAGGGAAGTAAAAAGGCAATAAAAAACAGTGTAGTAATTACAGACCGATTTCTTTGTTAAGCGTCCCAGCAAAAACTTATGGAGCCATACTAGAAAATCGACTCAACGCTGAAGTGGGTAACGAGTTATTAGAAGTACACGCTGGCTTTAGACTGGGCAGGGGCACTCAAGATCATATATTCACCCTAAGACAAATAATCGAGATGATGTTAGATAAAAATAAAAAAAAAACTATATCTGTGCTTCATTGACTTACATCAAGCTTTTGACAGAGTGCGTAGGGAACAACTATGGAATATCTTAAAAAGCAGCAAGATCAGCAATAACCTCAGAAGTGCAATAAAAAACATGTACCAAACATGCCGTAATTACATAAAAACGAACAACAGCCAATCCGAGCAGTTTAATACATCGACAGGGAGGTGTTCTGAGCCCTTATCTCTTCAACGTCTTAATAATAATAATGGTGAGGCACTAACACCCTATGAAGGAGCTTTGCCTGCAAGGCGGAAGGTCAGAGCTTCCGTATCCTCGCTCTCACACCCGGCTGTCGCGTGTCAAATTCATGACACGTGGTGATGTGGTGAGCATCACGCATTAGACAACCACATTATTACCCATTATTCTTTCCAACGCAGGTCCCCAATTATTTAAAGTGACTGGGTAGGCCGCCCGCCAGGCATCGATTCTGGGATTTGAACTCCAGACTTCCGCACAGCAGTCCAATGGTTTAACCACTGAGCTACACTGGCGATTCTTCAACGTCTTACTCGATGAAATTATCAAAAAAGCGGACACTGAACTAAAAAATCTGGTGTGATACACGCACACAACTTTCTTTTACAGTGATCTTATAATTAGCCAAAAATTTGATTTAAAATTTTTAAGCATTTGTCAAAAATTAAAAAGAAATACGAATTCTACAAAAACGGTGCAAAATAGAGCATTAGGTAAAGAGACCAATTTTCTCTAAAATTTTAAGCTGAATTCAAAAATGTAATAATATACTGGGTGTTCTATCTAAAATAGGAGTTAATAAAAAAATAGAAAAAAAAACAAAAGAAACCCATTTTAGAAGTATTCAACTGGAAAATCACCTATCTCACATCAATACACATTAAAAATGTAATAAAAAAGAAAAGTTTGAAAAAATCGTAGAGTAAACACCTACTTCCGGTTATGCGTTTTTCTTCAAAAGCTTGCTGTCTCATCTACATAGTACACAAAACTTAAATATGAAGTTTCAACCCCATACCTCTTTTCGTTTTTGAGATATTCTGTTCACAGGCAGACAGACAGACACACAGGCAGACAGACAGACACACAGACTAATTAAAAAAATATGTTTTTTGGGATCAGGGAACTCTAAAACGTGAAGATCTGTTGAAAACTCAATTTCGAATTTTTGGGGTGAATCCAATACTTCCTTTATTGTAAAAGGAAGTAAAAAGTTTTACTGGGGTTTTCAGAATCTGCAACCACTTAACACCAACATACTCGCGTATGCTGGTGATATGATTCTATTAACAGATAACGAACGTGACCTGCAACACAACTTAACCACATTACATAAATACTTAAAAATGCATAACCTACAAATCAATAAAACCAAAACAAAAGCACTGGCTGTAGCCAGATATCAATGCACAGTATCTATTTACATTGAAAACGAGCCCATACAACAAGTAAACAGTAACTCGGTTGTGTTATAAACAGCTCAGGTAACTTAGATGAAGAACTAGACACAAGGATTCAAGCAGCAAATAAACTGTAGTATTACTCGCTAGTGAAGCCAGTCATTAAAAAGAATGAACTCTCGAAACAAACGAAAGTAAAACTATTCAAATCCCTGTTTATGCCAACTCTAATATACGGCTGCGAATCATGGTCGTTAACGCAAACTCAAAAATCGCATACCAGCGGTGGAAATGAGATTTCTACGAGGCATCTTAAAGAAAACGCGAAAGGACAGAATACGCAATAACACGGTGCACGAAGAACTAAACGTTAGTGACTTGCTAAGTGAAATTGAAAAACACGGCCTGCGCTGGCTAGGTCATGTCTGGCATATGAATAACAATAGATTACCAAAAAAGGTTTGTGACCTCGAGGTCGACCAAATTGTACATGGGCAAATGGAATGACCAAAATACTCCAAAGGAAAGGGAAAATTGGAATGAAGCAAAACGTCTGGCCCAGGATAGGAAAGCATGAAAGGCGTTTATCGGGTAAACCACCACACAAACTCTACCTCTACACTGCTCCGGCGGTAGAACGAGGAAGGATTAAGTAAATTAAGCTAGGGGTACAAATATCTTAGCCGTTCTAATAAATTACATGAATTTCCAAATTAAAAAAAAACATTAGCGGTGGTCGAATTCGAAGGGCAGGTGGCTGCATATGCGATTCCAACACTTAGCGGAATATTGCAAGAGAACGGGCTATCCCTACATGCGCTACGGAGTACTTGTTGAGTCCGTGCACTACGGCTGTCTTAAATAGAACCCATTTTTCGCTGACAAATTTTTCTGCTTTACAGCATTTACGCTGTATTTTTTGGGTTCAATTTTCTTCCAGGGTAAGACCTAAACTATGTGTAAATTGTTACTTTTGGCTGTATCTCAGTTAAAGCAAAAACAAACATATTAGCGGTGATGGGACTCAAAATTCAGCACCTGCGAACGAGCCGGCGCGTTCATTTCATAGTTCGGCGGTAGTTCACGGGTGAAGCGGGCATTCGTTTAGTAAACCACCGCTTCCAATTCCTTCGATGTAGCTATATTTAACATAACGCACTAATTCGTTGCTCTTTTTTGTCTCATACAACATTAAATTTATCCTGTATCCGATGGGTTTCATTTTTGACAAAAATAAAGCCTGCCCCATGCAATAGCTATTTAAGTCACAAGGAATGTAAGGACCTATTAACATTTGAGGTAGGCAAGTACAAGCCAAGACGAAGTCGCGGCTTGTTGCCTGCCGAAAATGTTAATAGGCGATACATTACGAGTTATCTTATTATATTTTTCCCGCTGCTTACCAAAATTATCCTAGATTTTTGAAAAAATCGTTTGGTTTGTCACCTGTCACCGGGATTAATTTTCGTGAGTCGTGTTACCTATGAGTGTCACATGTCACATAAACACTTACAATTTAGAAACAAAACGTCTAAATCTGCATCTTGCTTTGCTGATTTTATTATCCTAGGGACTTAATAATAGTATTAAGTTCCGTTGTCAAGAAAAATCAGCAAACAAATATAATCACCGACTTACACGTTTTGTTACTAAGGCTGTATCACTGACTTACATGATCAGCAGCGGGAAAAGGTTATTACTTCGATTTATTTCTAAGTTAAAACAAAAATAAATAAAAATTATTTTTTAAGGTACTTACCCTGTACATATTTGTCTGATATTTTTTGGTTACATTCCAGATAGATATATTATGTGTATGCAAAATATTAACTTCCTCCAACAAATGGTTTTTGAGTCATACCGCCAACAGACAGACAGACGACATGGAGAAAACCTGTTTTTCGTCATCTAGGGACCTTGAAACCTGAAGATCTGAAAAAATCTCGGAAGGCGATTTTTTAGCGATAACAATACTTCCTTCGTCTTTTAGACGAAGGAAGTAAAAAAGCAAACAGTAGTATTATCAAAGTTTAAGGCAATGCTGATTGACTTTTTACTTCTTTCGTCTTTTAGACGTTAGATTGTAATCACTAAAAATTCGCCTTCCAAGATTTCTTCAGATCTTCACGTTTCAGGGTACCTAGATGAAAAACCAGTTTTCTCAATTCCGTCTGTCGGTCTGTTTGTTAAAGGTACAACTTAAAAACTATTTGTTGGAGGAAGACGATATTTTGCATACACATTCTATCTCTATCTGGCATGAAACCGAGAAAATTTCAGACAAATATGTACAGGGTGAGTACCTTAAAAAACATTTTGTTTAGTTTTGCTTTAACTAAGAAATAAATACTAGTAATCATCTGCACATAGCTCAGGTTTTATTATTGACGAAAATGTGACCTAACAGATACAGGGTAAACATCACAGATTGGCCAGAATAGTATAGTGCTTTATAACAGAGCAGAAACTCGTCCACTTCGAGCACGCCCGTGGCTCAGTTATTCTAGCGGCGGACAAGAAAATGGCTCGAAATATTCGCCTCGGAGCACGGAGTTCGAATTCCAGCGGACTACATTTTTTATTTGCAAATTGATCAAATTTGCAAGAGGGAACTACCGTGTAAACCCCTTTACAGATGTTTTATATAAACGGTGTGATATTACCAGAGTGGGTACCAGAAAAACAGACAGATAACAAACACTACGTATTACAAACACGTTCTGATCACACGAAGGGTGTGTCAGGAGAAAGAGGCCGGAGGAATGGCTCCAGTCTATACCAATACGCTCACGATGAAATACTTTTTGATTCAAAAAGGAATCACGGTGCTCGATTGTTCACCTTACTCGCCCGGCCTAGCTCTTGCTAATTTTTTCTATTTCCAAAAGTTGAAAGTATGCCGAAGGGGACTCGTTTTGAAAAGGTTGAATCAGTAAACAAAACGAGACTAATACTGAAGGCGCTGTCGGGAAAGAAGCTACAACAATGCTTTAACCAATGGCGATTGCAAACAACACAACGGTGTGTATAAGCAGGAGGATAGTATAACATTGAAGGGAATAAAAGCTAAAATATGGTTCTGTCAAATAATAGTACAATCAACGTATCACTCTCATTATCAGTTTACTGCCATAACTGGTATATCACCTAGTTTGTAAATATTATTTCATTTGAGAAAACGTTTGTTTGCTAAAATACTTTAAAAAGCTTTTTAAAAATTTAAAAATCCCATGTTTAAGACGCATTAGTTTAGCGTTTAGAACCCACTTAGGTCGCGGGTTAGAAACTGTAGAAACCAAAACTGAATATTCTCGCTGTGGTTATAATTTCAAATTTTGAAAACTAAAAAGTCTTACCAGTAAAATCTACAGGGGTCTTCAGTCGAAGAAGGGCGATATCATTTCGCTTTGTTTTGGGACTGTACAGCTCATGCGATATTATTTCATCTATCGTTGCGTTGATTACTTTATCTGCATATTCGATTTTGGCAGTGCAATTAGAAGTTTTGCATTGTCCTGCAGGATAAGAATCAGGATCAGAAGTTATGTTCCAGTCACCCAGTAGCACGCGTATACTGAAAGCAAACAATTTATAGATTCATGATGCAGCAGAGTAAAGACTTACGATTCTGCAGTCTGGTCAATAACACAGTGCGCAGCAGTTAAAACGAATTTTTCTGTTATTAACGTTCCTCCACACTTAACTCCACCATACGTTGTAGTGTTCGTAGCTACGTATAGCAAAGCAGCCACCCAAGGGTATTCTCCGATTTCGGTTGTGTCACCGTTGTAGATCTGATTTAAGACGCCTGATCGACCACATTGTGTTCTATCTGGGAACTGTCGGACACCGTAATACTCTAAAACCTTGATTGTGCCACTGGAAGTACAAAACACCAGCGACTTGTAGTTTTTATCTGCACCACAAAGGCTGTGTCGGCTAGCAGCTGGGCATTCTTGTTCATATGTACAGTATCCCTTCGGATATGCTGGACAAGCTGCACCCGGTTCTGAAATAATTACAAATATTAGTAGTGGAGTAGATCTGGGTTTGGAAACGAACTCTCTCGTTTTGAAAATTTTTGTTTGTGATTTCATAGAGTCGGGGTCCCTCTTTTAGATGATCACTATGGGAAGACTACCGGAGGTGCGAAGGGGGGGAAAATTACCGTTCAAAGATATAGGGAAACGGTTTTTTTTGCGAATAACTCGCTGAGTGTCATCCCGATCGGAACAGTTTATAGGAGATGAAATAAAGGACTCGCAAATACAAACAAAATTAACTTTGGCTGGTCGAAATCGGTCCAGCGGTTCGCGAGATATTGCGTTTTGAAGGTCGAAAAACTGCGCTCAGAATTTCGCCGCGGCGGGAACCTTCCGAGGGCTATGTTCGCGTTTTTCGCGGGGAAGATATTGACCTAGTGACTTTATATTTTTTTCCTGTTAGGTAATCACAATCAAAATAGTTTATCCAAATTTTAAGTCGCTAGGTCAATTAGGAGGGGTGGGGGAGGGAAAACAATAAAAAAACTTTGATCGGGGCGAACTTTTTTATTTATTGGCCGATCTGGGTAATCCAAACTGAAAAATCTTTGTTATTTTTTTTGCTACAAGATGAGTCAGGGACAACCAAGATTTTCGAGAAAATGGGGAAATGGATGGCAATTTTCCGATTTAGAAAACTTTATTTCTTCATTTTCGCGATGAAGGAGTGGAGTAGGAGACAATTTTTTTCTGTCACTGGATTGAATTTTTTTTCCCTTGAAAATGTGCTCCCTAAGAATCCGGTAGGACAATTATTAAGGGAGGGAGAGAGGTGGACGCGTTTTGCCCTGTAGAAGGGCAAGGGATAGGGCTAGCGACTTTGGGCAGGGCTCATTCTCAAGCGTAATCAATTCCCTTTTATGGATTTTTATCGCGAAGCGCTATCTTAATCAGGGGCTGCACGCACGAGTGATATGTTTATCAGGAGTTCCCGCTCACCGGTATACACAGACGAGATGAGCGTGAATATGGATTTGTAAGAGAGTAGAAAGAGGAGAGGGAGCGCTAGGCTCTCCCTCGGCATCTCGCGCTCGCCGTGATAAACGCGTGCAGACCCTGATCAAGATAGCGCTTCGCTATAAAAAAAACCATGAAAGGGAATTTATTACCCTTGAGAATGAGCCCTGCTCAAAGTCGCTAGCCCTATCCCTTGCCCTTCTACAGGGTAAAACGCGTTCACCTCTCTTCTTCCCTTAATAATTGTCTTACCGGATTCTCACAGGGCTTATTTTTAAGGGAAAAAAATTTCAATCTGGTGTCAGAAAAAAATTGTCTCCTGCTCCACTCCTTCATCGCGAAAATAAAGAAATAAGGTTTTTTAAATCGGAAAATTGCCCGCCATTTCCCCATTTTCGCGAAAATCTTGGTCACCCCCGACTCATCTTTTAGCGAAAAAATTAACAAAGATTTTCCAGTTTAGAAGACCCGGATCGGCCAATAAATAAAAAAGTTCGTCTCGAAATTTAGACAAACTATTTTGATGGTGATTACCTAACAGGGGAAAAAATATAAAGTTGCTAGATCAATGTCTTCCCTGCGAAAAACGCGAACACGGCCCGCGGAGGGTTCCCGTAGTGGCGAAATTCCGGGCGCAGTTTTTCGACTTTCAAAACGCAATATCTCGCGAACCGCTGGACCGATTTCGACCAACCAAAGTTAATTTTGTTTGTATTTGCGAGCCCTTTATTTCATCTCATACAAACTGTTCCGATCGGGATAAAACTCAGCGAGTTATTCGGGAAAAACCCGCTTCCCCATATCTTTGAACGGCAATTTTCCCCCCTTTCACACCTCCGGTAGTTTTCCCATAGTGATCATCTGAAAGAGGGACCGCGACTCTATAAAATCACAAACAAAAATTTTCGAACAGAGAGAGTTCGTTTTTCGGTTTTTTTTTTCGCCAGATCTACTCCACTATAGAAAGTAAGTATAGCAGTTTTCAACCAATGCAGATTTTTTACAGTATAAAGTAGGTCTTTTAAAATATATGATGGCAAATGCAAAAACATGTAATAAGTTAAGAATACTTAACTGTTTTGTAACTATATAATAAAGATTGAGCAACTTTTTCGAAATTTTCCTTAAAAAACGAAATTCTCAACAGAGATCTTAACTCAAAAACTCAAACAAACAACACAAAGAAATGCTCAATTCCTAGTACTGGTCCATATAAAAAACAACAGAACTGAATAAGATAGAAATACAAAGACAGAGATACAATATGTACCACATTTATCCAAATTTGAGAAAGAAAATAGAGTACCAGTGACCCTCTGTGAGACGAATTAATTCAATTTGGTGAATTACTTCCAACCTTGTCAAACAATTTTGCGAAACCAAAACTTTGTTAAAAATTCCGCGAGACCGCAGGTCGAGTGGAATTTGAGCAGATTTTGTTGAGAGAAATTTGCAATAATTTGCATGTTAACGAAAAAAATTCGCTTAAAAAATTTTACTTTGAGTGGTATTTGGAAAGATTATTCAACAGTATGGGAATATGTCTTTTACCGTGTACATCACACATTTTTAACGTTTTCCACTATAAATTCGATACTGGATCTTCCAACATGATTATTATGAATTTTTAGAAAGACGCCGATTTGAAAATTTAACTTTGACGTTTTGGCGAAATGTCAGTCAAAGGCTACTCACTAAATTGACATCATTGAAACCACTGCCTCCTACACTTACAAGCCATGCTGTTAGACTTGGCAACATTGCATCTCTGGTATTTGGTGGTCCTAAATTACAATACTCCCATTTGAAATAATTTTGCTTTAAAGAGCACAGGTTTACTCTTTATCAAATTTTACTCTGTAATTAACTAAAGATAGCTTCTGTAATGGTGACATTTATTTACATAGTCAAGTAATACAAACATGTAACAGTATATTTATAAAAATAAAACAACCTAACCTATGTAACATATGTAATTATTTTAAAGTTTGTAACTTTCTATGCACCACTGCTGATTGAGAGTACAACATATACGCAAAAATATGGTGCTACAGCTATAAATAATCTTATTTGAACATAATAAACTTATCTGCTTGGTAACATCTAAATTTGTGTGACGCAAATTGTTCCATAAACTTCAAAAGCTGCTGGTGTCATCACTTAAAAACACTTTCACTGTTTGTGCATGTCTTTCCAATATTTGTCTTCTTCTACATTCAGGATTTGTCCTTTCTTGAGGCGTTTTCGACGACAATATGTTGGTAAATTTGGAAATACGCTTGGGACAGCTTTGTCAGCTAATTGAGGGTAATGCATCACCAGTTCTGCAATTCCCCACTCTCATTTCTAACGTTTTCAAATGTATTGTCCATTGAAATGTATTTCACACACGACAGAACTTTTTGTTAGGGTTCAACGTTCTCGTGCTGTTGCACGAAGCCATGCTTTATTTCGGATCTCGTTCATTTGAAAAGAAAATGTTGTTAGCGTTTGCATACGATGTTCTTTTAAGGTACTGTTGTGGTTGGTACACAGCGTCTTCGTGGTATTCTAAATATAAAATTAAAAGTTACAAGAAATGCCCTAAAATGAGGTTAGGTTGTTACTTACCTCAGTGAAATACTTAATAAACCCCATGAATTCTAGCAGCAATTTTACTTGCACTTATCACGAACAGTACAGGAATATAAATAAATGTATTTCGTCAAACTTAGAGCAGTCCAACATATTAATATTTAATCACACGCCACATTTCAACAGACATCTTTATAAATAAACAGTACAAAAATTGGTCTACGATCAGCGTTGCCAAATCTCCAACAGCATGGCTTGTAAGTGTAGGAGGCAGTGTTGAAACCAATCGAGCTCGCTTGAAAACACTGCGAAATTAGGTGTTTTCAAATACAGTCAATTTTGATTGGCCGTCTCTGACAAATTGAACAATTTTCAATGGTTCGTTTATTATAGTGTTGAATAATTAGTACTAATACCACGAGACGACAGTGAATTATCAAAAATACTTTTGCTCTCTCACGAAACGGGTTGCTTAGAAACAACACGAGCTGAAGGTGAGTCGTATTTCTACAAAACAACCCGTTGAGTTTGTAAGTAAGAGTATTTGATAATTCTTAAAGTTGTCGAGTGAGTATTTGATTAGATTATACCATGAATACCAATAAAGGAATTACCTAAAAATATATTTAAACGTATCCTAAAAAAACTTGTTGGAAATGGTATGACATTGACAGCTGACAGTTCAAGATTGAAAACACCAAAACGATAACACCACGGTGTTTTCATTTATTAATACGTGCTTGGTATAGGGATCGTAGGTATGCATTATGAATGGTATAATCAGTAATAATATCACGAGACGACTGTGAATTATCAAAAATACTTTTGCTTTCTCACGAAACGGGTTGCCTAGAAACACCTCGAGCCGAAGGCGAGTGGTGTTTCTAATAAGCAATCCGTTGAGTTTGTAAGCAAAAGTATTTGATAATTCTGAGTCGTCGAGTGCGTATTCGATTAAATTATACCATGAACATCAATAAGAGAATTACCCCAATAATGTATTTATTTCGTATCTTCAAACCTTGTTAGAAAGGGTATGACATTGACAGCTGACAGCTCAAAATTTAAAACACCAAAACGATAACACCACGATGTTTTCATTTATTAATACATATAGTCTGTATAGGGATCTTAGGCATTGTGAATGGTTTAATCAGTAATAATATCACGAGACGACTGTGAATTATCAAAAATACTTTTGCTTTCTTAGAAAACGGGTTGCTTAGAAACACCTCGAGCCGAAGGCGAGTGGTGTTTCTAATAAGCAACCCGTTGAGTTTGTAAGCAAAAGTATTTGATAATAATCTCGTCGAGTGAGTATTCGATTAGATTATACCATGAATATCAATAAGCGAATTACACTAAAAATGTATTTAAGGTGTATCCTAAAAAACCTATTGGAAATGGCATGACATTGACAGCTGACAGCTCAAAATTGAAAACACCAAAACGATAACACCAGGGTGTTTTCACTTATTAATACGTGGCCTGAATAGGGATTTTGCGCATTATGAATGGTATAATCACTATAAGAACTTTTAACATAAACATTGCAGAAATAAGAAAAAAAGAAAGGCGACTGTTGGTTGACTGCACCGAAATGCCAGCATTTAATTGGTCACTTTATTTTGAGTTGGATTGTTCTAGTAATATTAGATTAGTACCCAAATTTTTATAAACTTGCACGGGCCTTTTCCTTGCCAGTCCACCCCTAGGATTAAAAACACAAAAGTTTAATTTAAAAATGTATTGAAAAATTTTAATTTCAAGACATTCCTGAAACAACAACAATAATAGTATTGAAATGCTCGATGGGCATATGAATGAATTTGATTGAGTTAAATTGTATTTGTTATCAAAATTACCTTTCACACATCCTTACTCAAATCTTTACTCTCTTAAACGTCTGACCGAGTTAACTTCTAAATTAATTAAAATATAAGTGGTTATATACTTTTGCTTTTTTAAATTTCCCTGTGAATCAATTATTTGTTAATTATTTTAATAATGGCTCAGTAATTCTGTTTAAAACATAAGAACTCTCATTCGGGTTGAGACATGCATTTGTATGATTGAAATAACTTTGTAACGACTCTTTCTGTTCTTAATAAAATTTTTTGGTCTTTAATACGAACTATTCTGCCATATTAGAATAAAATTAGTTTGTTCGTATTGGCAATTCAGAATATCTATGCTCAGCTGGTGGGTATTCTGGAATTGTAAGTTGACAATTTAGTTAACCTCTGAATTCGACAGCATTTTTCAATAATCTCTGAAACTTCTTTGTGGCGTGAACCTATAATACATATTCTTTTTTTGGTATTTCGCCACTCTGCAAATTAAAATTATTGAATAACGTATTAAATAACGAACGTTTCGAGGGACAATGGGCAGCATTCAGAAAACTAAGCTATGTGCTCAGAAACAAAAACATACCCCAACATCTGAGATCAAAGGTATTCAACGAGTGCATTCTACCAGTCCTTACCTACGGCTCTCAAACTTGGACCCTGACCAAGAAAAACATGGATAAGATAGCGAAAACCCAACAAGCACTGGAAAGACAAATGCTACACACCTCACTAAAGGATCAAAAATTCAATACATGGGTCAGATCAAAAACAAAAGTAACAGAAATAAGAAAACACCACTAAAATGGAGATTTGCTGGACACAACACCAGGTTGGGTAACAGCAAAGATGGGCGGACGACATCAAAAGAACAACGGATCTAACATGGAGAAGACGAGCAGCAAAGCGAGAGGATTGGAAGCGACTAGAGGAGGGCTATATCCCCAAATGGGTAGATGAAGGCTCAGAAGAAGAAGAAGAGTAGGTTATGGGCCACTTTGGATGTCTAAAATCGATCTAGTAATAGCCTTATAATTAGGAGGTCTTGGATAAAATAATTTAAATATTGTTATTTGGCATTTGCTTGTTCGGGCGTTTCAGCATCCTCGATTTGGTGCAGATAAGTGGTAAAATTCCTTCAAAGTAGTTGAGATCTTTATAAAAGAGTTGAACAATATTGTAGGTTGGATACCGAATTAAAAATCACCTGAAATACAAAATTAATAGAAAATAAATCAACTCATACAATTTACAATAATTAATTACGTGAGAGAAGCTGATAATTAATATTGAAAAATGCTTCATATTCTTTTTTGGGTATTTCGCCACTCTGCAAATTAAAATTATTAAATAACGAACGTTTCGAGGGACAATCTGCCCTCGTTATCAACGAAACAATTAAAAAGGAACAAGAAAACTTAGCTTTTTCACGGAGATTGAAAACCACCAACCTCCAATAAATTGCTTGACATTGACGTTTGTTGATTATCTAAACCTACTTGATCTGATCTTTAAGAATCGATAGCCAACTAGTGTCTTAAAATATTGAGAAAGACGACACGCATTTGTCTTCGTTAAGTAAAATATATGCCGTGTCCTTAACTTTACGCTTAGTTGACATCGATTCTTTAGACAAGATCTTTGTGTTATGCCAGTGTACTTTATGTTTGTTATCCCAAGCATGTTCTGCCAGCTTAGACTTATTGAATTGATAGGTTTTCATCATATTTTTATGTTCTTTAACTCTAACTGCTAAAGGTCTGGATGTTTCACCGATATAGTGTTTCCCGCATTCACAGGGGATACTATAAATACAATTATTTGAATGTTGTTCTTTGTTGAACGGTTTAGTTTTTGTAAGAACTGACCGTAAGGTATTCATCGTTTTGAATACCGTCCTAACATTGAATCTATTCCCAATTCGTCTAATTTTGTCAGATATGCCTGGAATATAAGGTATAGTTAGAGTATTATATGTTTGAGTGTCATTTCTTTGTACGCGTGTGGCATCGTTTCGTGTATTGAAAATGTTCCGAACAAGAGTCTCTGGATAGCCATTATCTTGTAAAACATTAACAATAAATTCTTTCTCTTTTTTGAAAATTTTATCATTAGAGCAAACAACTTTGGCTCTGTCATAAAGACTTTTTACAACACCTGTCTTTATGTTTTTGTGATGGTTGGAGTTAAAATGTAAGTACCCATTAGTGTTGGTTTTTTACGGTATACTGATGTTTCAAAAGTATTTATTGTGTGTGTGATTAGTGTATCAAGAAAAGGTAACTGATTGTTTTGCTCTGTTTCTAATGTGAATTCGATGGAGGCTTTTACTGTTAATATGTTCAAGAAATGTGTCCACCTCAACCATATCATGAGGCCAAATTGCAAAAACATCATCGACATATCTCCACCAAACTACTGGTTTGTTAGTGTATGTGTAGACATGTTGTTGTTCAAAGTCTTCTATAAAAATGTTACTAACGATAGAAGATAGAGGAGAACCCATTGCCATCCCGAAATCTTGATTTAGTTACAGCCATAGAAGAGACTTGTCAAAAACTTCCAGAAGACATTAGACAGGAATACGGGATTAGAAACAAAATCATACTTGAACGACCTTACACAATCAGACAAAATATATCCAAACAAGAAAAACAGTCACTACACACACTAAAAACCGATAACACAATTAAAATTCTACCTGCAGACAAAGGCAATGCCACAGTTAGTAGTACTTGACACAACCACATACAACGAACAACTTTTAACACTAATTGGTGAGGGACAATACACTAAACTAAATAAAGATCCAACACATACAATAGAAACAAAAATATACAAAACACTTTACAAACACAGAGAACAATTTACAGATTTTGTAAGACGTACACTAACACTACACTACAGTAAACCACCACATTTTTATGGATTACCAAAGATACACAAACCGAATGTACCACTTAGACCAATAGTTAGTTCTATAGGTTTTCCTTGTCACAGTTTAGCTAAATATTTACTTAAAATACTGACTCCTATATCAGGAAACACAGACACATATAGAAAGAACACGCCACATTTCCTTGAAAAACTTAAAGAAGCAAACATAAACACACAACACTTAATGGTTAGTTTTGATGTAGTTAGTCTCTTCACTAATGTTCCAGTAGACAAAACACTCAACATCATTAAACATAGGCTACAAAACGATAACACATTACATACACGAACAACATTAAACATTGATACCATTATAGAACTTTTAACACTATGCATTAAAACGACATACTTTCAACTAAACAATGAATTTTACCAACAAGATTTCGGGATGGCAATGGGTTCTCCTCTATCTCCTATTGTTAGTAACATTTTTATGGAAGACTTTGAACAACAACATGTCTACACATACACTAACAAACCAGTAGTTCGGTGGAGATATGTCGATGATGTTTTTGCAATTTGGCCTCATGATATGAGTGAGGTGGACAAATTTCTTGAACATATTAACAGTAAAGAAGCCTCCATCAAATTCACATTAGAAACAGAGCAAAACAATCAGTTACCCTTTCTTGATACACTAATCACACGCACAATAAATACTTTTAAAACATCAGTATACCGTAAAAAAACCAACACTAATAGGTACTTACATTTTAACTCCAACCATCACAAAAACATAAAGACAGGTGTTGTAAAAAGTCTTTATGACAGAGCCAAAGTTGTTTGCTCTAATGATAAAATTTTCAAAAAAGAGAAAGAATTTATTGTTAATGTTTTACAAGATAATGGCTATCCAGAGACTCTTGTTCGGAACATTTTCAATACACGCAACGATGCCACACGCGTACAAAGAAATGACACTCAAACATATAATACTCTAACTATACCTTATATTCCAGGCATATCTGACAAAATTAGACGAATTGGGAATAGATTCAATGTTAGGACGGTATTCAAAACGATGAATACCTTACGGTCAGTTCTTACAAAAACTAAACCGTTCAACAAAGAACAACATTCAAATAATTGTATGTATAGTATCCCCTGTGAATGCGGGAAACACTATATCGGTGAAACATCCAGACCTTTAGCAGTTAGAGTTAAAGAACATAAAAATATGATGAAAACCTATCAATTCAATAAGTCTAAGCTGGCAGAACATGCTTGGGATAACAAACATAAAGTACACTGGCATAACACAAAGATCTTGTCTAAAGAATCGATGTCAACTAAGCGTAAAGTTAAGGACACGGCATATATTTTACTTAATGAAGACAAATGCGTGTCGTCTTTCTCAATATTTTTAGACACTAGTTGGCTATCGATTCTTAAAGATCAGATCAAGTAGGTATAGATAATCAACAAACGTCAATGTCAAGCAATTTATTGGAGGTTAGTGGTTTTCAATCTCCGTGAAAAAGCTAAGTTTTCTTGTTTCTTTTTAATTGTTTCGTTGATAACGAGGGCAGACTGTCCCTCGAAACGTTCGTTATTTAATACGTTATTTAATAATTTTAATTTGCAGAGTGGCGAAATACCCAAAAAAGAATATGAAGCATTTTTCAATATTAATTATCAGCTTATCTCACGTAATTAATTATTGTAAATTGTATGAGTTGATTTATTTTCTATTAATTTTGTATTTCAGGTGATTTTTAATTCGGTATCCAACCTACAATATTGTTCAACTCTTTTATAAAGATCTCAACTACTTTGAAGGAATTTCACCACTTATCTGCACCAAATCGAGGATGCTGAAACGCCCGAACAAGCAAATGCCAAATAACAATATTTAAATTATTTTATCCAAGACCTCCTAATTATAAGGCTATTATTCTAATTAGCATAGAATTTCGGCTTAGACCGCATAGTATGTGTATATGAACACCCCAGCATTTTCTGACTTAATGTGCCTTCCTTGTGAAGTCGAACAAAAACCCGCGCGATGGCCATGCTCTTTGGTGGCTCGTGTTGTTTGAGTATCTTGAGAACGAGCATACTTAGGCAGATTTGGCCGTTTTGCTGTTTGTGCATCCATATTCACTAACGTTTCGCAAGACCTTGCAGCTTGCATCATCTGAGTGAAAGTCGCACTAAGAACCGAAGGTCGGTGTGGAGCAATTTATAGTCCTCTGTGCCAGGCGCGCGGAGTGGCGTAACGCTGGTTGGTCATCCGAGTGCAACGTAATCCGTGGGGCGTGGCCTTATGACGCACAGTGGTTGTAATGCTTTAGATCGTGTATCACAGGGGTCCACGTTTTACTAAGCTTAAAGCCATCTTCCCTGTTGATATTATTTGGATGTTTTTCTATTTCTATGGCTTCACGTATCACTCGCGGGAAGTAATGAGGTATTCTGGCAAGTACTCCGGCATGCTCAAATTCTAAAGTATGCCCATTTGTAAATGTATGCTCAGCTACGGCTGATTTTGTGATGCGTTTGTGTTTGCAATCGCCTTTATGTTTGTGGAGTCTTAGATCAACGGAACGACCAGTCTGTCCAATGTAACTCGAGCCGCAAGAACAAGGAATGCGATATACGCCAGCGGTTTTTAAACTTGGAATCTTGTCTTTTACCGATCTGAAGCCGTTACCCAAAGTTTCCTTGCTCGTGAACACAGTTTTGATGTTGCATCGTTGTAGGACACGTCCTATCTTATCAGTTGAGCCTTTAACGTAAGGTAGAAATGCCAAGCCTTCCAGAGGTGGAGATTCTTCTTTGGCTTTTTTTGTCATAGTCTTGTCTAGTGCTTTTCGTATGGCGGTAGTTGTGTATCCGTTCCTTTGTAAAGAGTCAAACAGATGTAGCTTTTCTCTCTCTAGATTTTCCTCGTCTGAGATACGAACGGCTCTTGTCGCCAGAGTCTGGAGAACTGTTGTTTTTTGCATTGGATGATGGTGTGAGTCAGCATTTAGATATCTGTCCGTTTGTGTTTTCTTTCTATAGACTGCATGTCCTAAACTGCCATCTGATTTACGTTTCACCAGGACGTCTAGAAACGGAATACTGCAATTTTCCTCTACTTCCATTGTGAATTGTATGTTGGGATGTACAGAATTCAGGTGTTTTAGAAACAGATTCAATGTCTGGCGTCCATGTGACCAGATGACAAAGGTATCATCTACATATCTCAACCAGCAAGTCGGTTTTAGTTGCGCTTGTTCGAGAGCCTTGGTTTCAAAAGCTTTCATGTAGATATTAGCGATAACAGGTGATAGCGGTGAACTCATGGCCGGTCCTTCGACTTGTTCGTATATTTTATTGTTCCAACTGAAGTAAGTGTTTTTCAGGCAAATTTCAACAAGTTCAACTAGGTCTGTAGGCAAGAGATCTTTGAGCATTACTAGCACCTCATCAACCGGCACTTTCGTGAAGAGTGATACTACGTCGAAACTGACTAAGATTATATGCTAAGGAGAATAATTCGAGTAACCGCGAAATCCTCAAACAATATATAAGGCTATTACTAGATCGATTTTATACATCCAAAGTGGCCCATAATCCACTCTTCTTCTTCTTCTGAGCCTTCATCTACCCATTTGGGAATATAGCCCTCCTCTAGTCGCTTCCAATCCTCTCGCTTTGCTGCTCGTCTTCTCCATGTTAGATCCGCTGTTCTTTTGATGTCGTCCGCCCATCTTTGTTGTTACCCAACATGGTGTTGTGTCCAGCAAATCTCCATTTTAGTGGTGTTTTCTTATTTCTGTTACTTTTGTTTTTGATTTGACCCATGTATTAAATTTTCGATCCTTTAGTGAGGTGTGTAGCATTTGTCTTTCCAGTGCTTGTTGGGTTTTCGCTATCTTATCCATGTTTTTCTTGGTCAGGGTCCAGGTTTGAGCGCCGTAGGTAAGGACTGGTAGAATGCACTCGTTGAATACCTTTGATCTCAGATGTTGGGGTATGTTTTTGTTTCTGGGCACATAGCTTAGTTTTCTGAATGCTGCCCATCCCAGCTTCATCCTTCTTGTAATCTCTGTCATTAGATGTTGTTTGTGGGGTTTTATGAGTTGTTCTAGGTAGATATAGTCCGATCCTTCTAGTGTTATGTTGTTTATTTTGATTTATAGGATGTCTTCTGTGTTGGCAATTACTTTAGTTTTATCTTTGTTCATATACAGTGTGGCCCCGGATTGAGTTCACTATAGGTATAATCGACAAAAAAATTTACAATTTTATTTTAATGTTTTGGGATTTCGCCCTGCTTGGTCTGAAGAGAATTTTAAGAATATATACAGTTGTTGCAAACACAAGTCGGCCTTGACAGTGAAGCGAAAACTATTTTTTTTTCAGGTAAACTACCCTTTCTGTTCATGATACGGCAAAATTTTACCAAGAAAAGTGTTTCAGAATGATAAATTATGGTCCTATACAAAATTTCAGGAAGATCTACCTACTTAAATGAAACCGTTAAAATTGTATTTATTAAAAATGACGGTTTGATTTAAGTAAGTAGAACTTCCTGAAATTTTGTATGGGGCCATAATTTCCCCTTTCTGAACAACTCTTCTTAGTAAAATTTTGCCGTATTATAAACAAAAAAGGTAGTTTACCTGCAAAGAAAAAAAATCTAAGGAAGTAGATCTTATTAAAATTTTGTATAGAGCCATAATTTATCATTCTGAACAACTTTTCTTGGTAACACTTTGCTGTATCATGAATAAAAAGGGTAGTTACCTAAATAGAAAATAGTTTTTTCACATTTTTTCATAGCCGATTTAATTTCTAAAAATGAAAACTCTGCTTAAAATTGTTTTCAGACCAAGCAGGGCGGAATCCCAAAATATTAAAATAAAATTGTAATTTTTGGTCGTTTATACCTATAGTGAACTAAATCCGGGGACACACTGTATAGCCCAACTTCTGTTGATTTTGCGTTGAGTTCTTGCAGCATAACTTGGAGATATTCTTCGTTTTTGGCTATCACTAGGATGTCGTCGGCATACCTAAGTTGATTTAAACGGGTTCTGTTGATGTTAATACCCTTGTGCTCCCATCTCAATTTTTTGGAAATGTCTTCTAGGGCTGTAATGAAGAGCCTAAGGGACATCGGATCTCCCTCACCTCTTTTGATTGGGATCTCGTTGGTTTGCTCGCCATTTGTATTTTTATTGTCGTGTTCTTGTTTGCGTTGCTTATTAACCCGACGCCGGCGTAACGATGGTGTACTCTACTGTTCCATAGGGCTGGGTCTACTGCCCACATTTATAGCGAGCCGAAAGTCTTTTCGTAATCTACGAATGCCATGTTTTTCTTTAAATTAGTAATGAATATTTACAATCTGTCATATAAAATAACAATAAGTAAATTATGTGAATAGAAAAAGAACATCTGAGAGATTTTTCCAGCGAAAACACTCTATTAATTTACTTAACCTGAATATTAAACTATAACTCAAAACTAACCTAGAAATTGTAGAATCTAGTTAAACCGCTTTGGCAGATCAAGTGGATCTTGCCGTTTAAGTCTTTTAGCGTATGATCGGTTTAGAAGGTCGACTGCAAGCTCGTTAGTATGATCACTAAGTTTATCACAATATTTAACACTATGGAACACTATTACTTCTTTAACTGAGGGCACAGGGATGTCATGTTGTTAGGTCCAGTTTGGTACATATCTGGGTGCGTTGACAATGTTCCGAATAACCTTGTTCTAGAATCGCTGTAGTATCTCCAAGTTAGAGCCGCTAACTATCCCCCATAACTGAATTCCATAGGTCCATATGGTTTTATACAGCAGTAGCTGGTTGTCCATTGACAGTTTGGAGGTTCTTTCTAAGAGCCAATATATTTGCCTGTATTTTAGACGCAGTAGTAACTAGGGAAGAATTAATAACAACGCTAAAACTTGCGCTACCAAGAGACACGGATAAGCAGATAAATGTACATACGCTGAAATAAGCATTCAAGCAAAGTACGCAAGAGGCAACAATCAGTCTTGAAGTGAAGGTCGCCCATGCCCTTCTAAAATAAGAGTAGACTGGACATACTGCAACATAAGAGACTTAATTATCCCGCAACGTTGTTTAAATTGCCTAGGACATGAGCATAAAGCGGAAACCTGCCAAAAAGTAAGACGAACCCAGAGGGAATCGTGCCTAAGATGAGGAAGACAAGACGGGCACCGGGTAAAAGATTGCACCTACAATCCTCACTGTTACGAATACAACGAGGACGAACATAGTGGCAGAACCATGAACTGCCCAGCTTACCGGGAAGCAGTCAGGAAAGAAAGAGTAAACCGGCATGAAACCACGGAAAACAAACAAATCAGCTTTTGATTTTGAACAGCAGGCCAATTAGCCACACTTTATCAAATGCCTGGCTAATGTCCAGGAATGCTGCAGAACAATATCTTTTGAGATGCAAGTCATGGTTTATTTTAGTCACTACTCTGTGTATCTGTTCAATGGTACCATGACCTTCACGAACTGCTGTTTCGGCAAAAGTGTGCGCTCTTCTAGGATTAGTCTCAGTCTAGACAAAATAAGCTTTTCAAACACTTTCGATAATGTGGGGAGCAGACTGATTGGCTTATATGATGTAAGTTCTGTCGGGTCTTTGCCGGGTTTTGATATCATTAGAATTTGAGCAACTTTCCATTGTTCTGGGAAGATTTGTAGTCAAAAAAGAGCGTTGCTTAAGGATTGCAAAGCTTTGTAGCCACTTTCGGGTAATTTCTTTAGGGTTTTGGTCGTTATCTATATATATAAAACTGAAAGTCCTGACTCACTCATTCACTCACCCACTCGTCAACCCTTGGACCTAGAAAGCTGAAATTTTGCACAGAGGTTTCCTTTATGATGTACACAAAGAATAAGGAAGGATATTTCGAAATTCAACCTCTGAACAGGTAAAATGGGGGTTCCAATTTTGTATGGAAAAATAATATTAAATAGAAATTTCGTCTTGAAACTTCGTAGGAGTACTCCTAAAAACAAATAAGCAAACACGTATTTGGTGATTTTCCGAAAATCAACCCCTGAGAAGGTGAAATGGGGTAAGACATGGGTGTTGTTATTGAGGTTTTTTGGGACGTTGATTGCGAAAATGGCATTTATTTTTGAGTCCAAGACGGTGAAAATGACATAAGGGAAGGGACGGGACGGAACTGGACGGGACGGAACTGGACGGGACGGAACGGGACTGGACGGGAAGGGAAGGGTCGGGATGGGACGGGACTGGACGGGAAGGGATGGGACGGGACGAGACAAGACGGAGCGTAACGGAACGGGATGGAAAGGGAAGGGATGGGATGGAATGGGGAGGGGACGGGACGGGACGGGAAGGAACGGGACGCGACGGGACGGGACTGGACGAGAAGGGGCGGGACGGGACCGGATGGGACGGGAAGGGACAAGCCGGGACGGGGCGGGACGGAACGGAACGAGACGAAAAAAGGGGAAGGGGCTGGGACGGGAGGGGACGGGACGAAATGGGACGGTACGGAGACGGGGACGGAGAAAGGGACGGGGACGGGGATAGGATAGGGTGGGATGGGATGACAGAAAATAATTAGTCATTATTTAATTCACAAATAACAAACCTCGCGCGAACGAAGCCGCGGGTAACAGCCAGTCAGGTCATAATCAGGAGACTTGTTTGGATTTAGGTTGGCAATTATGGCATTTATGTCTGCAATTTTAACAGATTTAAATTTTTCGAAAGACTGAATGTAGTTTTCAACTGCTTGTTGGATTAGTCGTTCTTCTCCAGCAGAGGAAGTCGAAGGATAGGGCTGAAAAACTGTTCACAAGTGGTTGGCGAAAGCATTTACTTTCTCTTCAGGGCTTCTTGTCCAGGTGCCATTGGGTGTCCGTACAGGCGGAATGTACAGTTGGGGTCTTGTAAGCTTTTTCGTAGCTTTCCACAGGGAGTAGTTAGTGTCCTCAGTGGGAGTTAGTTTTGTCAAGTAAGCTTGCATTCCCTGATTGTTTAATTCATGCAGTATTTTTTTAGCTTTAGCGTTTTTGTGTTAAGCGCAGTTTTGTCCCTAGGGTGTCTGGTATTTTGCCAGATCTTTCGAAGTCTTCTTTTTTCTGCTATCTTTTTTTTAACAATTATAGGGATCGATTCGTGAACCTCCAGGTCTGGAGAGTCTGATGTGGAGTCCCATGCTGATTGTTGTACAACAGAGTTGAAATGTTCTAAGGCTTCATGTATATCTCTTGTTGTTTTCAATGGAAGGTTTAAATTTATTCTCTCATCCACTAGCTGTCTAAAGTAGTCCCAGCTTGTTTTCTTGCTGTGAATTTTAGGAGCCCTGGGGGGTTTCATTATGTGGGTGCAATATGTGACTAGGATAGATTTTGAAGGTTAATAAGTGATATTTTGTGCTGAATCTTTTGCGGAATCCAGCCTGTTCGACTGGTTGATATAGCTCCAGTTTTTGTCTATCCTTTTTCTGATTATTCTGTTTAGAAGTTCGTATGGTTGCGACAACAAGGTCAATGGTCGGTAGCTTTTTAGGCATCTTTTGTTTCCCTTTTTGTGGATTAGGATTGTATTTGCAATTTTCCACGTTTGGGGTATGTTTTGATACTTTTTTGTAGTAGTTTTCCTCCCTGTTGAATCATTTCTATTGCGATACTATTTGTTATTTTTCATATCTTTTACTGCGCCTCCTATCTCGCCTTCCGTTATATCTGGGATATCTTTGGAGTTCACGTTTGTTATTTCTATTTGAACTTTGTTGCGGGTAGGCTCAGTCATAACCCACTAGTGAGATAAATTCCATAACCCACTAGTGAGATCAAACCATGTCACTCACTACTGTATTGGTGGTAGTACTGTCCAGCTATGTTAAGTTCGAGATTTGCAGATTAAGTTTTGCGTCAGTATGTGTCAAATAACAAACAAAACCTAACCTACTAACCTCGAATTTGACATAGACTTACAATACACTGTAGTACGACCAAACGTATATCACGAACCACAGGCGACTGTAATTATACATTTATTTGTCCTCTCGGTACTTTTCAATTTGTCACCATGACTTTTCGCGGCTGTCAATATAGAATTTATGTTTTTTAGATATGTATTGAGTCGTTGGATAAAATGTTGCATGGCACGAGCGTGTTATTACAAATAACACACTTATACCATAAATTACTATTATATCAGTTTAATTGGAATTCATTTGACAATTTATGCTTTTATACAAAATATTTTCTGGAGCATTGCAAAAATCCGTGTAACTTCGTTCATTTTGGAAAGTACACTTTTTTTTATTGTAAAATACAAATTATTCTAGGCAACCAACCTGATCACCACGATTTTCTTAGCAACTGCATACAATCGAAGTTGAAAATTTTTAATTTGACATGTCAGAAGTCTAAATTAACCTATTATACAGTGTTTGTAGATTGCTAAACAGTTCGTAGCTTCGTTAATAATAGAGACAGCGAAATTTACTTTTTTTATTTTAAATTACAGTATACAACCTACAAATTGACGTAAACCAATTTAAGCCATGGCCTCCTAGTTTTAAGTAGTGAGGCAAGACTTTGGTTTTTTAAATGGCACACCCCTTATATTTTTAGATATTTGAAATCAGCGCTAAAAATACGTTATGATAGCATGCTTAAATTAAGATGTTTCACCTTCTTATTTTTTTAATTAAAAAAAATTATTTACCTGAAGTAGGCCACGACTTACTCAAAATCATTGACAATCGAACAAAAAATTCCAAATAAATTCCAAATGGATCTAAAAGTTCCCCATGGCCAAATTATCGCAACCAACATACTAAAACAATTGAAAACTATGGTTTTAAATGGAACAATATTAGTTTTGAATTGCATTTTTAATTTTTTAAATGCTACTTTTAAACAAAATGGTGAATATCGAACATCGTTGGAAAGCTCTTTCATTGTAGTTTTCAACTCTTTGATGAAACTCCTATTGTTCGATTTAAAAAAACGTAGTTTTCGATTGTTTTAGTACGTTTGGTGCGACTATTTTGCCATGAAAAATTTGTATATCCAAGTGGAATTTGTTTTGCATAATCTTTTTCGAGTGTCAGTCATTTTGCATAAGTCATGGCCTACTTTAGGTAGATATTTGTTTTATTTTAAAAAATAATGAGTTCTAAAATATTGGTTTGAGCATCCTATCATAAAGCATTTTTAACACTGATTTCAAATATCTAAAAGCATACAGGGTGTTCCATTTAAAAAACCAAAGTTGTGTATCACTAAGTAAAAATAGGAGGCCATTGCTTAAATTGCTTTATGTCAATTTGTAGGTTATATACTGGCATTTAAAATAAAAGTCTTTCTCGATATCTCTATTATTAACGAAGTTGAGGACTGTCTAGAGATCTACAAATGCCCTGTATACCACAAACCTAAATTTTCCTAACAACGAACATCACAATTCCAATATACAGTCTTAAACGAGTCTATCTTCATTTTTGATTTTAGACGTACCACTTCTTAAAACACTTCGCAAATTTACGTATTTATGTTTATTTTTCCACATTTGAACCCGAAATTCCAGAGATACACTTATGTTTATATCTATTCTTAAGTTATTTATTGAAATTCTACACTTTTAATGCCTAAATTATATTATGAGCACCACAACTTCAAATTTCTGTAGCTTCTAAAGTGTCTACTGAAACATGTACTGCTAGCAGTCACTACCGTTGTAATTTTCCCACATCGAGTTGCTAGCTTGCATAATCAGCTACTTGGCTTCCTTCAAGTGCTTATTTCAATTTTTCTACATGTCAGCCTTCTAGTTACTTTAGTCATAACATCTCTTTCTTAAATGCAAGGTGCTTGATTAATGTTCTTTTTCTTTCAAGTCGTACAGCTTCTTGTGCATGCCTTTACTGCTCCGTCGAACTACTACCTACTATGTTATGAGAACGAACAGGAAACAGTAATTCCACAGTCGCTTTCCAATTTAAGAAAATTGTGTAAATTTTGTCCGAATCTGGTTATTCTAGATTAAGGTTCCTAGTGTTAGTTTTATTTATTAATTATAAGCCAAATGTCAATAACGATGTCTGTCCCCATCTTTTAATACAAATACAAAATCGATATTAGTTGGCGAAGCACAGCGCCATCGCAGTATATTGTAATACAAGTGAGAAAAGGGTTTCATTGAAAAATCAGTACGATATCGAGGGTTGTATTCGTATCTGTTTCTCAATGGCTCTTTCCACACGTATTTTACATACTATATTTCAAAGGTCACACTAGGAACTAAAAGTAGATTCTACTTGGTCTCTTGATCGCATATGAATGCAGTTGTTTTATTGACCGAGCGAAGCGAGGGCTTTTGAAACGAATGATTGGGCGAAAATTCACTTCCGTCTATGTACCTATGAATGTATATTTCACATAAACGTCGAAGGTTGCGAACGGTTTTCAATGAAAGTTTATCAAGGTGTTGTATCAAGCTTTCGAACGATGTCACCCAACTTTGGTTCCATTGCGATACACCGTTCGGTATGAGGAGGCCCAAATACCCATGAAAATTGGTGGTCATGTTCTATGAAGCTTTGGAACGATGGTACCAGACTTTGGTTTCACTACGATCCACCGTTCGCTGTGAGGGTGCCCTCACACTAAAAAATGTCAAAAAATGACAAATATCTCTTTTAATCAAAAATTACTAAAGATTTTGAACATTTTCACAGACGACATTTCCCTCTTTCTCCTAAGTAATACCCCATAGTCAGTATCTACTCAAATATTCCAGAGAGGGTGATATCTAGGAATACGAATTTTAATTAGTGCTGAGTATGAAAACTGGAGCTACGTCTACTAATAACAGAAATACTAGTTACTTTTCTCACTAGTGAAGAACATGGTTTACTCGCAGCGCTTGTGATGCAAACACCTACTTTCTTCTCTAAATTGGGTAACAAAAATATCATTTTCACAGTCAACGTTAACTAAAGAATAATATCCCGACTAAACCTAAAATTAAGGAAGCTGTTTGTATTGTACTTAACAAGTATGAATGCCTGTTTCGATAAAACTTGGTCAGTGATCTTTAGAATGAAATCAAGTGGCGGTCTATGAAAACTCCAGAACAGATAAAAACGAGGTGATAAAAAAGACAAGTTTTGTTTGTTAACTTTAGTATTTTTTGTTGTGTTAACATTGGGCATATATTTGTTTCCAAAACGATAGTACACATAGTCGTAGGCACACATCTTGTTTTGGGAGGGGGGGGGGGCACGCAGGCTTTCAAAAATCCACAAAAAAGTGAGGGCAGACTATTTCCATTGTTAATATCGAGTTTACATTTGTTAAGTAACTAAACAAAATGATTTATAGCCATTAACGCAATTATTGCTCAATCAAAATAAACTCAGCATAGCTATTATTTCTCCTTGAGGTTTAGTACTTAGTGAGAAAGTTGAGTGTGAAATTTATTGAGTGTTTCCGTAGAAATACAAAAGTAGTGTACAGTGTGGAATAAAACTTAAGAATACAGCTTGATGATCCTCTGGATAAAATCTTACATCTATAGTATTTCCATCGGCACTCAATGAGAAATAGAGGATTGCAAAAGTGCATTAGCACTTGTCCGCATCCTATAAATATCTATCCTAAAACTTATAACTAAAGCTAAAAACATTTAGCGATGTGGTTTGGCTTAGTCTTAATTGTTTTATGTTTCACACTAAACCTACATATTGCTATCAGTCCTAATAAGAGATTTTGAAAATTGAGTCGAGTACATCTATAGGTAAGTTTGTCACAGCTGCTTCTATTAATTTCTTTTGCGATTTAGCGCTGGTTTTTAGTACGGAATCCCGAAGTTCTGCACTAAATCAATTTATCACTTTTGCCGCAATATATTTATAGCATCTTTGGCCTATACTCTTCTCATACTGAGGTGCTATCACAGATCTAGCTGTATTGCTTCTGGTATTCCTTCCATGCTCTATAGGTAACCATTGATTATTTTTTATGATTTGCTCAATCGCCGATACACAAAATGTTTGCCGCAGATTTAGGACAGTGGTGTCCGCGTATAATAGTTCGGTGGAGTAACGCTTCTCTTCCTTGAGCATCACTTTTAGAATGCAGTTTTGTATTGTTTGGAGTTTTTTTGTAACGTTATCCCGGGCGCATCCCCAGCCTATTATACCATACCACAATATTGAATCAACGAGGGCATAATAGATCGTGTACAGTTGATCTAAGCTTAATACCTACTAATCGAAGTTTGTAAAATACACATGTCATATATCTTAATTTATGTGCCACATGCTCAATCTGCCAATCCCATTTTAGATTTTATTAATTACTAATTACTGCTATTAATTACTATTCCTAGATACTTTGCCGAGTTTGCCTTTCCTAGAGCTGAGCAGTCACATTTGTTTTCATTTCCACACTCCCTTTCATGTATTATTATGTCTCCTAAATCTGGTATACTGTCAACGTAGCAGCCGAACGGAAGGAAAAGAGTTTTCCCCATATTTAATGTAAGATAATTAACTCGGCACCTAAGTACCGCGAAATATAATTGCACACATCTCATCAGTTCTTCCCAGGATTGACTTTTGATAAATAGCGCAGTATCATCCTCGTAACTGAGTATCTGTCCCTGTATATTGATGTTGAAGATGTCATTTATATATAAGATAAATAGAATTGGCCCCAGCATCGATCCTTGAGAAACTCCGTAATTTAATGGCAATGGAGTACTGCATTGACCCTTTATTTTAACGACTTGAGATCTACCTGTTAGATAACCTCTTAATAGGTTATGAACCTTACCGCGAAAACCATACCGCTCCAGCTTTTGTAATAAAATTTTGTGATGCAGCGTATCGAAAGATTTGGCATGATCAACGAGCACTACCAGACCATGTTCCCCTGAGTCGAGCGTGTTATATATCCTTTCGATTAGAAGTGAAATTGCTGAACTTGTCAAAACGACCTTTCGGAAGCCAAACTGGGCCTTGTTTAGAGCTCCAATCTATTCTAAATACCTCATGATGCGCTTTACTCGGCACTTTTCGAATAGCTTTGATATACTAGGTAACAGGGAAATTGGTCTATAATTTGATACAGTACATTCTTTACCAGTTTTGAAAATTGGGACTACGGCCGCTCGTTTGAAACGGCTAGGGCATTTGCCCAGCGAGAAACACATGTTGATTATTTTTGCAATAGGTTCTGTAATATAAACTCCACATGTCTGTAACATTTTGTTGGTATTCCATCTATTCCAGGCGCCTTGTTGCTTTTCATTCGATTTATAATCTTTACAATTTCTGTAATTTCAACCTCACTAAGGAACATGGAATTTAATACACAGTGAATGTTTGGCCGATCATTTTGACTACCATTGCTTTCAGCTGCCAAAGTGGCGCCGATATTCGCGAAGTACTCGTTAAAGGTTGTTGCTATATTAAGTGGATTTGTTATAATTTTATCATCCTTAATTATTTTATTTACAACTTTCCGTTCACTTTGAAGATTTATTAGTTCGTTCACAGCTCCCCACAACTTTTTAGGGTTTTTATTTGTGTTAGCAACTTTCGATTGGTGATATGTAGAATTAGCTTTTTTGATAAGAGATACTAGCGTGTTTCGATAAGTTTTGAACTTTTCTTTCAGATACAAATTTAGTGGATCTCTTTTTAGCCCATGGTATTAAGAGTCTCTGGTTTTATTGCTTTGATTATACCACTAGTAATCCACGGTTTTTTAGACACAAACACTTTGATGGTCTTTTTTGTCGTAGCACTTGCTATATGTTGATTAAAAGTCTAGACGAAACACTCAGTGGCAATATCGACATCGGTTGCTTCTAATACACTCACCCAATTTTCCACTGATATCGAGTTAAGAAGTTGGTTACTGTTCAGCACGTTTTGTTCTTTCCGCTGATCACATGTCTTCATTGACGTTGTACTGGAAAGTTGTACGATGATTGGGTAATGATTCGTCATACTAGATTCTAGTACTCCGGCCATATTATTCTGAGACGGTGCTGCAGATCTGATGAGTGCATGGCCGAGGCATGTTCGCGCATTGCTCTGTTCACGGGTGAATGAATTTATTAATGCATATAGACCACGTACACCATAGTTGTTCAAGTATTCTTCTGCAATGTTGCTTCCCTCCAGTATATTGATGTTGAAATCTCCTATGACTAAGAGTTCTCCATTTCTCACCTTGCCGAGGTACGCATGAAGATCCTCAACAAAAGACACTACGTTAACTGTGTGAGGCCGGTAGATCGCGATAATTGTCAGATTTCCACTGTCTTGCGACGTTGTATTTGTGCGTAATGCATTGATTGGCCCGACACTCTCGTTGTTGTGCTTGAAAGAAAGTGAGTTCCGAATAAACGCAACTACTCCTTCATTTTGGTTTATGCTGCCATTATTATACACGGTAGTGAAGCCGTCTATCTGATGCTGACAAATATCCTTAACGTGTCAAGTATCGGTGCAAACAATGATATCGAATCCTTGTCGATACATCTCAAAGAACACAACGAGCTCCTCGTAATGCTTCTCGAGGCTTCTAATGTTGAAATGTATGATTGTTAATTTTTTATTTGCTGTAATCTCGGTCAAGCATTCTTCGTGACATGTAAAGCGTAGGGTGTTTACGTTGAGACCATCAAACTTTGTAACGAAGTCGAAAACTCCATGCTAGTTTGAAATTAGAATGCTTGACGGATAGCATGTCCTGGAGATTATGTAATCTTTCCTCAATTTATAGGACAAGCAAGCATCTTCAGCATTAGCCGCATGTGTGTCTCTGTTTGTCTTGAACCTCATGTTAGCATTTTCGCAGTTGATACACTTGTGCTCTTCTCGTTTGTCTTTTTCACTACAGTTTTTCGATTCGTGCTGGCCTGCGTAATACTGCCATGCAGCCTCCGCAGTGCACTTTTTAATTCCATGTCCATATCCGCAACACTTTAAACACCTTTTCGTACTTATAACATCGTAGACCGCGCAGCTTTACCATCCAATAAACACTCGTTTTGTCATGCTGATCCTTGCATATATGCTTGCATTGACCTCTACCTACGCCGTGTAGGTGCCTTTGCTTTCAATCGACAAAATATTGTTCACGTTCACAACTGTGTTCGATTCCATTACAGTTTTTACGTGTCAAGATTTCTTCACGTTCATCGACTTCGTATTCATCATTAATTCCCACTGTTTTTATGCAACGATTCAATAACTTTTCTTCTTCTACGGCATATCTGGCTCCAAGGCGCTGGTTGATTTCTTGTTTCATTCGTTCCATATTCGGTTTGCTGTTGCAGTTGATCCTTAGTCCTCCATTGTACATTTCTTTTACGTTGACGATGTTGATGTCCATATTTTTGTTGGCAATTTTTTCTTTGACTTCTCTGAAGGTCAATTCTGACTTTTGGACATTCTTGGGTTTTACGTAGATAGAAGGAATCTTCGTTCTTTCACCTCGGAACACACTTCCCGCATTCCCTTGCTGCCTGGCAACGCCCGCATAGCTTTGGATGTGTCCGCAATGCCCGGTGCTTACTTTCTCTGATAAACTAATGTGCTTTTCTTCAAGAAGCTGATTTTTACCCTTTATCTCCTTGACTAGATACTTGAGTAGGTTATTTTCCGTAATTACTGTGTTGCATTCTTCATATTCCTTCTCCAGGTACGTATAGCTGCTTGATCTGCTAGGAGTACCACTCGACACGATTAAATTCTCACTTTCTTTTAGAGTTTCATTGTCCTTTCCTCCTTCAGGGCTACCTACACTATAACTTTACGAAGTACAAGAACATCGTCTCTTGTCTCATCGTCGTTTTGTTTAGAGGTTAGATTTGAGGTTAGGTTCGGCACGCAGCACACCACGAAGAAGTTATCCACAATCTGAAGTGCTTTTACACGTTTCGAACAACTGGTACGATACAACGCGTTACAAATAATATACACGCATACTCGAGCTGGCTTGTGCTGTGAACAACATTTAAACCGTTTTGCGCTAATTGCTCTCTCTTTACTTTCGCCGTCCACGTCCTCCGTCATCTTGGAGTTTGAATAATGCAAAAATGCAGACACATTTAATCTATCACCTCATTAATTTCTTTTAAAAAATCTGGTGTGATACACGCACACAACTTCCTTTTACAGTGATCTTATAATTAGCAAAAATATTGATTTTTAAATTTTAAGTATTCGTCAAAAAATACAAATTATACAAAAACCGAAAAAAATAGAGCGTTAGTTGAAGAGACAAATTTTCACTTATAATCTCATAAGAGCATTAATTCTTTCCGGTAATTTTTAGAGTGCACAAAAACAACGTATTAATGGACAGCAGCGGTACGCGAAGGCCGATTACGTTGTTCTGTGCACGATAAGAAAATTATCGGAGATGAATTAATGCTAGAATGTAGATTCGGCAAGAAAATCGTAGCGACACAGCCATAAAAAGTAAAATTTAAATTTTACTCGAAAATAAAATACTATCAAATGATATCAACAATATATCCACAGTAAGTTGTTAATATGTTGATGGCACTGTAAGTCTATGTCAAATTCCAGGATAGCAGCTAAGCTTTTGCGTCAGTTTGTGTCAAAACTGACGCAAAACCTAAGCTGCTAACCTCGCGTTTGACAGACTTACAGTGCCACCAACATATTAACAACAGTGAATGTTAAAAAATTATCGCCTAATGATTTCAGTTAGGTTAATTAACTTGAAGAAGATTATCAAGAATTTTTTTTGTTGGCTTGGAAACCATACCAAAATACATTTTTTTATTGGTTTTTAATTAGTGTCGCACAATTTTCTCTAAAATTTTAAGGTGAATTTAACAATATAATAATATACCGGGTGCTCTATTTAAAATAGGAGTTATGTAATAAACATTTAAAATTTGAAAAAAATCGTGGAACCGTTTTGGAAAAAAACGAAAAAAAATTGAAACGGGGTAACGCGCAACTGTACAAGATGTTTTCGAATTAATCCAGAATCTTATCACTCCTACGACTACAGGCTGGTGCTCTGACCTTTTCTTATGTTGGTGTTGATTATGCAGGCCCAATCCTTATCAAAGAGCTCAAACTTCGTGGTGCGCGGCTTGTGAAAAGTTACGTTTGTTTATTTGTGTGCTTAGCAAATAAAACTATTCATAGGCGCCGACTTAATGGGGACTACCAGGCCCAGGCCCCACATGATATGATAGATGTGGGGCTGGGCCCCACATAAAATTCCTGTATTTAAATTCAAAAGTTGCGCATTTTATTTCCGAGGAAGGGGAGGCCTCTCGGATTTCCGACTTACGGCGGCGATCCCTGCAAGTGCAGGTGCAAGTTGCAAGTGCTTACGTGTTTTACTGGCAGTGTAGCAGTGACTTGTCTGACGCCAGACGCTGCGCTTTGTTAGCTGCATGAGAGGTAACAGGTAAATCATAACAACTAACAAATCTTACTACTATTACTCATGTTCATGTTCCGTGTGAAATAAAACAGAAAACACCAAAATGGGCAGGTTTGTGTTTGTGATCCCTAAAATACCAGCACAGCCAGAGCTACACTCACAGTTATTCCCATCTGAATCTGATTCTCAACAGCACCTTAGGTCGTCTGAGTCTACGTCTACATCTACGTCATCAACATCAAGGTCATCAAGTCAGCAAAATTCACTTCTTGAGGTAAAAAAGCGTGAGAGTGCATTTCAACCGAAATACCGCGAAAAGTATCGTTGGATCAAATATGAAAACGGAAAAATATTTGGTGAGGTGTGTTGTAAAGCAGTTAAGGCTGGGGAATTTGGAGACAAAACGCAGCACTTTAAAATGTCATGTTTAGTTACCAAACCAATTAATATCTTAGGCTGTGCTTTTGGACAGTAGTTAATTAAAGATAAGTGATGAGATTGATATACATTTTCATATGCATTTCATTTTAAAAAGTGATTAGAAAAGCTTGCAAAAAATAAAGAAAAGTAACCCTACTACTTCATAATTTAAACTGCTCATTTTTAGTTTGCATACAAAATAACCTATCTGAGTCTACTCTCCAAGTGCATTTAAAAGTATATAACTAAAATAAATTACAAATAAGCGATTTGTTAATTAGTAGTTCAGGACAATAGTTTACCCCATAAGGCCTGTAGAAATTTAAAAGGACCGCCATATTTAGCAACAGTTTCTGGTTACTTCGTAATGCAACCAATTTTACATAGATGGAGCCTCTGTAAAACCTGATAGAGAACTATAGCACAGATTGTAATAACCATAAAGTGTCTCCATGGTAGTATTCAAAAACTAAATGTGATACTTGGAAGCAGTTATATTATTGGTTTGTGCATTTTAACCTCAAAGTTTGTGATATCCACAATAAGATTGTTTTGCCAGACTACATTTTTGCAATAAAAAAACTATTGATGGATTGTGCAGTTATAAATTATTAACTACTGAACGATTCCTTTTAGAATAGTATAGTAGCATTACTTTAGTTTTGCTTACGCATTAGTATATTACGTTATAAGATGGGTAAGTGCCTTAGAACAGGCCGAAAAGAGTTAGAATGAGGCTCAAAGCGCTAAGCTCTGCTTTTTTTGAGGACTGTTCCTGTAAAGCACTTAACGATCAAGTCTCGTATAACATTTTTTGCGCTATCAACATAAAAAATACCGTTGAATATGACAAATATATTATTGTGTGCCTAAATAAAGTGCGTGATTGTTGTTTCTATAGTAACTAAATGAAAGTATAATCAAGCAATAATGATCGGTTGTACTGCTAAAGAATATTCTCGTATGCATTATTATTATTATTAATAATTATTATCCAGAACATGATATAAATACAAGGGTATGCTCGAGCGCAGCTTTTCTCAACGACCAATGAGAAAGCGTGAACCAGACTACGTCATCAATAGGTGGCAATTTGAAAGTTACGTTTTAAAAGTCTCCCGAAAAATTCGTATTTTGCATTTGTAGTGGGTCAAGTTAATGGTAAAATGGAGGGAAATCGTACGCAATTGTAATAAATGCTATTTTTCGTGTGAATAATACGCGGTTTTATTGATTCTCGTACATTATAACTCTTTTCCGCACACAGAAGAAAAACCTTATAGTTGTTCTAACGCGATTTAGTTGGACATGCAAAAATCCACACAGGAGAGAAACCGTATACATGAGGTTAAGGTTATCGACGTGCAATGCGTGCAACCATCGTCCAACATGCCGAAGCCCTCCTGATATACCCGAGACCATGATAATCATGCCCGAGACCTTACGAATGTGACGTCATGTGGTTCACGTGCGCAGTGGGTTACCATCTCTCGAGCATGCCCTTGTATTTATATCATGATCCAGAATAGAATAACACGATGGACTTTAAAACTGCCTGCACGAAACTGACGAGTGACGACTGAATTAATCCTTACTAAAAAATTAAGTCTAATAAGCAAATTTCCCTGTATGGACGCATTGTGTGGGCCGAGAATGTGCTGCGTGGAACTTTTACATACATTTCAGAGAGACCTATCAGCGTAAATTGCACCCCGCGGGGTTACATTATCTATGGTAAATTGACACCTAGCAGTGATCGCATCCGCAAAAATCGATAAGGAGGAAACTAAATATCAAATGACTGTGTTGATCTTTGCTTCGTTCGTGGCCTTTCAATTTTTAGAGTAAGTTACGATATGTGTGTAGTGTGTTTTTAGATACACCGCTAAATACCGCCAGCATGTTTTCGTTAAAAAGCTAGATTTTCCGTTAGCCGCTGTTGGTCAAATTTACCCGCCGAAGCAAACTACAAAAAGCTAGAGTTAGCGGTAAAACCGCTAAGATGCAACACTGACCGTTTCAGTGGTTTGATCCGCAAACAGCTCGTTTGCAATTTATTGAAAACAAAAATTGCCTAGTAGCGACCCCTTTCGGTTGAAGTTCAAACAAGTTTCGATGATATTACTTAGCTATGCAACCAAACAAGCATATTTCATTTTCAAGCATTTTGATACACCGACCGCCCTCTACAATTTATGTTGTGCGTAACACGGAAATTCTCCAACCTTAAGTAGATGGAATCCCCGCTATTGTTGGATTCTTTGTTCGATGTAAATTCTGCTACATCGTTTGTCCATCAAGGTTTTCAAAATTGGAAAAATGCATTAGAGGGGTTGAAAAAACACGAATGCAGTAAGTTACACAGAAATTCAATTTTAGTTACTACATCTGTTCTGAAAGGTGTTAATGTTAATGCATGTTTGTTTCAATCAAAATTAAGGGATATAAAAGATGCACGAGTTGCTCTTTTAATGATTTTTCCATCATTAAGATAACTTTCAATTCAAAATGTAGCTATAAGAAGACACACGGATGAATGGTATAATTTCAAAAAATTAATGCAGCTTAGAGGTAAAGATAATTCTATGATTAAATCTTGGCTTAACAGATCCGGTTATAGATGGCTATCACATGATATAGGTAATGAAATACTAAGTCTTAAGTCTAACAATTTACAATTCATTTTGATCAATTTAACTAAAGAATTTCAATATTTTGCAATTATGGTACATGAAACGTCTGATTGTTCAGTCAAGGAGCAAGTTTCCGTATGTTTCCGTATTGTAAATAGAACATTTGAAACCGAGGAATATTTTATGGGTTTTTATGAAACTGTAAGAACATATGCCAATTCATTATATGTATTAATTAAAGATATATTATCACGATTCTTCCTATCCGTTCGACAATGTAGAGGTCAGTGCTACGATGGAGCCGCTAATGTAAGTGGACATATTAATGGTCTGCAAGCTAGAATTTTAGCGACAAATCTAGAGCATTGTTTGTAGATTGTACCGCACACAGGTTAAATTTAGTGGTACAGGACTCTCTAACTTCTATTTCTTGCGTAAGAGACTTTCTAGGCTGTATGAAGAAGTTAATTAATTTTGTTAGAAAATCTCGCAAAAGATTAGATTGTTTTCAAGATATTCAGCAGGCCACTACGGATGAAAATTCAGAATTAAACACAACAAACTTAAGACCCTTTTGTCTCACTCGCTGGTGCCTAAGAATTCTTTCTTTGATTACCTTGGAAAAGAATTACCAGAGTGCAATAAAGTTTCTTGAATAGGTTCATAATGCAGATATAACAGAAAGCGGAGCAAAGGCCAATGGTTTCCTTAAAGCTTTATGTGAGTTTGAACCAATGTTTCTATTTAAGATGTTAATACTGATTTTTGAGGAAGTAGACAATGTTAATAAGGTACTACAAAGCAAGTCACTAAATTACCACTTTGTTATAAACAAAATCCGTAACCTACAATCACTCCTGCAATTTAAAAGGGATACTTGTTTTGATGAGTTGTGGAATGATACCTTAAATAGAGCTAACGAGTTACAATTAAATGAACCCCCGCTATCCAGGAAACGTAAATTTCCAGGAATATTCGACAATAGGCCGTCAACCGCCCATCAGTCTGCAACCGTCAAAAGGAAATATAAACAATTATTTTACGAGATAATTGATCATACTTTTGCAAGTCTTAGAGAACGTTTCAACAACAAGATGATGCAATTTTTAATGGACATGGAAAATTTTGCCATAGGCAAGTATGATGTTATAGGCAAAATTGAGGCATTTTACAAGGGCGATGTTGACTACATTCGTCTGAAATTGCATTGGGATATGTTCGTTGATATAACCAAATAGCATATGTACATTAGTATAGGGAAGAAAGCAATAACTTAAACTTAAATGCTATTGCTGATTAGTTTATATCAAAGAATAGCCAAAGAAGAATTAAATTTTTTATGGAGTAACTTTGTTGTTAATTGGAGTTGTCTTTTGCCTAGTTTATCTTTATATTTTATGAAGTAGAATTTGTTTTTGTTTTTACAGAGAAATATTTAAGTAGTTTGTATGTGTTTGTGAATAAATCTGTTTAGCATACCTATTGATATTCTTGTTATTAAATAGTATCTAAGTGCTGCTTGTCTATGTTTTTTAAATTTTATGCGTTATTTTTTATGTTTTCTGAAACTCAAACTAGATAAATCAGCGGCAAAGATATAGTCAGTTGGAAGCGTTAAAACTGTATTTGAACTCAAATTTTTCAAAATTTTCCGGGGGTGCGCCTCCGAACTCCCTTCTAGCTGGGGGTCACTCCGTACCCCAACGACCCTCCGGTGAGTATCCAATTCCCCACTTGGAATTTTACAAGGTCGGCGCCTATGGAACTGTGCGTTAGTGGACGACCATGATTTGGTGAGTTTTAACCACCTGCCGTGGTTCAAACAAGTAGATCGATCTTTGCGTGTGTGGCCAGCTATTAAGTATAGTCTATTTAAGCAGTACATCTCAACCATGCTCGAGGGTACTAAAAGACCTTTGAATACTACTCATAGAACCAGGCTGCGTTATTAAGATTATCCAGGAATTTTTGTGGCGAGAAAAATTGTGTTGCCCCCTGACTATTTGAAACTCAGGGGGGCACGGCCCCTTCCGCTCTCTGAATACACCCATGTTTGTACAATATTTTTATGATTTAGTGCGACGAAATATAAAAAATATGAAAAATAATAACTGAGTACGTGTTTCTATAAATAGTTATTATAAACAACAAACTAATTATAAACGTTCTCAAATTGATGCAAATACGAATATGCAAATATGCTGAAGTAACGCGCATGGTATGTCGGAATATGGATATTTTTGTATCTAGAATGCGAAATGTTACTTTTGCGTTCAAGAATGGAAGTTATTTTGCCGAGCTTTGGTGAGGCAAAATACCCATTCGAGAACGCAAAAGCATTTCGCATTCGAGATGCAAACAATGATTTTTCGAAAACTGCAATAAAACTAGTATGAGAATTAAAAAAAATTAAATAAGGTAACTGTCAACGTTAATTGACAATTTTATATATCATAAACAATTCATTTATGTTTGAACGTATAAATTTAACTGACTGCAATATCGGTACCTTCAATTTAAATGTAGTACAACATAAATTAGTTGTGATTATAATAGTTTATAATAGTTATTAGTATCTATTGAAATTTTAAATTACTTAATAAAAACTAATGTAGGTTACTTAATTAATAAAATCACAAATAAGTTCCTCAAAAATTACAAATTTGTCGACATTTTTTTTATGTTCTAGAACGCTAAAGAATTTTGCATTCTAGAACATAAAAGTATTTCGCAGTTAAGTGACAAAAAAGAATCATTTTGCTTACTGAGAATTTAACGAAAATGTCAACGTTTGATGACAGTTTTCGAAAAAATTAATTTTAGCTGCGTGATAATAGAATTAGGCGCAAAAAAGTAAACGTCCTCGGGAATTACAATTATTAAGAAAAACTGCCTTAGTTCAACACTTAACATATATTACATTCAACGTTTAAGAACTATCTTACCTAAAGGCTGTTCGTAAGTGGTTGCAACAAACATTAACATACAGATACATTTTAACACAACCATGATTGCATGCGTAAAAACCAACACTGAACAAAATAACAGCTAAAACATGTTGGGGAAGGTCATTCGAAGCACCACTCGTCATTTACACATAGCAATGTCCAAGGTTATAAATTCACTTTCTTGGGCATGTCTCTCGCAAGTGGAAAAACCTACATCTGCTGGGTTAGAAACAACAGTTTTTGCTTTTTGGGGTATATCGAATTTGATATTCCGTGTGAATCCCCTTTTGCAAAGATTACTTGGCGATTGCTTTAAAACATAAATTAAAGTTGATATATTTCTATCTTTTATCTGTAATTTTTATAAGAGTAAAGTATACATTTTATAGGAGCTGTCATTTTGAGGTTTTGAAGGTATAAAAAATAGAAATAATATTTATTTTGGCAAATAAAGATTTTCAATCGACTGCTAATAGTAGATTATGCAATGAGGGAGAGAAATGCGTTATTTTGCTGAGGTACAATTTCTGACTCGAGGGCGAAGCCCGAGAGTCAGAAATTGCACTGAAGCAAAATAGCATTCTCTCCGAGTTGCATATACTATTTTTTTCACGTTGCAGGAAGATTTAAAACGAAAACCCGTTTTATTAAACGTCATTTATTGACATTTTAGTTACAATTATTTTAAAATTAGTAGCCTATGGTAAATTTTAAAGTTGGGGGCACTGTAAGTCAATATGACAAGAGCTCACAATTATGTCAAATTCGAGATTAGCAGGTTAGGTTTTGCGTCGGATTGTGTCAAAACTGACGCAAAACCTAACCTGATAACCTCGAATTTGACATAATTGTTCTGTCAGTCATAATGAAAACTCCCTAGGGAAATTTTTGTCTTATTTAGTCTCTAGGGAGTAAATGTTTTACTTCTGTCACAATTTTGATGCTATAGAAACCGACTTCTACTCCCGCTCGTGGAAAAATTAATTTCAAATTGCCTGTGAATATAAAAATATGTGAGTATGTAAAACTATCAAGAGTGACTATGACTTTTAGGGAAAATACATTTAACGGTTTTACTCTTCCATGCATACCTAATAGGTTTGTATTTCGATCTCTGCAAATAAATAATCTGTCAATAGTTTTCATTCCAGAATTAAGCAAAATCCACTAACACATTTATATTAAAGAACGGTACCCAAATAGCTCTATAAACCTACACGTTCGAAAAAAATCCGAGAATTAACAAGTATTGACAAACTGAAATAAATAAAGTTAATATGAAAGTAATAACCTAATTTCTTCAAAAATAACATTTATAGTCAAATTTTAATGGTGTTTAAAATCAGACAAAAAATTAAGAAATTTAGTTATTTGTAAAATTTTAGTAGACTGTGGACTTTGTATGGAAACCCACAACAATGTTAAATTAAGAACGTGGTATCTAGTAACAGCAAATACATTTAAGAATATTGTAACTTGATTATTTTTTTATGTTTAGTAATTTCCTTTTGCCTCAGTAGAGGTAATAGGCCGGTTCTGGGACCGCACCTCCTCACCTCTGACGTCACGGCGTGAAAATAGTCCATCTCTCTCTAATACATGTAAAGGTATATGTCTATCTCTGTCTACAGAGCAGTGTTACCAACATACACGGTGTTCCTTAAAAAGTTTATGTAACTAGATGAAGTCCCTAGATTAGTTACTAGATTTGGGCGGCAAATTTAAATTTAGCACGTATAAAGGTATATGTCTATCTCTGTCTAAAGAGCAGTGTTACCAACATACACGGTGTTCCTTAAAAAGTTTATGTAACTAGATGAAGTCCCTAGATTAGTTACTAGATTTTGGTGGCAAATTTAAATTTAACACGTGTAAAAGTATATGCCTAGCTCCACCTGTATTAAATTGAAATTTAGTAGTCTCTGTTGTTGTCTAACGAGTTACTCAGATACTAATACAACCGACCAACCAACGAAGTCGAGAACTAAAGTTACTAATAACAACACAACTGCGAGTTTTGCAGGCTCGGCTTACCGATGCGTCTAGGTAACCTCAACACCTTCGTAAAGGTGTAGAAATGCTGCAACACACCAGGTTTATATAGCACCAGTCAGAATGCTAACGTGCTGAGTGTTTGAGAATTTTTTGCACCGGATGTGAGTCATTGTCTCAGAATGCGCGCGGTTGCTAAAATAAATGTATGGTGTCTTTGTTTGAAAAATGCACACCGGATGCTGTTCAGACTTGTTTAAACTGATGTGGGCGTCAGGCGGATGTTATTGTCTAAGAATTTTGCCGAATGCTGCAAAAATAAATGTATACAGTTGTTGTTTGAGAAATCTGCACGATTGCAAAAAAAAATAACTGAACAATGAAGCCATTGTTGTCTAATAGTATATATCGAATTATTTCCAGCTAAAAAGATGCAATATAAAAATCCAAACCATTTTAAATACCTTGTTAGGTTTTTTGTTTTATTACGCTTTCGACAAGATGTATGTCTGGATATTTAACTCGAATAGGCCGATTGGAAGCATCTTTTAGTAGATAGGTAATGTGTTCGATCCCACTGGAGGACTGTTTAAGCGGTAGACAGTATATAACAAAGTGTTGCGGTCTTAGAGACATTGTTTTTGTAAGCAACGTAAATATTACGTGTTTTTTCTTGTACTTTATTAAATACACAGTCTCGAAAATTGAGCCGATAGTTATATATTTCTGTTGGATTTATGTACAGCACCCCCTCGCTTTAGCAAGTTCCTAAAGAAATATTATGATGCTGTAGAGATTTACACGTTACAGGTGTGTATAAAAATTACGTATTTATTAAATATTACTGTTAACAAAGTTGTTAAACGTATGATACAGGCAGTTATTAATTAGAGTGGTGGTTTAATTTTATCATTAGAATTTCGGTTTCTTACAACGGTATTTGTAAATCATTCGTAACTAGTCCACCTATACACATTTATTTACGTTATGCATGTGCAGACTTGCTTGTTAAGCAAGGTCGTTGACTTATAGTATGCAGTGTAGGAAATGTTATCATATGACTTTGTCAGCACGCCATAAAAGTTGGTTTTTGTAGTATAAGACATCCGCAAGCTAATTCGGTAGAGAGGTGATAAAATACTTAAAGAAAATATTAGCAGATAATACATTTGAAAAATCTGCACGACTAATACTCAAGATTATTACAATTACATGCTAAAGACTGCAGACAAAAAGCCCTGAAAATAAGAACTAAATAAAACCAAATAAAAGCTATTAGGCCACAACAATTAATAAGGATGCTATACCCAACGGTGAGGGACAGTTCATTTTTACCGCATAAAAACTTATTGCTTAGAAATCAGGTTCAGATACCTGTTTAATGGAAACATTTTCTTGAATTTCTAATCAAATCTAAAATTTTGGGTCTTACGTAAAAATCTTTAGGTTGACTGTGTCAAGTTTCCACGAAAAAACTAAAGCTCCTACAGGCCAGATTCTTGGATCAAGTAAATAATACAGCAAGGCATAAAAAGTTGGTTTTTTGCAGTATAAGACATCCACAAGCTGGATGGTAGTTTTAAATAGTAGAATTTTATAATACAAAACAGGAGCGATAAAATAATCGTCAGCATTTTTTTTCAGTTTATCCGATTCGGCAACTTCTGCATATCGCAAAAACAAACACCTTCTTTGTTCTTGTGTTAGCACCTTGGCTAAGAATGTTATGAATCCGACGCCACAGCACTATGTGTTTTAACTACATTTTTCAAAAATAAAAATCAGCTTAAAATATTGCTCCTAAAAGGAGTGGTGTTGTAGTTTTATCATTGGAATTTCGATTTCTTACAACGGTAGTCCAGTTTTTGGTTGCAACGAGCATAGTTCTAGCAGAGATTTCTGACGAATAGAAGATATAAACAGACAGTAATATTAATCTAAAATTGAATTAACAAAGTTGTTAAACGCATGATACAGGCAGTTATTAATTACTTAATATATACAATTGTCCTATATCCGGTATTCATGGTTTATCTGATTTTAATAGTCGATTAGAGTCGAATAACTAAGGTTATTACAATGCTAAAGACTGTGCGTAAAAAGGTAAGATATCAAAATTTTAAAATAAAACTCAGAGAATAAGAATTAAATAAAATAAAGCCAAGTAAAAGCTATTAGATCACTGCAATACTCTAATTAATAAGGATTCTATACTCAATGGTAAGGGACAGTATAATTTTGCCGGATAAAAACTTATCTAGATTGGTTAAAAATCAGATGTATGTATAAGAGAGAATCTCAAACTTCTTTAAAAGCATTTTGTAACTAAAAAATCACATTTGAAATTGTGTAAATAAAGCTAAAATTAGAAGGAGGAGCAAAATTTGCAAACTACAGAAATACGTGTCAAGACCTGTGGATGTGAGTCATCGTCTGGGAATGTGCAAGGTTGCTAAAAATGAACCGGTTGTCTGGAGTTTATGCACAGGTCAGCGCGAGGGTCTGCGCGGGGGTCTGCGCGAGGGTTTGGCGGTAAATTCAAATTCTACACATAATTTTTGGTGGGAAATTTAAATTCTGTACAGGGGTTTTGGCGGGAAATTCAAATTCTGCGCAGGTTTGGCGGTAAATTCAAATTCTGCGTAGGTTTTGGTGTTAAATCTGGGAATGTGCAAGGTTGCTAATAAATGTATGGTTAAGAAATTTGCTTAAAATTGACTGAAAATTTACAGACACTGTTTGTAAGTACCGAATGTAAATATTAAGTGTTTCTCTTATAAATACACAAAGTTTAGAAATTGGACGATAGTTATTTATTTCGGTTGGATTTATGTACAGAAGGACAGCATTCCCTCACTTTAGCAATAAGCAAGTTCCTAAAGAAATATTATTTGTTTTTAATATAGGTTCGAAAGCACTGCTGACAGACAGACAGACAGACAGACAGACAGACAGACAGACAGACAGACAGGTAGACAGCTAGACAGGTAGACAGCTAGACAGGTAGACAGGTAGACAGACAGACAGACAGACAGACAGACAGACAGGTAGACAGCTAGACAGGTAGACAGATAGACAGGTAGACAGCTGGACAGGTAGACAGCTAGACAGGTAGACAGCTAGACAGGTAAACGGGCAGGCAAGCAGGTAGACAGGCAGGCAGGCAAGCAGCCAGGCAGGCAGACAGACATGCAGGTAGACAGAAAGAGGTTGAGAAATTGTACGGTGATGGGGAGATTGACTGTCTCATATGGATGAACTTGAATTAAGATATATAAGTCCATTATCGACTTTATCAATTGTCCCGGATACCTGATTAATGGAAACATTTTCGCGACACGAGATTGGGGGGCAACAATATATAATTATACTAAGAAAATTCAAATTCTGCGTAGGTTTGGTGGTAAATTCAAATTATGCGCAGGTTTTTGGCGGGAAATTCAAAATCTGCGCAGGTTAGGCGGTAAATTTAAATTATGATCAGGTTTTTGGTGGTAAATTCAAATTCTGCGCATCATTTTGACGATAAATTCAAATTCGACACAGGACAAATGAACCAATTTAGATTTGACAGAGGGGCTATATTTGCGCATCGCCAGATGTTTAAGTGGCTGTAGGCGTCTGGCCGAATCTTATTGTCTGGGAGATGTCATTGTCTGAAAATGATGATAAAATTTTGGAGGGCTAAATGTCTAATTTTTACAAGATTCCCATAACGAGTTTTGAGGCTAAAAGTCTAATTTTTTAAATTTTTACAAGATTCTCTCGCTTAATCAAGTTTCATAAATATTACGGGTTTTTCCAGTATTTTATTAAATATACAGTTTCGAAATTGCGTCGATAGTTATTTATTTCAACCTGTTCCACTCTTACAAACATTCGAACACTCGTAACTTCGAATAAGTTATCCTATCATCACCTTTGTTGCAGGTGTTAATAGAGGCTATATTTGCAGTCCGCCAGATGTTTAAACAGATGTGAGTGTCTGGCCGGATGTTATTGTCTGGACATGCGCTGCTAATAAGGGTGGGTCAATGACCTCCATTATGTGAGCCGGATGTGATTGTTTGAGAAATGTGCAAAGGTATGGAGTCTTTACACCAGATGTAGTTAATGACCTCTATTATCAGTGTCTATAAATTTGGTAGACAGACATACAGGCAGGCAGATAGGTAGGCCGACAGACAGACAGGTAGGCAGACAGACAGACAGGTAGGCAGACAGACAGACAGGTAGGCAGACAGACAGACAGGTAGGCAGACAGACAGACAGGTAGGCAGACAGACAGACAGGTAGGCAGACAGACAGACAGGTAGGCAGACAGACAGACAGGTAGGCAGACAGACAGACAGGTAGGCAGACAGACAGACAGGTAGGCAGACAGACAGACACGTAGGCAGACAGACAGACAGGTAGGCAGACAGACAGACAGGTAGGCAGACAGACAGACAGGTAGGCAGACAGACAGACACGTAGGCAGACAGACAGACAGGTAGGCAGACAGACAGACAGGTAGGCAGACAGACAGACAGGTAGGCAGACAGACAGACAGGTAGGCAGACAGACAGACAGGTAGGCAGACAGACAGACAGGTAGGCAGACAGACAGACAGGTAGGCAGACAGACAGACAGGTAGGCAGATAGACAGACAGGTAGGCAGACAGACAGACAGACAGGTAGGCAGATAGACAGACAGGTAGGCAGACAAACAGACAGACAGGCAGGCAGACAGGCAGACAGGCAGGTAGGCAGACAGACAGACAGATAGGTAGGCGGACAGGCAAGCAGGCAGGCAGGCAGGCAGGCAGGCAGGCAGGCATGCAGACAGACAGACAGACAGACATACATTTTAGCAACCTTGCACATTTCTCAAACAATCACATCCGGCTCACATAATGGAGGTCATTGACCCACCCTTATTAGCAGCGCATGTCCAGACAATAACATCCGGCCAGACGCTCACATTTGTTTAAACATCTGACGGACTGCAAATATAGCCTCTATTAACACCTGCAACAAAGGTGATGATAGGATAACTTATTCGAAGTTACGAGTGTTCGAATGTTTGTAAGAGTGGAACAGGTTGAAATAAATAACTATCGACGCAATTTCGAAACTGTATATTTAATAAAATACTGGAAAAACCCGTAATATTTATGAAACTTGATTAAGCGAGAGAATCTTGTAAAAATTTAAAAAATTAGACTTTTAGCCTCAAAACTCGTTATGGGAATCTTGTAAAAATTAGACATTTAGCCCTCCAAAATTTTATCATCATTTTCAGACAATGACATCTCCCAGACAATAAGATTCGGCCAGACGCCTACAGCCACTTAAACATCTGGCGATGCGCAAATATAGCCCCTCTGTCAAATCTAAATTGGTTCATTTGTCCTGTGTCGAATTTGAATTTATCGTCAAAATGATGCGTAGAATTTGAATTTACCACCAAAAACCTGATCATAATTTAAATTTACCGCCTAACCTGCGCAGATTTTGAATTTCCCGCCAAAAACCTGCGCATAATTTGAATTTACCACCAAACCTACGCAGAATTTGAATTTTCTTAGTATAATTATATATTGTTGCCCCCCAATCTTGTGTCGCGAAAATGTTTCCATTAATCAGGTATCCGGGACAATTGATAAAGTCGATAATGGACTTATATATCTTAATTCAAGTTCATCCATATGAGACAGTCAATCTCCCCATCACCGTACAATTTCTCAACCTCTTTCTGTCTACCTGCATGTCTGTCTGCCTGCCTGGCTGCTTGCCTGCCTGCCTGTCTACCTGCTTGCCTGCCCGTCTACCTGTCTAGCTGTCTACCTGTCTAGCTGTCTACCTGTCTAGCTGTCTACCTGTCTATCTGTCTACCTGTCTAGCTGTCTACCTGTCTGTCTGTCTGTCTGTCTGTCTGTCTGTCTACCTGTCTACCTGTCTAGCTGTCTACCTGTCTATGTCTAGCTGTCTACCTGTCTGTCTGTCTGTCTGTCTGTCTGTCTGTCTGTCTGTCTGTCTGTCTGTCTGTCAGCAGTGCTTTCGAACCTATATTAAAAACAAATAATATTTTTTTAGGAACTTGCTTATTGCTAAAGTGAGGGAATGCTGTCCTTCTGTACATAAATCCAACCGAAATAAATAACTATCGTCCAATTTCTAAACTTTGTGTATTTATAAGAGAAACACTTAATATTTACATTCGGTACTTACAAACAGTGTCTGTAAATTTTCAGTCAATTTTAAGCAAATTTCTTAACCATACATTTATTAGCAACCTTGCACATTCCCAGATTTAACACCAAAACCTACGCAGAATTTGAATTTACCGCCAAACCTGCGCAGAATTTGAATTTCCCGCCAAAACCCCTGTACAGAATTTAAATTTCCCACCAAAAATTATGTGTAGAATTTGAATTTACCGCCAAACCCTCGCGCAGACCCCCGCGCAGACCCTCGCGCTGACCTGTGCATAAACTCCAGACAACCGGTTCATTTTTAGCAACCTTGCACATTCCCAGACGATGACTCACATCCACAGGTCTTGACACGTATTTCTGTAGTTTGCAAATTTTGCTCCTCCTTCTAATTTTAGCTTTATTTACACAATTTCAAATGTGATTTTTTAGTTACAAAATGCTTTTAAAGAAGTTTGAGATTCTCTCTTATACATACATCTGATTTTTAACCAATCTAGATAAGTTTTTATCCGGCAAAATTATACTGTCCCTTACCATTGAGTATAGAATCCTTATTAATTAGAGTATTGCAGTGATCTAATAGCTTTTACTTGGCTTTATTTTATTTAATTCTTATTCTCTGAGTTTTATTTTAAAATTTTGATATCTTACCTTTTTACGCACAGTCTTTAGCATTGTAATAACCTTAGTTATTCGACTCTAATCGACTATTAAAATCAGATAAACCATGAATACCGGATATAGGACAATTGTATATATTAAGTAATTAATAACTGCCTGTATCATGCGTTTAACAACTTTGTTAATTCAATTTTAGATTAATATTACTGTCTGTTTATATCTTCTATTCGTCAGAAATCTCTGCTAGAACTATGCTCGTTGCAACCAAAAACTGGACTACCGTTGTAAGAAATCGAAATTCCAATGATAAAACTACAACACCACTCCTTTTAGGAGCAATATTTTAAGCTGCTTTTTATTTTTGAAAAATGTAGTTAAAACACATAGTGCTGTGGCGTCGGATTCATAACATTCTTAGCCAAGGTGCTAACACAAGAACAAAGAAGGTGTTTGTTTTTGCGATATGCAGAAGTTGCCGAATCGGATAAACTGAAAAAAAATGCTGACGATTATTTTATCGCTCCTGTTTTGTATTATAAAATTCTACTATTTAAAACTACCATCCAGCTTGTGGATGTCTTATACTGCAAAAAACCAACTTTTTATGCCTTGCTGTATTATTTACTTGATCCAAGAATCTGGCCTGTAGGAGCTTTAGTTTTTTCGTGGAAACTTGACACAGTCAACCTAAAGATTTTTACGTAAGACCCAAAATTTTAGATTTGATTAGAAATTCAAGAAAATGTTTCCATTAAACAGGTATCTGAACCTGATTTCTAAGCAATAAGTTTTTATGCGGTAAAAATGAACTGTCCCTCACCGTTGGGTATAGCATCCTTATTAATTGTTGTGGCCTAATAGCTTTTATTTGGTTTTATTTAGTTCTTATTTTCAGGGCTTTTTGTCTGCAGTCTTTAGCATGTAATTGTAATAATCTTGAGTATTAGTCGTGCAGATTTTTCAAATGTATTATCTGCTAATATTTTCTTTAAGTATTTTATCACCTCTCTACCGAATTAGCTTGCGGATGTCTTATACTACAAAAACCAACTTTTATGGCGTGCTGACAAAGTCATATGATAACATTTCCTACACTGCATACTATAAGTCAACGACCTTGCTTAACAAGCAAGTCTGCACATGCATAACGTAAATAAATGTGTATAGGTGGACTAGTTACGAATGATTTACAAATACCGTTGTAAGAAACCGAAATTCTAATGATAAAATTAAACCACCACTCTAATTAATAACTGCCTGTATCATACGTTTAACAGCTTTGTTAACAGTAATATTTAATAAATACGTAATTTTTATACACACCTGTAACGTGTAAATCTCTACAGCATCATAATATTTCTTTAGGAACTTGCTAAAGCGAGGGGGTGCTGTACATAAATCCAACAGAAATATATAACTATCGGCTCAATTTTCGAGACTGTGTATTTAATAAAGTACAAGAAAAAACACGTAATATTTACGTTGCTTACAAAAACAATGTCTCTAAGACCGCAACACTTTGTTATATACTGTCTACCGCTTAAACAGTCCTCCAGTGGGATCGAACACATTACCTATCTACTAAAAGATGCTTCCAATCGGCCTATTCGAGTTAAATATCCAGACATACATCTTGTCGAAAGCGTAATAAAACAAAAAACCTAACAAGGTATTTAAAATGGTTTGGATTTTTATATTGCATCTTTTTAGCTGGAAATAATTTGATATATACTATTAGACAACAATGGCTTCATTGTTCAGTTATTTTTTTTTGCAATCGTGCAGATTTCTCAAACAACAACTGTATACATTTATTTTTGCAGCATTCGGCAAAATTCTTAGACAATAACATCCGCCTGACGCCCACATCAGTTTAAACAAGTCTGAACAGCATCCGGTGTGCATTTTTCAAACAAAGACACCATACATTTATTTTAGCAACCGCGCGCATTCTGAGACAATGACTCACATCCGGTGCAAAAAATTCTCAAACACTCAGCACGTTAGCATTCTGACTGGTGCTATATAAACCTGGTGTGTTGCAGCATTTCTACACCTTTACGAAGGTGTTGAGGTTACCTAGACGCATCGGTAAGCCGAGCCTGCAAAACTCGCAGTTGTGTTGTTATTGGTAACTTTAGTTCTCGACTTCGTTGGTTGGTCGGTTGTATTAGTATCTGAGTAACTCGTTAGACAACAACAGAGACTACTAAATTTCAATTTAATACAGGTGGAGCTAGGCATATACTTTTACACGTGTTAAATTTAAATTTGCCACCAAAATCTAGTAACTAATCTAGGGACTTCATCTAGTTACATAAACTTTTTAAGGAACACCGTGTATGTTGGTAACACTGCTCTTTAGACAGAGATAGACATATACCTTTATACGTGCTAAATTTAAATTTGCCGCCCAAATCTAGTAACTAATCTAGGGACTTCATCTAGTTACATAAACTTTTTAAGGAACACCGTGTATGTTGGTAACACTGCTCTGTAGACAGAGATAGACATATACCTTTACATGTATTAGAGAGAGATGGACTATTTTCACGCCGTGACGTCAGAGGTGAGGAGGTGCGGTCCCAGAACCGGCCTATTACCTCTACTTGCCTCTTCTCTTCTTATGTTGCACATTTTCGCAAGAAACAGTTTTGGGCTGTTAATTATCGAATTGACCAAATATATTGGACGTATTTTCCGATGTAAGCAATATTTTTCTTTCACTTTTGGCACAGTTATTATTTATATATATGCTGCTAGGCGATAACAAAGTTTGGATTTATTAACTTTTAAAAGTGCTCCTATTATTTAAAAAATAAGTATTCAAACGTTAACTTACTACAAATAAACCTATAAGTAAATAACTAGTTGGCAGATTTTAGTAAAATTTTGATATTTTCATATATCAAATTTTACTTCGTATATTAAATAGCTCTCAATGAAGTACCAATAATAATAATAATAATAATATAATGTGTCCCATTATACCCTTTCGGAACGTAGAGTGTTTGTAAATTGTTTCCACTGCTGTCTGTCTTGGGCTATAGCGGGTGACAATGAGACCAGGTTTATGCCTCTATTTCCGTTACTTATTAACGAATTTGGTTGAAATTGGCTACAAGGATACTAGACATAATTTCGGATTGAGATATAATTATAATCAAAATGGTCGACTTCCTGTTTCCCCGGAAATAACACTAACTCTGATATTTTAAATGGATTACCCTATATATTTTATTAAATTACATACGATAGTCTTGCTGAATTTGCTTAGGAATTACACAAAAATATTAAGAAATTAATTAATTAATTAATTTCCAATTTTAGATAAAGATAATTGTGGTGTGATACAGGCACACAACTTCCTTTTACAGTAATCTTATATTTAGCTAAACATTTGATTTTTCTTACTTTTAAAGTATTTGTCAAAAATTATCAAAAATTACAAATTCTAGAAAAACCGTACAAAATAGAGCGTTACTTAAAGAGACAAATTTTTTCTAAAATCTTAAGCTAAATTTAAAAATGTAATAATATACCGGGTGCTCTATTTAAACTAGGAGTTTGGTATCGTTTATTTTCTTTACCAAAGTTGAATGGTATCTTGGCTGTGAGTAAATAATGGTCTGACCCTATATTCGTCCCTCTTCTGTTGCATTTGCCTAGTAGTATTTTGCTGCCTTTTTGAGCTATACATATATGTTCAATCTGTTTTTGCGTTTTTCCGTCTGGTGAAACTCATACTTTGTGACAACTTTTGTGGGTAACCAGCGTTCCTCCTTTTTTTTACTTCCCTCGTCTGAAAGGCGAAGGAAGTATTGTAATCGCGAAAAAATCACCTTCCGAAATTTCACCAGATCTTCACGTTTCATGGTCCCTAGATGACGAAAAAGAGGTTTTCTCAATTCCGTCCTTCTGTCTGTCTGTCTGTTGGCGGTATAACTCAAAAAATATTTGTCGGAGGAAGACAATATTTTGTATACACATTGTATATATAGCTGGAATGATATCGGTATAATTTCATACAAATATATACAGGGTGAGCACCTTAAAAAAGTAAAATTTTGTTTATTTTTTATTCAACTTAGTAATAGATACAAGTAGTAATTTGTACATAGTGCAGGCTTTATTTTTACCAAAAATGGGAGCGAATAGATACAGAATACATTTTTTACAGTACAAAAACGAGTCACAAATTAGCGCCTTACTAAATATAGCTGCGACAGTGAAATTGGAAAGGCCGGTCCTCCGTGGCTCAGATAGAAATTACGCGTTTCCTTAGGATATCGCACTAAACGTTGGGGTTGCGCCTGGTGTTCGAATTCGGCCACCGGCAACGTTTGTTTTTATTTGAAAATGTATTTAATTTATTAGAAACGTGCAGATATTTTTACTCCTAATTTAATTTGATTTTTAAAATTATTTATTGTCTCAATGTCGACGAGGGAAGTTCTGCGTAAAACCCTTTACAGATTTTTAGTTCCACGTAATTCCAAACAAATCCTTAATATTGAAAAAAAAGATAACGTAGAGGAGACGTGGAAAAACTAAAGGACAACATAATTAAAGCGACCGAAGAAGCTTTAGGGAAAATACAAATAAACACAACATCAACAACCAGAAATAAAACACCTTGGTTTACTCCAGAGGTAAAAGAAATATCTACACAAAAAAGAAAGCATTTATACAACACAAGACAAACAAAAGCCCAAAAGATCGTGAAAACTACATACGAGAAAGAAACTTGGGTTATGCAAAAATAAAACAAATAAAGGAACACTATTGGGAGAGCTTCACAAAGAATATGGAACGCAGAAAAAGGTTTGGAAAATGCTCAGAAACAAGAAAGCTGAAGTAAATGAGACAATAAAGATTAATAAAATTTAAACCGAGCAATGGAAGAAGCACTTCGAACCACTGTATTAAAATCAGCCTGAAAAAAATATAATACTAGACAGGGAAGAAGAAAATGTAACTATAACCAAACAAGAAATCAGGAGGTCTTTAAAAACACTAAACAACAGGAAAACGCCAGGTATGGATGAAATCAGAAATGAATACTTAAAATACGGAGGAGAAAACCTAATTAAAGAGCTAGAAACACTATTCAATCTTATATTAAAGTCTGGGAACATACCGTAATATGGAAACTCAGTGGAACAATACCAATATTTAAGAAAGGGGACAAAACCGATTCTGATAACTATCGTGGCATAACTCTGTTAAACTCGACCCATAAGCTGTTGTCGAAAATCATTCTAGAAAAACTGCAACAATATATACACATAAATGAAGAGTAACACCGATTCACATCAAACCGGTCAATTACTGACGCATTATTTATAGTACGACGGATAGTCGAAAAGGCCATTGAGTATGCCCCAGCTTTCTTATGTTTTGTTGATTTCTATTTCTAATTATGACACCATCTACGGGGTCGATAGTTAGCACTAGAGAGCTTATCGGTTGATAAGTTACTCTAGGGAGCTTATCGGGCAATACGTTCAGGATTCGACGATTTAAAAAAAATGCATGGTTCTCATTGGATGATATCAGTCATGTGACAGTTGTGTGTAATAGTCAATATTAAGAGACTTTGAAGTACCCAGCAGAATTATTAAGATTATCCACGTTATGAATTTTCAAGTGAAAACAAAGATTAAAGTAGAAAATGAATATACACAAGAGACAAATTGTAACTCCGGCATAGGACAAGGTGACTCTATGAGTCCTGTATGCTTCAGTTTAGTAATGGACGAATTAATCAGCAGCGTCAGAGATCTACCAGGATATCAAATGGATCTCCAGAATCATCAAATCATCATCAAATTTGTGAGCTATAGATACCGTAGTCTCTTAATGAAAAACCGAAGAAATTTTGCTGGGACTAACATAGTCGTCAAGGGGGACCTAACGCAGAAAAGTTATGCCCTCATCAAGTCTGCATCTGAAAGGTTTGGGTTCAAAAATGTGTGGCTGTGGATGGTGTGATTAAAGTGAAATCCGGGAACAAAATCGTTTCTGTAACAAATAAAGACGCCTGTAACGCCATCGTAGTTGATTAAAGTAATAACTTGCATCGTCAGTTCTGAATTTGTTAATGTTTAGTTCGTTAACACAATGAAATTATTAATTAAATTTACAAATTAAAAGTTCATCTACTTGATATATTTTGGTTGAAAAATATAAATCTTTATTTCTATTTTTATTGCGACGTTCTAATAATTAAGTTAGAATTATTACTATATGATATTGTTTTTATCTTTATATGAGAGGTTTTGTACCTACATCAATTCGTGCAATATTATTAACTGTTGATTCACGTTGCCTACATATGCATGTATAGATTGTACGGGCACTTAATATTAAACTCAGCTGGTTTTATTTAAGAAATGTCTTTCACTGTTTGTATGCGGGTGCAATTAGCAAAATATTAATCTTTACGTTGTTAAATTGAAGTTAATTTTTAATTTTCTGAATGTTTGGGTGATGTTTAACTTTTTATCCCATTTCCGTTTTCAATTTTTTCTTGCCAACTGCAGAAACTTACGAAGAAGTTGTGTTGCATAAATCCAAGTTACTTGGGTTGATTGCTAAAAAGCATTGTTGTATATATTATAATTTATTTTATGTGTACTGAATTTGAATTTGGACATGTAAATATTCAATCGTTGATTTGTAGCTTAACTGATTTAAGAGATCATGTAACCCTTAACGAGTATGATGTCTTCGCAGTCATCGAGACGTGGATAAAAGACGATATATTAGATAAAAATGTCGATATTATAGAATATAAAATAATTAGAAATGATCGTAAGCAAAGAAAAGGAAGGAGAGTAGCGTTCTATATCTTAAATTGTTTTGATGTTACTGTTATACCAACATCTGCATTAATCGAACAGCTGTGGATCAGGCTTAAAATCAATAAGAAAGAATATATTTTTGGAGTAGTTTACAAGCCGCCTGATATGAATTACAATAATTTCTTAGAAGTACTTGATAACACTATTTCTGATTTAATAGGAGATTGTGATGAATTATATTGCACTGGTGATTTTAATATTGATTTGTTTGAGGTAGCCGACATAAAAACTATAGCTTTGAATTTGTTACTTGAAAGTTATAATTTAAAACAGATTATTAATACGCCTACAGGAATTACTTCTACTACTGCTAAGCTTATAGATTGTATAGTAATGCCATCTAATAAACAAGTACTAGAGTGTGGCGCTTCTTTCTTTGACTCGACAGACCATGAACTTGCGTACTGCACTGTGCTGTTTGAAAGTATAACAAGGGGGTGTAAATATAAAGATATTCGATCATATAAACGCTTCAATGAGGCCGATTTTCTTGAAGATCTAGCGCATTTGCCTTTATCTGAGTTAATTGATATGAGCAGTGTTAATGACAAAGTTGATCATCTTACAAAACATATTAATAGTCTCTCTGATAAACACGCACCTTATACTTCTTGCCGTTTTACAAAAAAACCTGCTTCATGGATCACGCCTAACATTAAATTAATGACGAATCTCCTAAATAAAGCTCTAAAAAAATTTAAACATACTTACTAAAAATCAGTCTCATTGGAATTAAAAAAAAAGCATTTTTTGAACATGAGTTACAAACTACAGATAGTAAAGTTCTTTGGCAAAAGCTCTCAAAATTTAGCATCCACTCTAAACCTAATGCAGAGATGCCGCCGTCGCTGAAAGATGCAGACAAATTAAATTGTCTTTTTATCACTTCAGTACCTACCTAATGTGATTAATGATACCCGCCCTACCGTAAACTTCTATAAACATAATAAATTATTAGTTCACAATATTCTATTTAATTTTAGCGCAGTTAACGAAAACCAGGTCGTCAAAATAATAAATATAATCAAAACCAATGCATCTGGTGCGGATGGTGTCAACATTAATATGATTAAATTATGTCTACCATATATTTGTCATATTATTAATTTTTGTTTAATTAATGGGGTATTCCCTAATTCTTGGAAACTAGCTTTAGTGACTCCTGTTCCGAAAATTAATAATCCTGAAGAATTTAAGCATTACGGTCTGCCAGTATTTTCAAAGGTTTTAGAAAAAGTAATGATATTGCAAATCACAACCTACTTAGAAAAATACAATATATTACCTGATACTCAATCAGGATTTCGTTCGGGGTATTGTTGTAGTTCTGCACTTTTGAATATTATATTTATGTTAGGTTAATGAAACAATACCGGTGATTTATGTTTACCTATGATAGGTTCACATATTCAACCAGCAATTCCTTCATTCAACCCAACATTTAAAGAAAAAATATCAGCCAGAAAAAATTTTTTGTTTAACAATGTGATATTAACAACCTTTTTGTCAATCACACGTTAAACATATTTATTGTTTAAAATAGTTAAAAAACACATGTAACGTTTCGCTAAACTACCGTTAGCTTCCTCAGACAAGTTTTTGATAAAATAGGACAATGTTGAAATAGTATGATTAACAATCTGGGAAAAGCAAAACACAATATTAACATACATATTTAAGTAGGTAGGTGAAAGGTTACAATTTCCTCAAAAATTTTATTACCTGTTGTTAATTTTATTAAAAAAAAAATTTTTATAATAATTTTGTTAATGATAAAGAAGGGATTAATATGTAAATTTGGAAACTTCTCTTATTAAACAATATAAAACGTTTTAGAACAATTAAACGTTTATTACTTTTAAGGTTTTAATAAATATCAATGATTATTACTTACGGGGGTATTATTTTCATAATTTTGGGTTGTGTAGGTTAAAGTCCTTGTGCTTGAAACAATTATCAATAGATAATTTAATTTCAATTGGAGTTGGAACTTAGTAAATTAGTATTCGCACTTCTTTGACCTTTTTTATTCAGTTGTCGGCGAAAAACTTGTTGTAATAAGTTATTATTTTATGACACATTCTAAAAAATAAATCTATTCGATTGAAGAGATTAATTAGAATTATTAATCTACCTTTAACTGCTTAATACTGCTTAATAATACATTGTGTTACATTTCACAGAACTGTTTAATTATAATTTGAGGGGTTTAATCGTTCATTTTCTATGTGTAAAACATCAACCTGTAATAGTAAGTAGAGATTATTATATATTACTAGCGATCACCACTAACACTAACCTTTTTTTTTATAAATTTTAACCAGAGGGTCACAGTATCTCTAGAAGAATTTTGTGATAATGCAAATTGATGCGATGAATTGGATTTTGTGATAATGCAAATTGATGCGATAAATTATCTAAGTAGTTTGGTTATTTCCTATGTTAAGATAAAATCATTAATCATTACGTAGAATAGACGTCAGTATTTATTACCAATGTTCTCTGACAGCTTATGCAAACTGCACACGTTTACGGATTAACTTGGGTTTTTATTGGAGAATTTGGAATATTTAGTATAGTTAGGTAGAATATTTTTAAATATTTTGTGTTATACTATACCAATAGCTTTAATTTGTTCTGGTAAAAGTGAAGGCATAATGATAATGAGAAAAATATAATTGTAGGTGGTCCATGACATCGATGGTATTTTATTAGTTTTATTTTCTTTTTTTTTGTTATGTTTAAAGTATGAAAAACTTGTTGAGGCGTGCAATGCTTAGAGATGAGTTCTTTTTTCGTTCTTATTTAGGTGTAGAATAGCTGGTATAATTAATTTGTTGTTTTTTCCAGTTAAAAATTTCCAGTTAAGTTAGGTTATGATAATTTAGTTGGTAAAGGAAAGTGTAAGTTTTGACTAAGTGTTCAACAGCTGTAAAACATTATAATTAGAAACAATTTTATCATTAATAGGAAACTCACGGCCTTCTGGATTAGCGTGCCTGCCGGCTCTTAGCGGCCTGTTCATTTGCAAGCTTTTCGAGTGATCCGCGTGGCGCTAGTTATCTGGGGATTTGGAAGCGTTGGCTCGGCGTTTAAACTGCAGAAGGCTGAGCTGGCGCGGCGCATTCTACAAAATACTTTCGATTTTATCTTTTCGCACGCACAGAATGCTTGATTTTTGCGCGCAAGCACAATTTACAAATTTTGACGTTTCTACGTACGCATTTTCGCAAATTTAAGTTTGTTGCTTCTGTGAAAATCCATTTTGTATTTTTTTCTACTCATGACATTGAAATCAGGCATTTTGCCATTGATTCCGGTGGTTGAAATCGCATTTCAACCACTACAGATTGAAATGTTCCGACTACCACGATTTCAAACTGTTTGACATGCAATTGTTGACAAGAGAAATGTCACTTTATGTTTAATTTTTTCTAAAGTGCATTAATTTGTTAAAATTCGTAGAAAAAATAGTATATGCAACTCGTGGCTGATAAAATTTCAACCTCTCGAGTAACTTTTTTCAACTCACTTCGCTCGTTGTAAAAAACCACTCTCAACGTTGAAATTTTATTTCAACCACTTGTCCCATAATATACTATTTTCGTACAAAAATGTCGTAAAACTAACCTAATTTAACGTTTCAGTCACAGAACAATTATCTGACAGATAAAAGCTAAGTTTCAAACCGGCTGGCGTGGTTCTGAACTTCAATCCCCGAATATGCCGGGTTACAATTTTGTAATGCTATTTGTCGCAAATAAACAGGCCGTGGAGAGCCGGCAGGCACGCTAATCTAGAAGGCCGTGAGTAAACTACTTACGAGTATGAAATTGTAATTCAATGATTTTTTATAAGAAAGCACGTTTTCCTTTTAGTTGGAATTTGACATGATGTTGTAGGTGCCACCTAGTGGTTGAAAATGGAGATTTTAATCGTTGTTCGTAAGATCCCAACATTTCCCTGTAGAGCTAATTGTTTATATGAGTTAAATTTAAATAAATAATGAAGTATTTGGTACTGTTTAGATTATTATTCGTTTTGTTTTTTACATATTATGTTTCTATTAGAGATATAGTGTACTAAAATTTTTTTGTGATTTTTGGATTTGTTTTTTGTTTAAAAGTAATTCGAGAGGTTTAATATTGGTATTTGTTCCGTTAGGCTCTTAAAGGTCAGGGACTGACTACCTGGACCATTTGGTCTTTGGCACAGACGACCCCAATAGCGTAAGGACCTCAGTTTGTAACCGACTGTGTATGCCTGAAGATGCAGCAATAAAGCGTTGGATTAAAGTACGCCGGTCTTTAATTACGATACGTTAACATAACAGTATTTATTGTAAAATATTTTGTAGATAAATAGTATAAGGTTACAATTAATTTTGAAAAATTTAAAAGTAGTATAATAATTTATTTGTAAGAGTTATTTACTTTTTGTTTTCTAGTTATTATTGAAATAAAAGCTACATGGTGGTTGCTAAGGGATGTTTTGGATGACAGGTTATTTCTTTCCAATAATATTGTCGTATGTTTTGTTTAACGTTTCTATGTCAGTTTTATAATTTATTGCTTTTGGTGATTTTTTAATTTCAATGCATTCTAGTAATAAACGTTTTTTCAAATGTGTTTCATTATGTAGTATTTTAGGGTTGTCTAAATCAAAACTATGTAAGTGGTCGACAGCGTTATCTGAGAGGGCAGTATTTGGTTGTATTGGATTAAGTAATTTTTTTTTATTGATTGCTGGTGTTGGGTCATTCGCCGTTTTACATACTGTTTTGTTTGTCCGATATATATGTTGAATCTCAGTTTTTACACGATACTTCGTAAATAACATTTGATTTTAAATTTTTATTAGTTTTGTCTTTTAAGTTTTTATAAAAAATTCTTTGTCCTGTATTATGATTTTGGAATGAAGTGTAAATGTCATTTTTTAAATTCTTTTTCTATTTTTTCAGATACGTTAGGAATATATGGAATAGTAGTGTAAATCTTAATAGTGTTTTGTTGATTGTTGAATTTATCATTTAGAAAGTTTGGTTGTAGATTAATTTAGTTATTCATATTGTTTTGTATTTGTAGACGTTTTATTCTTTTTTTAATGTTATTATTGATGAAAGTTAAAGGATAATTATTAAGTAAAAGTATGTTAGTTATAATAGCTCGATGGTTCCAGTCCTGATATAACACTTTTTTTGTATTTGATTGTTGTATTAGATAAGTAATTCAAATATCTGTCCGACATTGTTGGTTTTCTGTACCAATTTGTACTAATATTGCCAGTATTTTCTCTGGTTAGTGTAAGGTCTAAAAAATTTATAGATTTGTTTGTTTTATTTTTCTATAGTGAATTTTAATCTGTGATGAACGCTATTGAAAATTTTAAAGATTGAATCGATTTTTAATTTATTGGCAGCCATTATTATGTCATCAACATATCTTTGGTAAAAGCAGATATGTTTGTTACTTTTAACAATTTGGTTTTCAAAATCCATTAGTACTAATTCAGCGATTACACTTGATATTGGAGAGCCCAGGTACTCCATATTTTTGACTATATATTTTGTTGTTAAAGGAAAAATAAGTGTTATTTAATACGAATTTTAACGTATTTAGGAAATCTTGTTTTGGAATATTAGTGAAGGAATTAATCTTGCCCCAGTTGTTTTCTACTGTTTGTAGTGCAAGGTCTATAGGAATGTTTGTGTATAATGAGATCACATCTAAAGATAGTAATTCATAATTTTCTGGTAATGTTTGAACATCTATAATTTTTTTAAAGGACCATGGGTCTTTAACACTAAACACATTTTTTTTTGGTTAAATTAGATAAGGTTTTTCCTAAATATTTTGCTAATTTGTAGGCAAGCCTCATGTAAGATGCTACAATAGGTCTTAGTGGGATGTTGGGTTTATGTAGTTTAGGTAAACCATATATCAGTGGTGGAGTTCCATTGTGGGATATTAGTTGTTTATAGTCTTGGTTTTCAATATAGTTGTTATTTAACAGTTCTTTTAGGATTGAATAATTTTCTGTTTGTATAATTTGAGTAGGGTCTTTTTTTTTCTTGTGTGTATGTGTTATTATCGTTTAGTAGGTAATTCTTCCATTTTATTTGTATACATACTATTTATAAGGATTACAGTTTTCTGTGTTTTATCTGCTTTTGTTATAATGAGGTCTTTATGGTTTTTAAGAAAAAGTTTGGTTTCTTTGATTTTAGATGATAATTCTTGATTTATTCTTTGTTGTTTAGCATTAGTTGATTTCGTTTTGTTCGGTTTATTTTCATAATTTGTTAAAATGCTAGAAATATTAGCTCTTGTTGTGTTTTGTTTTTCTTCATTTAGTTTACTTAAGCTATTTTCAATATTTATGATGAATTGTTCAAACGGGATGTTTTTTTGGATCAAAGAAATTGAAATTTGGTCCAAGATTTAGTATTTCTTGAATGTTTCCGGTATGCTAATATTTGTTAAATTTTTTATCCAATTTTTTTGTTTATTGTTAGGTTTTTAGTGGTATGAGCACCAAATCAAACATAGTATTAATAAAAATAAACAATTTTTAGAAAACCATTGCCCAAAGAATATGATCAGCATGTTTCTTACAATGAATATTTCAAAATATAATAAATTAAAATTACAAATCAGTAATAAACATGAAAATAAAATCCAAACCCTTGACCACAAACAAAATTTAATTAAACAATTTAGAATAAATAATACTACTGTTACAAATCCGTCTAACAATAAACAAAAAAATTGGATAGAAAATTTAACAAATATTAGCATACCAGAAAACATTCAAGAAATACAAAATCTTGGACCAAATTTCAATTTCTTTGATCCAAATAACATCCCGTTTGAACAATTCATCATAAATATTGAAAACAGCTTAAGTAAACTAAATGAAGAAAAACAAAACACAACAAGAGCTAATATTTGTAATATTTTAACAGTATAATAGAGTGCCCCAGCGCCACACTACACGAAGTAGGTAAAAAACATATCCATAGGAGACTGAAAAGAAAGCGAGCACAAGACCTTTACCTATCACCAACGTCGACAGAAGAAAGTGATGATTAAAATGCCATAAAAAGTTAACAATGTAATGAAAGTGAAACACAAGTTCTAGTTATCAATTAATTGAAGTGACGGTTTTTAAAAGTGGATCTCATTAGATTGATTAAAAAAAAGTGCTTGACTAATCAATAGTGAACTCAGCTGTGAATAGCAACTGATTGCTGAACCGGCTAAATAACTTTGAAAAAAAAACTTTCTTTTTCTGTATTATTCAACAAAAACAACACAAAATCCTGACATTTTTGTCGGTTTCAAGGTTATGTTCTTTATTCACTGTTAAATATGTTACTTAACCAACTTTTGGATTAAACTAGAGACCGTTTCGTTAATACAATTTTACGAGTCCATAACTTCCTCCAATTTTCAACTGAAAAGAGTATTTTAAGCCGGAATACCAAAATTTTAACTGGTTGTGGGTGGTAATTTCGGCTGCCTCATAATAGTCATAATAGAAGCAAAACAGTGTCCTCAGGGTTTAGAATTATAAAAGGAAAATCGCTCAACTAAATGTATTACATTCAACGTTTAGGAACTATGTTACCCTTACCAGTAGGCTGTCCGTAAGTGATTCCGATGACTGATATAATGCACAGATATTTTAGCAATAACATGACCGTTCTTAAAAATTCGACTGCACAGAATAACCGCTAAAAAAAACCTGTTGCAGAAGGTCGTTTTGCAGCAACACATAAATGCCAGAGGTTATCAATTCACCTTGAGAATGATTCTCGCGAGTATAAAAACCAACATCCGCTTGTTTAGAAATACAGATTTTGCTTTTTGGAGTATATAGATTTTACTCTTAATTTATGTATGCCCTTTTGCAAAGATTGCCTGGAGATTTGTTTATAACATAAATTAAAGTGGATTTATTTCTATCTTCCATCTGCAACTTTTGTAGCAGTGAGATATAAATTTTGCAGGAGCTATCATCTTTTAAGCAGAGTGAATAAGAGTTTTAGGTGAAACAAATTTAACAGTTTTACTCACATACATACCTAATAGGTTTGTATTTCGATCGTTGCATATAAATCATCTCTGTCAATAATTTTTTATTTAAGAATTACAAATGATTAAATTAATATTGGAAGCAAAATCCATTAACAGATTTATATTAAACAATGGTACTCAAATAGTTTCATAAACCTACACGATCGAAAGAAATCCTAGTATTAACACGTATTGACAAACTCAAATAAATAAAGTTAATATGAAAGTAATAAGCTAATTTCTGCAAAAATAAAATTTTTAAGCTGTTTTAATGGTGTTTAAAATCAGACAGAAAATTAAGAATTAAGTTATTTGCAAAAATTTAGTAGGCCGTGGACTGTTTATAGAAAACCACAGCAATGTTAAATTAAGGACAGGGTATCTAGTAAAAGCTATTAATAGTATATTGTATGTTAAGAGCTGAAAGTGCATTCTTGCCGCTTGCGCATGAATATTGCTGTCAACTTTCTGTTGTCAAATGACAGTGAGAAAAATCTAATTTCGATGTCAGTCGCCCAAAAAAATATTGTAGCTTGATCATTTTTTGTTTTTTAGTAATTTCCTTTTGCACATTCTCTTCTTATGTTACACTTTTGGCATTGTCACGAGAAAAAAGATTTGGGCTGTAAATGTAAATGTATTTAATATATTTCCGATGTAACCAATGTTTGTCTTTCAATTTTGGCACAGTTATTCTTTATATATGCTGCTCGGCGATGACAAAGTTTAGAAGTGCCCTATTTTTTTTAAACCAGTATGCAAATGCTTAATTACTACTAAATTAATTCAGTCTTTTATATAAAATAGCGCTCAATAAAAGTACTAGAGCATAGAATAATTATAATGTTCTAAAGTAAAGTCTGGTCAGACAAGATGGATGAAAGGCAAGTAACCGCTGAATGCAATAGACTGCTTACCGCCACACTAAACTTTTTGTAAGAAGTATTTAAGTATGGTTAAACTCTTTAGTTGTATTATACCTGCAGTTTGTGATCGTGAAAAATTATATTTGCCTATTCACGACTACTTACTACTTAAATCCAACATGGTGGGTAAAGGAATTATGTGTGTTAAGTGCTCTATTAAATTAGGAAGATATGATGATTCTATAGATTGTATGGGCAGCTGTGGTGGATCATTTCATTTAGTATGTGCAAGTGTATCATGGAAGTTATTAAACGTGATGAATGATATGATATTATTAATAATATTTTGGAATGTAGTATTCCCAAGTCACGAAAACGTAAACGTAAATTCCCTTACTGGTACCGAACAATTATTCGGAAATGAAACGCTAAAAAAAAAAAAAATAGAGAACTTTTCCGTGCAACAGGAAACGCCGTTTTTAATGAAAATTATAAATCAGTGCGATCTGAAACTAAGACACTGATTAAGTATGCTTATAAGACATATAGGAATGGAAAATTTAGAAATTAATATTCAAAACGAACCAAAATGTACACGGTGGTACTCCTGAACCAATAATTGATACAGACGGTACATCAATACAAGATGGCGTAGGCGTAGTAAATGCATTTGTCAGGTATTTTAGTAGTCAATACACTATACATAGAAATGTAAATTACAATTTAGAGCCAATCGCTAATATCATAGCAAATATAAATATAAACATTATAACTTATGACGAGGTAGTGACTGCTATTAAACAGCTAAAAAATACACGGGCTATTGGTATTGATAATGTCAAACTTACGTCATAAAATGGTGTGCTGACTGTCTAGCTGGCCCCTTATGTACTTTATTTAATTTCAGCATAAGTACGAACACATTCCCCATGAAATGGAAAAATTCAAAAATCACTCCCGTTTTTTAAAAAGGTAATAAATCTGAAATAGCACTACAGGCCCATCTCTTTACTAAATATTTTTGCAAAAATATTTGAATCAATTATAAACAAACACGTACGACAACAAATTCATTCATTTCTATGTATTGAACAGCAGGAATTCATCAATAAGCGTTCTACGGTAACCAACTTACGCATTTTCACTCAATATATTTCTGACGCATTAGAAAAACAATACCAGGTTGATGTCATTTATACGGATTTTGCGAAAGCATTTGATACTGTGAACCATAATATCCTCTTAAACAAACTTCATAAATTTGGTTTTAATAATAACTTAATTGAATTTTTTCATTCTTATCTCTCTGAGCGCAGTCACTGTGTTTATTTAAATGGTTATGTTGGGTGCATTGTAGTTTTCTTTAAATTTAATAATGTAATTTCTTGTAATTGGGTCTTGGTACTTGTTGGAAATAAATATTTATTAATATTATGACGTTGTGAGTGGAGGAACTGAGAAAGCATTAAGTGATCAAGATAATGTTGTGAAAGACAACAATTTAAATAATCTATCAGCAGCAGTAAGTCATTGAATGCTATATAGTAAAACGTAGTATGTATAGTAAAACCGTAAAAATTGAAAAAACAAAAAACTGATAAAGAAATTAATGATGGAGATGGAGCGCATGTTGACCATAGTCCTGATGCGAATGCTGATACATTTTTAGGTATTTGAAATTATTTGAATTTTAATATCTTAGTATTCTGAGTTGGTGTATATTGTTACGTTCTTAACGTTCGGGCTATTCAAAATTATACGACAAACATGGGTTCAAATATTTATTTACACTATTGGATTAATTATTGTTATTTACAAGCACATGCGAGAATTATCAAGCAGATTACAAATTACTTTTAAACTACGGCACTATTTCTAACAACTATTATTATTTATATCACTCTTAAACACTAATTTATATATTTATTTATTTCTATTATTTATGTTCATATGTACACGCGTTTTTATTTATATGGGGGCTTCTAACAAGCCTCGACGTGAGTCCGAACTGCCGCAGAATTATTTCAGAACTGACTTGGGGGCGAACTCCGCCCGCTTATATCACGCCGGTAATTTTCTTCCAGAAGCCTCCAGAATTTCCGGCAACAGTGACGTGTCGCGCCAGGGCTGCTCTAGCATCGACTGGAAAATGATTCACCAACGTACACCTGCGTTCAAGGCCGCCCGTCGGCAGCCCATGATTCACGCGCCGGCAGCCGTCTCTGGAATTTCTAGTATAATCGAGGCATTGGGGCAAATAACTGTCAGCCGAATCGTTACACTGCCCCCGCCTTAGATCGTTCTGTCCCAGAACGAGTTGCGTCGAGTGCCTGTCTTCTCGCTCTTGTGGGGGTCCGATGGCGGTACTTGCAGGCGGTGCCCTCCTTGCACATGGACTGGCTGAAGAAGCAGCAGCCCACCGTAGTCTCCAGGCTTCGCAACAGCACACCTCGATCTGGACGCCGGTTGTCTCTTGTACTGCCGATCGGTAGGCCATCAGGAACAGGTGCATGTACTGGCCCCAGTCACGCGGATGCTCGGAAACGCCCTTGGACAGATGCTTCTCCATGGTTCCGTTCATCCTTTCTACCATGCCGTCCGATTGAGTATGGAGGGCAGTGGTCCGGGTCTTGCGTATCCCCAGTAGCTTACAGACGTTCTGGAACGGTCCAAACTCGAAATTCCGGCCCTGGTCGGAATGTAACTCCAGGGGGACTCCAAAACGGCTGAAGCACTCCTTCACCAGAACATCAGCGACAGTACCGGTCTCTTTCTTCGGAACGGCGTACGCTTCGGGCCATTTGGTGAAGTGGCCCATGCACACCAAGATGTATTTATTTCCCGCTTCGGTTTCGGGGCATGGTCCGGCGATGTCAATGGCTATACCCTCGAACGGACCACCGACGTTGTACTGCCACCTCGGAGCTCTACGTCTTCCAACAGGTCCGTTTCCCGTAGCGCATGCTTCGCACCTCCGGCACCACTCTCGGACGTCACCTTTGCAGCTTGCCCCGTAGAACCTTTCTTGGACCTCTTGCAACGTCTTCTTCAATCTGAAGTATCCCCCAGAGGAGCCATCATGCAGGTGGCGCAGCACCTCGGCCACTCTACTCCTTGGAACCATCGATCGTGATCTCGTTGCCCTACTGTCCTCATCTTCCAAGATTCTGGTCAGGACGTTGTTGTCCAGCTGCAAGAAGTCCCATTGCGCCCAATAAGCCTCCACTGTTGCGTTGGTGGCGGGGACCTTCTGCCAGGTAGGTCGACGGCCATCTTGCTTCCAGGCTATAACCGCGCCTAAGTCGGGGTCATTCTCCTGGCTACTCTGTAACTCGTCTGGCTCCCACGAGTCGTCGACCACAGCGGTACGATTAATGGGTACCGCACGACTCTCCAATCTCGAACAGTGGCCGCAGTCCGCAGGGCAAGGCCTCTTGGATAACGCATCGGCGTTGCGGTGGACTGTGCCAGGTCGATAATTTATTCCCAAGTCGAACTCTTCTAGGCGCTCGATCCACCCAGCCACCTGTCCTTCAGGGTTCTTGCACTGCAGCAGCCATCTCAGAGCAGGATGGTCGGTCCTCAGCAAGACTCTTTTGCCAAACTCAACTGATTTATGTTTTCCTACATCAGTACGGCCGCTGGGATGATCTCCGCACTCGACGATGTCTTGGTACCGGGCCACCAAATCTTCTATCTTCTTCCGTTTTCGTTGCCTCATGCCCCCTCCCAGTATTGGGTTCCTCCTGACGGTTGCCAGTTCCCTGCTGACGTTCATCATCCTTACTGGGACCCCAAGCCCAGTCTTCATCAACGTCTTCCCTACCAGGATACCATGAGTGAGCTTCTCGCCACCATCAGGCTCGACCACGCGCACCACGCTGCCCCGGAGATCGCCATCCAGGTATGCATCCACGACCCTCTCGGTTCGTCCTTGCAGAGTAACATCTTCCGCCCATACCACTTGTGCCGCGATCTCTCCTCTTGGGTGTCGGGAAAGATCCTCCCCACCCACGTGCAACTCGCCGCGTCTCAGGTCCAAAGCGCACTCACACTTATCCACAACATCCATTCCCAGGATGCACTCGTCCGCACTGTCAGCATAATCGGGATCGACCACGCGCACCACGTTGCTCCGGAGATCGCCATCCAGGTATGCATCCACGACCCTCTCGGTTCGTCCTTGCAGAATAACATCTTCCGCCCATACCACTTGTGCCGCGATCTCTCCTCCTGAGTGTCGGGAAAGCTCCTCCCCACCCACGTGCAACTCGCCGCGTCTCAGGTCCAAAACGCACTCACACTTATCCACAACATCCATTCCCAGGATGCACTCGTCCGCACTGTCAGCATAATCGGGCTCAACCACGCGCACCACGTTGCTCCGGAGATCGCCATCCAGGTATGCATCCACGACCCTCTCGGTTCGTCCCTGCAGAATAACATCTTCCGCCCATACCACTTGTGCCGCGATCTCTCCTCCTGGGTGTCGGGAAAGCTCCTCCCCACCCACGTGCAACTCGCCGCGTCTCAGGTCCAACAACAGAGACCGAACTCTTCCATTTATTTTCCCATCAAGCTTTTGGATTACTTTCTCTTCTGCGTCTTCCAGCTCCTCCTGCCCGGCCTCCAGCTCTTCTCGTGCTTTCTGCCCGGCTTCCAGCTGTTCCCTAAGATCCTCTTGTGCTTTTTCTGCCTTCTTACGAGCGGATCTCAATTCCTCGAGTATTTGGACTACTTTTTCTATCGCGGCTTCCATCTTGCTGCTTTGCGATCTCGTCAAAGGCATAAACACTATTCACTTCAATTTATTTATCTGACTGTCGTTTTATCGGCACTTGTTAAATAATTTATTTATTTTAGGTTTGTTCAATAATTTTCTTATAGCCCCCGGTTCAAAACCTCACACCGACACCACTGTTACGTTCTTAACGTTCGGGCTATTTAAAATTATACGACAAACATGGGTTCAAATATTTATTTACACACTATTGGATTAATTATTGTTATTTACAAGCACATGCGAGAATTATCAAGCAGATTACAAATTAATACAAGCACTAACGACTATCGGTACACGTATTTCTAACAACTATTATTATTTATTTCTATTACATACGGATTAGCACATTTATTTATTTCACTCCTAAACACTAACGATTATATCTTTATCCACTTATTACTACTTCACGAGAGATTATGTACACGCGGTTTTATTTATATGGGGGCTTCCAACAAGCCTCGACGTGAGTTCTAACTGCCGCAGAATTATTTCAGAACTGCCTCCAGGTCTGAAGGCCGCGCATTTATATTTCACTGGGGAGATTCCAGAATCCTCGCGAATGCATTCCGGCATTCGCAGGTGTTGATCTCGTAAGCGAGCGTGAGTCATTCAGTACACCTGGTTGTAAGGGCGCTTCCCGAACATTCGACCGCTGTGACTCATATTTCTGCAGCCGCTTCGAGAAGCTCTGGAACGCTCGCGTATTAATCGCCAAGGCTGCTGACTCACCCATCCCTCGGCCCTCAGGATCGTAACAATAATATTACCTGAAGAAGGTATAGAGGATTTATTTTAATAATAATTAATAATGGAATATGATCAATTCAGTTTTCAGAAGATCGTACCAGCTACTACTTACGAAAACGGAATGAAAATGAATAATATTGTAGAATATAAGGGTACTAGGAATAAAAAATTGATTGGTTTTGATTTAATTTAGATAATGATCTTTGCACTTTGTTTCAGACCGTTTGAAGAAGACGCTTCTTAAGTAATACTGTCAAGGAAGTCGATTTCGTTTTCCATTTCTCGGTCGGCTTACAGCCAAAATAAGGCGAAAAGCAGGATGGGCTCCTTTGGAGTTCCACCAATTCTGCAAATGATTTATTTGGATTGCAGAACCTGGCAGTAATTAGAAGGGGGATCGTGGCGAAATATAGTAAATATAATATTACCTGAAGAAGGTATAGAGGATTTATGTTAATAATAATTAATAATGGAATATGATCAATTCAGTTTTCAGAAGGTCGTACCAGCTACTATTTACGAAAACGGAATGAAAATGAATAATATTGTAGAATATAAGGGTACTAGGAATAAAAAATTGATTGGTTTTCATTTAATTTAGATAATGATCTTTGCACTTTGTTTCAGACCGTTTGAAGAAGACGCTTCTTAAGTAATACTGTCAAGGAAGTCGATTTCGTTTTCCATTTCTCGGGCGGCTTACAGCCAAAATAAGGCGAAAAGCAGGATGGGCTCCTTCGGAGTTCCACCAATTCTGCAAATAATTTATTTGGATTGCAGAACCTGGCAGCAATTAGAAGGGGGATCGTGGCAAAATATAGTGAATATAATATTACCAGAAGAAACTATAGAGGATTTATTTTAATAATAATTAATAATGGAATAAGATCAATTCAGTTTTCAGAAGATCGTACCAGCTACTACTTACGAAAACGGAATGAAAATGAATAATATTGTAGAATATAAGGGTACTAGGAATAAAAAATTGATTGGTTTTCATTTAATTTAGATAATGATCTTTGCACTTTGTTTCAGACCGTTTGAAGAAGACGCTTCTTAAGTAATACTGTCAAGGAAGTCGATTTCGTTTTCCATTTCTCGGGCGGCTTACAGCCAAAATAAGGCGAAAAGCAGGATGGGCTCCTTTGGAGTTCCACCAATTCTGCAAATGATTTATTTGGATTGCAGAACCTGGCAGTAATTAGAAGGGGGATCGTGGCGAAATATAGTAAATATAATATTACCTGAAGAAGGTATAGAGGATTTATTTTAATAATAATTAATAATGGAATATGATCAATTCAGTTTTCAGAAGGTCGTACCAGCTACTACTTACGAAAACGGAATGAAAATGAATAATATTGTAGAATATAAGGGTACTAGGAATAAAAAATTGATTGGTTTTCATTTAATTTAGATAATGATCTTTGCACTTTGTTTCAGACCGTTTGAAGAAGACGCTTCTTAAGTAATACTGTCAAGGAAGTCGATTTCGTTTTCCATTTCTCGGGCGGCTTACAGCCAAAATAATGCGAAAAGCAGGATGGGCTCCTTCGGAGTTCCACCAATTCTGCAAATAATTTATTTGGATTGCAGAACCTGGCAGCAATTAGAAGGGGGATCGTGGCAAAATATAGTGAATATAATATTACCAGAAGAAACTATAGAGGATTTATTTTAATAATAATTAATAATGGAATAAGATCAATTCAGTTTTCAGAAGATCGTACCAGCTACTACTTACGAAAACGGAATGAAAATGAATAATATTGTAGAATATAAGGGTACTAGGAATAAAAAATTGATTGGTTTTCTTTTAATTTAGATAATGATCTTTGCACTTTGTTTCAGACCGTTTGAAGAAGACGCTTCTTAAGTAATACTGTCAAGGAAGTCGATTTCGTTTTCCATTTCTCGGGCGGCTTACAGCCAAAATAAGGCGAAAAGCAGGATGGGCTCCTTTGGAGTTCCACCAATTCTGCAAATGATTTATTTGGATTGCAGAACCTGGCAGTAATTACAAGGGGGATCGTGGCGAAATATAGTAAATATAATATTACCTGAAGAAGGTATAGAGGATTTATTTTAATAATAATTAATAATGGAATATGATCAATTCAGTTTTCAGAAGGTCGTACCAGCTACTACTTACGAAAACGGAATGAAAATGAATAATATTGTAGAATATAAGGGTACTAGGAATAAAAAATTGATTGGTTTTTATTTAATTTAGATAATGATCTTTGCACTTTGTTTCAGACCGTTTGAAGAAGACGCTTCTTAAGTAATACTGTCAAGGAAGTCGATTTCGTTTTCCATTTCTCGGGCGGCTTACAGCCAAAATAAGGCGAAAAGCAGGATGGGCTCCTTTGGAGTTCCACCAATTCTACAAATGATTTATTTGGATTGCAGAACCTGGCAGTAATTAGAAGGGGGATCGTGGCGAAATATAGTAAATATAATATTACCTGAAGAAGGTATAGAGGATTTATTTTAATAATAATTAATAATGGAATATGATCAATTCAGTTTTCAGAAGGTCGTACCAGCTACTACTTACGAAAACGGAATGAAAATGAATAATATTGTAGAATATAAGGCTACTAGGATTAAAAAATTGATTGGGTTTCATTTAATTTAGATAATGATCCTTGCACTTTGTTTCAGACCGTTTGAAGAAAACGTTTCTTAAGTAATACTGTCAAGGAAGTCGATTTCGTTTTCCATTTCTCGGGCGGCTTACAGCCAAAATAAGGCGAAAAGCAGGATGGGCTCCTTCGGAGTTCCACCAATTCTGCAAATAATTTGTTTGGTTTGCAGAACATTGCAGCAATTAGAAGGGGGATCATGGCGAAATATCGTAAATATAATATTACCTGAAGAAGGTATAGAGGAATTATTTTAATAATAATTAATAATGGAATATGATCAATTCAGTTTTCAGAAGGTCGTATCAACAACTAATTACAAAAACGGATTAAAAAAGAACAATGTAGTAGTATTTAAGGGTTCTAGGACAAAAAAATTGATTGGTTTTCAGTTAATTTAGATAATGATCGTTGCACTTTGTTTCAGACCGTTTGAAGAAGACTATTCTTAAGTAATACTGTTAAAGAAGTCGATTTGGTTTTCCATTTCTCTGACAGCGTACAGCCAAAATAAGGCGAAAAGCAGGATGGGCTTCTTTGGAGTTCCACCAATTCTGCAAATGATTTATTTGGATTGCAGAACCTGGCAGCAATTAGAAGGGGGATCGTGGCAAAATATAGTAAATATAATATTACTTGAAGAAGGTATAGAGGATTTATTTTAATAATAATTAATAATTGAAAATTTTGGTTTTACCATTTTAAGTTTGACCCAAAAAGAGCACATGACGGCTATATTACTTTTTTGATAGCACCAGCAATTACGGAGATACCCTATAAAAGTGTCGAAAATGGGACACCCTTACATATGTACCGCTAATTCATAAAATTTTAATTATGGAATATGCAAATATTCCTTTTATTTTCTGTTTTTAATTTGAAATAACTATAAATGTAATATACATTTCTAATCTTCATTGTATCACAAGTAGGTACGCAAGTAAAGAATAATTTTTAGTGTTCGCTTAGCTAATGTGTTTTTTTCCTATTTCAGCTTTGCAAATTTTAACACTTTATACAATGTAACAAATTATTACTGAAGAAGCTAATACTATTAGCGAAACGTTTAATTATTATTATTAAATTTTATATTGCGACAAAATAATTTTTATTCGTGCAACAAAAAGTCGTGCTTTTCCTATAATGTCTTTTAACAATATTGACATAATTATCTCCTTAAACAATTTTAAACACCATTTTATCTCTCATGGCAATGTGTTATGAATCAAATACCCCAAATACTACTATGTACCTGCTGCATAAATAAAAACTGGGTTCAAAAAATCTCTTAAGGGTTTTACAAAACAAGTCAGATGAAAAAGTATTTATTAAACAGCTACAAACCTTCACTGATCATTTAATGGCTGACTCTGATACCTTTTCAATATTTTTTCAAGGAATTACTTCATCGAACAAACATGTGGACATATTGTTATAGAAAATATGCAGGTATAAATACAAACATGTATCTGGAATATCTGCATATCTTCAGGGTAAAAAATGTAAGCGTTTGGACAAAACCACGAATGCTGTAATGCAATTGGTGATAAAATTAAAAAACATAATATTAGTAAAAAAAAATCGAAAAAATCCGGGGCAGCCATAAAAGAGAGAAAATTATGTTACGGTCTAAAACTACTTTTACGACAACGCGCCGACACATACTGTAAAGGTATATTGTTAATATAATTATTATGGTTTAAATAAATAAATACACCCTACACATATTTTTATTTTCATTTGAAATCAAATTTTAACTGATTAAAATCAATAAATATCCGTATCAATGGGTTCATTGAATTTGTGTTTTCCCTTTTCTAGTATAGCACACATCTGCAAATAAAATAAGTTATGGCTAGCTCAATTTCGATAGACATGGACTCAAAATCTGGTTGGGTTCCCCTATTTGTTCAAAATAAAAATCCCCGTGTTACGCCACTGGGCTATGAAATTTAGAATTAGCAATTGCGCATTTCTCGCAGCGCTGTCAAAATTATCTATTACCAAATTGATTTTACGTGCGGTTCGATTCTTTGTTGATTAGTGAATTTAAAAGCAAATCCATGAACAAATAAACAGGTAAATCAAATTTCGCGCTTTATTAAGCGTTCCTAAATGTGTTTTGTTTTAGATCGACGTAGTAGCGTCCTTCGCTTGTCAATTGTCTTATTAAGGCGTTCCTACATAACCTCAACTTAGATTTACAAATTCTGGAACTTTTGGACTATTTTGACGTATTGTAAAAATGGGATCGGCTTCCTCTCAACAAGCTTGTTCCTCGTGGTAAATTTCTTAGCTCTAGCACGCTTATTTGCTTAACATCACTAACCTTAACCTCACTTAGGCTGCGGCTGGCTTCTCGAAGAGCTTCTCCTGAAGCTTGTGGCTGGATGCTGGACCCCCGGAATACTGTAACTGCTTTGCTGGCCTCGTACACACCGGGCGGAACTGCTGACACCCTCACTCAGGCTCTGGACCCCCAATGAAGCCCGCAACTTGTGCTAGGAAAGCTGAACTGGTCTGCCAATCTTCTCGGAAGGTGGTCACCGGAGATAAATAATTTTATGTGGCTGGATTTTATTGCCCACATTCTCACATGAACACTGTTATCTGCTGATCACACCGGTATAATTTTTATTAATTTATTTTAATGTTAAATGGGATAAAAGCTAAATAATCTGGAGACACAATTTGGCTTGTCAGGAATTAATTTATTATCAATTGTTTCTTCTTTTCGTCTGTTAACAACAATTACCTATCTGGCTACATAAAAACGGATGTTGACTGAATACAATGCAACTTCTTATAAAATAAAATTACAACTTAAATTATAAAACTGTACATATTCTTATCTCTAAATTATTGTGTGTCCATGTTTGCAATTTATGTAAGTTCTAGCGCCACTCACAAAGTTTTAATTTAATTGTCTGTTCACTTGTGTCCTTACACTGACTTATTTTTAAACACAAATCTGGTCCATTTCCTTTAGTGTGATTTTCTTGCAATTTATTAAAAACCTCTCTTATTTTCATCAATTTCTTCAGATATTACTGCTCCTTTTTTTATAGCTTTATTCGATCTATTATTGTGCTCTTTTGCACTGTAATTGAACATTCTGTCCTTCTTACCTTTATTTAAAATGTTCATAGGACTGTACTTATATAATTGTACTGACATGTGAATTTAATTAACCTGCATGTAATAAATCGCTTTTATGATAGATTTGTTGAATTATTTGATTGGCTTTACATTGCACCAACCTCTTAATTTACGTTAATTGATATAACTGTTGATCCAACTTATGATTTGAGCTTTGCCTTATTGCCATTCATTTTAAAGTAGTTTTATTTAATATCGGCAATGCTTGACCGATGTAATCATAAATTAAAATTTCTAATATGACTTCTTGCAATTGCCTGCTTACCCCAACTGTGCTTTTGTTGACTTGCTTTAATTATTGATTCTGCAAGTAGAGTTGTGTAACGAGCTAAAGACCATTTCAATACAAAATCTAAACGGCCGGCGCGGACGATATTTTACAAAATCGGGACGAAGACTCACCTAAGTCGCTGCCCAATCCGCAACAAGATAATGCCGGCTAAACATCAGTGGAGCGAGGGGGGTCTTCACGAGATTACCTAAGGGCAACGGCCAGAGAGGCGGTAAACAACAATAAAATAACTTAAACGCCACCCAGTTCCGCCAACCAGAACGAAATGCAAAAGTAAGTCTACAGAGAAACCGGGAAGCAAGTGAGCACACCTTTCAACTTTACACTTGGCAGTAATCTGGACAGCAAGCCGGTTCTGCAACAATAGACCTACCTTTTTGAAAATTCACTTGGCAACTAGCCAAACTCCTCTTACAATTGTAACATAAAACCACACAAAGCGCATGCACAATAACAAGGAAACCACATTTAAAATGACATGACATATATTGACACAAAATATTAGAAACTGTATATAAGAAGGCACATGTAAATCCAAAGTGTAAATACGGTAGTTCGATGGTTGCGCAACGTCTCAAACTATTATCAGAAAGTGACATAAAAACTGTACAATAACAATAATTGCGTGAAGCGGTATGAATAGTACATTCTAGGCAAATAATCTATCTTAACTGACGCTGACAGAACACAACTGTTCGCTAAACAACAATAATTTTGTGAAGCGGTATGAATAGTACGTTATAGGCGAATAAGCTATCTTAACTGACGGTAAAAGAACACAACTGTTCGCTAATTCGGCCCAACACACTGTATCAATATCAAACTGGACGAATAAATGTTATTAAGTAATACAGACTATACCTGACGGAGCTTGGTTATACGATACTGATGTCCTTTGCCGTTGTAGCGACCACCGCCCCAGATAGTGCATATTGGACGAGACGGGAAGCAAATACTGTGACAAGTAGGCGCGCAGCTGTGAGCCGGACGCATGGAGATTTATTCTCTCAGCGAGATGTAACGCGAAGTGCGAACAGGAGGCAGAACGACCTTCGCCGGTACAAAACACTGCTAAATGAGCCCCCCCGACAAGAAGAATCCGCCTCAATATGCGCTTAATTGAGGTCTGCGGCCCCGCGGCAAATTGGAGACTCAAAGCTTACGTTCTCGGCATTCCAACGAACACTCACGCCAACACACTAAACAATGTTGAAACGCACGGCCAAACAACAAACGTTACAACAAAGTAACAAAATTCACAATATCAACATTCGCTGATTTTTTAATGATTTTCTATTAATCACGATTTTTTATTGATGATTTCTTATTTATGATGCTTTTTTAGTGATGATAATTGTTGTTGATGATTTTTATTGATGATGACTTTTAATTGATAATTTTGTATTCAATGATTTTTTATTGATGATTTTTTGTTGATGATTTTTTATTGATGATGATGTTTAATTGATGATTTTTTATTGATAATGATTTTTAATTGATGATGATTTTTTGTTGATGATTTTATATTGTTGATGATTTGTTATTGATGACGATTTTGTGTTGATGATTGAATATTTATATATACAGGGTAATTTATAACCGGCGGACCAAACTTACAGTATGTTGGGGAGGTCATTTTGACTATTCCCCTCAGATAATATAAACCAATCCCATCAATCAATTTTCAAAATTTGAACCAATCAGAGTTGAATACAGCGAATATTTTGCACTAGTGCAATACCCGCGTATTTGCACAAGTGCAATATCGAGTATTTGCGGGAAGAAGAGCAAACCAGCTAGGTACACAAGAAATTTCAGAAAGAAAACTGAAAACTCTTTAAAAATGAATAGTGTGGTATACAAAGGATGACATTTCTTCGGGGAATAGTCTTGCAATATTCCCCGCGTTCTCGAGAAATACTCGAATATACAGAATGCACTAGGGATATAACTACTGAGTAAACCATGTTGTATGAACATAGGTCGTATTCCATTGAGTTACCTAAGTACAAGAGATCAAAGTTTTATTAAAGGGCGGGTAAAGGTAAAACCGCTCAAAGTAGCCAATGTTTCAAGCGTCATATCTACTACGTATGTGGGCCAATCATATCAAACTTTTTTTTGTATGATAGCCTGCAGTTTTATCTGTGAAACGATATGGAAATTTATTGGTAGGAAGGTCATAGAAAAATATTTTAAAAACACTTTGCAATTTATCTCCAAAGAGTTTTTCTCCCAAACGGCTTGTCCAATCTCAATCTTTTTTATATCAGAATTATTCTTTTTCACGGTTCTAGTATGAGATTAAACTTGAATAAATTTTGAAATAATATCAAAAATAAGTTTGAAAAAGTCAAGTTCGCTTTGTACGATTTTTATAAAATTATCTCATTCGCTAGATATTAAGAAGTCTAGGACATTGGCATAAACAGATAATTTGAAATTTATGTTTCGTTTTTCAGAAAAACCTCAGACAGATAAAACTACAAATTATCCAAAAAAAGTTTTATATAATAGACCCACATACGTAGTAGATATGACGCTTGAAACATTGGCTACTTTGAGCGGTTTTACCTTTACCCGCTCCTTAATAAAACTTTGATCTCTTGTACTTAGGTAACTAAATGGAATACGACCTATGTGCATATAACATTTTTTACTCAAAATCACCTCCCCAACAAATTGTTGAAGTTTGGTCCGCCCGTTATAAATCACCCACAAAAATGGGACACCGATTAGTCATAGATTCCTTACGTCACAATAAATCGATTAAACCCAATATACCTTAGTTCAAAGTCCCTTCAGTAAGAAGTTATAGGGCCTTGAACTTCAATTTTTTATTTCTAATTTTTTTGTTAATTTCCACAAATGTAGAGATATAGATTTGAATTTGGTATACGTACTTACTATTATGTACTGCAATAACTTAAAAAATTCATAAATTAGACTAGACTGTAAGAAGCACTTTACCTATTTTTCAAAGCTTTTTTTAGCTCTAACTTCGTTATCTGAAACTTTTTTTGAAATTTTAGGTTATTATCTGAAAGAGAATTAAAAAGCGCAAAAATAATATATTTATAGTTCTTAATAGGGATGGGCGAGTGACGTGAAAACAGTCGTGTCATCTCGTGAACGTGACTAGAATTTGAAAATCGTGACGTGAACGTGAGTGAACATTTCCAAGGCGTGATTCACGTTTCACGTTAATTTCACGTTAAATATTTAATAAGTAACGAATAACAAACTGCAGCGTGCAGCAACTTTTAAAGGTCATTAAATCACGAATTGTGCCAAACAAGTTACATTATGTGGACCCTAATTTATTATAAATCCTTAAAGTTCATACCTTCACATAAAAGAGAAGATATTCATTCGACTGTAACGAAAATGCTAGAGCAAATCCAAATTAACGAAAATGCAAATAAAACTATAGATGATAATGATGAAATACATAGCAAATGACTCAAAACTGGTACATCAGCATCAGACTCTTATTTTTGAACATTTAGAGATAGCTCTGACGATGATACATCTAATTATGATGATGTCGAAACAGAACTAAATTACTATGTTAAATTAAAATGCGGACATGTAGATGACATTTGAGGATTTTGGAAAAACATTGTAAATACGTCACTGTTAAAAAAATTTGCTCGAGAAATTTTAAACAGACCGGCAAGTTCAGTTACAAGCAAAAGAGTATTTTATACAGCTAGGCGAATTTTAAAAGAGCGCAGAACTCAACTTAACAGTGAAAATGTTGATTACGTTTTATTTTTAAACCAATTTATTGTGTATATGTGTAGATGAACTTATTATTCTAATAAAAGTAATGTTTTGTTTTGTATACTCGCCTTAACACTGAAAATGTTGATCCTTGTACGTAAAAGTACTTTTAAACCTACGAATTAAAAGTGTTGCTTGTCTACATATACCTTCTGTACTCATACCAATAATGGAAACGTCAATTCTAATGACAGCTTTTGGTATTAAAAGTAATGTCTTTGAAGACAGCTGCAAGAAATGTATTTGCGGGAAATCAGTATTTATCCCTTGTCGTAAGTTATTGTAGTCAATTTTCATTTTTTTCTAGTTATGTCAACTATTCTGATTGCAACATATCACGTCAATTATGTCACGCGCAAAACATATTTCAGTTCTCTTTGGGGCTTTTTCATTGGTTTTAAATTTGAACATTCTGTTTGATCCGAATTTAAATTTTGAAATAAAAGCTGCGTGTCACGTCGTGAGTGGCGTGTCACGCCCTGAACGTGAGTGTACGTGAGCGTGAACGTGCGTGAACGTGAGTGTTTAAAGCAAGCGTGAAACGTGCATGACGTGAGCGAAAACTCCCTCACGCGCCCATCTCTAGTTCTTAAGCCTAAAAGCAACCGTTTACCTTAAAATGCTTATCAAGGTTTTTGGTTGTCATTAAGACGTGCAATTATCAAGCAGCTATGATCACAAAAACAATGGTCATTTAGTAAAAACAATGATAAATCAATTAATGACATTAGTGACATAAGAATTTGTTCTTTTATGTTTAAGAAAATGCCGCTACATAACGAATTCTCCAATACTGCAAGGTTCGTTATGTCACATCATTTTCGTAAGCACAAAAGACAAAAACTGATGTCACCAACGTCATTAATCGATTTCTTATTAATGTTGTTTACTAGATTACAACCATTACCCATTGTTTTTGTGATCATGGCTACTTGATAATTGCACGTCTTAATGACAACCAAATACCTTTGATGGACATTTTAAGGTAAACGGTTGCTTTTAGGCTTAAGAACTAAAAATACATTATTTTTGCACTTTTTAATTCTCTTTCAGATAACTTAAAATTTCAAAAAAAGTTACAGATAACGAAGTTAGAGCTAAAACAACTTTGAAGGATAGGTAAAGTGCCTCTTACAGTCGAGTCCAATTTATGAATTTTTTTAGTTATTACAGTACATAATATTAAGTACGTATACCAAAATTCAAATTGATATCTCTACATTTGTGGAAATTAACAAAAAAATAGAAAATAGAAAATTGAACTTTAAGGTCCTATAACCTCTTACTGAAGGGACATTGTACTAAGGTATATTAGGTTTAATCGATTTATTATGACGTAAGGAATCTATGACTAATCGGTGTCCCATTCTTTTTGGGACATCCTGTATATATTCCCGTCACTCCTAGTTGGAGCATAGGGCTGCCACAAAGTTTCGCCATCGGACTCTGTTACGTGCTAATGTTTTTATGTTATTCCAGCTCTTTCCGTTCTCCTTCGCCTCTCTAAGGATTGTTCGTCTCCACATTATCTGCGGTCTGCCTGGTCTTCTTTCCTGTGGATTCCATTCCAATACTATCTTAGTGATGTCTCCCTCTGGTGTCCTCAACGAGTGTCCAATCCAACGCCATTTTCTTTTACGTATTTCTTTCGAAATTTCCTGTTGGTTTGTAATCTGCCGCAGATTCTCACCTGAAATTGTTTCCGGCCAATATATACAGCAGATTCTTCTCAAACATCTATTAACAAAAACCTGTATTGTAATATTTTGCCAAACCACTGTGAAGGGCTCTCTGTAATATTCCGCCTTCTTTATTAAAGGCGCTAAACTTTGTGTCTCGGATTAGCTCTAGTCGAAGAATTGTTCTTTCAGCTAAAATATGGGATAGATCAACTATAACACCAGCTAACATTCGGGATTAAATATAATGTTTTTAAATAAATACATTAACAAATCAATATGAAATGTAAATTACGCAAAATACAAGGCTGTTAACGAGGGGCTGCTTGAGTCACTCAACGAAGCTGCCTGAGTCGCTGAACGGGGCTGCAACCTAAGTCGCATGGAAGTATCACGGACTCGCTGGGCACGCTCTCCTAGTGCGCACGTCGAGTCCCTGGTCGATGACACAGAGTAGGTCGATTCTGCTGGAAGCGGCTGTAGGTCTTTTGCGGCAGTTGAGATAATCAATTGTTCACAAAAATAGCCGCTGCAAATATTTCGGATTAAAAGTACGGTTCTACAGGTTACCTGGGTGTAGTGAGCTGTTTAAGCACGGCCGGAAGACGGTGAACGGGCCCGGCGTCTAGCGGAGGAATTTTCCGGTGGTCGAGGCTCGAATTTCAATGCAGCGGTAACCTCGGTGTTCCGTCATTGGAATGGCCGAGCGCCAGAACTAGGATGCCTTTGCGTACTGGTTTCCGAGGTGCAGACAGCTGGTTTTGCAGGTGGGTGCCTTATTTCGAGATCTTCAGGTATCGGTTACTGGCAAATAGTTGCAGCAGTACACAATCTCGGAGTGCTTTAACGAACAACAAAAATTCAGTTTGTTGAAACGCAGCCTTCAGAAATGTAATTAAAGTTTGCGCTCTGGCTTCTAGCGATTACGGACAAGACAGTAGGGACGATCTTGTTCGGAGGACCACGGGAAAATTAGCTTACAGGTGCCGCGGTCTCGGCTCGTAATTAATGGCGATCTGGTTCTACAGGATGCTGCAAAAATTAATAATACAGGTACCGCGGTTTCGGCTTGTAATTAACAGCGGTCGGATTTCAGGAAGGTTCACTAGGTTGCTGGAATGTCCTCACGGGCTGACAGAGACGCTACCAGCACCATAAAGATCTTTGCAATTGATTTCTCTTTACTTAGACAGTAACGCTACCAGAGTAAAGGGGAATCGCTTCAGGTAAGGCAGGAAAGGATCTCGAGAGGGATCTCAGGTTACATCTCTGTCTCGGGAGCCATCATGTGTTTCTTTTTAGACGCTCCGTGACCTCTTGTCGGCGTATGGATTCCCTACTCTACTGGCGGGATAAAACACTCTTGCGTATGTTTTAAGCTGTTCGCGCATCGGCTGCCGGCTTCCGTTATCACCTCCTGGCGCCGCGGCGAGATGCAAACGTTCGATAATGCGATGAATTAAATTCTGAGTACTTTTTAGGTATACTTCAAATTTAAATACAGGAGCGAAACGTTACAGTATCTTGTTAGAAATTGCTGCGGTGATTTTCCAGGCTTCACAGGGATATAGTAGAACTGATTTTACATTTGAATTGAATAGGCGTAATTTAGTTTTTCTGGATGTCTGACGAGGCCCATACTTTTTGGAGCATTCCGAAAACTTGCCGAGCTTTTTGTATCCTGTGTTGAACATCATCCTCTGTGTCTCCCTGCTTTGTGATAATGGATCCTAGGTAGCAGAAGCTATTCACCTCTTCTATCTTTCCTACTAATTTGAAATTTATTCGTATTGCGAGTATAGTCAAAATTATACCCATTCGGAGTCACGTGACTTTTGTCTGTCTCTGTTCATCTTTAGTAAAATAGATGAAATGGAAGAAATTTAAAAAAAGGCATGTCGATTCATAAAATTAATTTTAAAAATTTGACGTTTCTAATCTGTCAGATTATATTTTTCGTGTAAGTTATTGAGATAAGGGTAAAAATTGTTGAGCCGAAAACTGGAAATTAAAAGAAACCATCGGACATGCGGTATAACGAGCAGTCACAACAATTAATTTGAATATTATGCGTTTTTTTTTTATGAAGAGTACAATATTAATAATAGTAAATCAACAGTTTCACCCTCCAACGCTGTTCGCCGTGCTTCTCTTGCGTTAAATATCTCGGAGAGCACAATTTACCGAAAATATGAGCCAGAAAGTGAAGAATGCAAAAACGGAAGTCGACGAAGCAGTCAAGACACTGTATATAAAATGTATGTAGCTAAAGAATTTGTAACCATAAAAAATCTAAAAAATGCTTGGTTGAAGAATCTGGAGATTTTTCACATTCAGTTTCTTCCCTAAATAGATTGTGCAAGGAAATAGGCTTCAAATGGCAATGTTCTATAACAGAATATGCATGCACAGAAATTGACTTAAAATTTGCTATACGCAGCAGGTTTTTAATGTAGCAGCTGACATATCTTTATTATATTTACATTTTACGACATGTTATGTTTTCTTTAACCTGTAAATTCAGTTTGATTTCATATAAGAGAATAAACCCGTAGCAACCTTGTTTTAGAAATTGGCATATGTCAGGATAACCTACAAAACGGAATGTCATTTATTTCCCTAAAATTGCATTTTTAAGAATCGACATACGTAAAATTACTAGATTATCACGTGACTCCTAATGGGTATAAATTTGACTATACCAATTCGCATAGCCTTCGTCTTCTTAACGTTGATTTAGAGTCCCACGAGTCCTGCCTGATCTTTAAGTCGTTGTAATTTTTCCTGCATGCCTGCATAAGTATGCGATAAGATACAGACGTCATCGGCGTAATCTATATTTTCAAGGCGATTTTGTAAGTCCCACACAATACCTCTCTTTTCGTTGTTTACATTAGTCATGACCCAATCTAAGGTGATGTTGAATAACAGTGGGAACAGTGGGCATCCCTGTTTTACTCCATTTATGATGTTGATTTTGTTACTGATTTTGCCTTTGTGTGATATCTGGCAGAATAAGTTTTTAATAATAATAATAATAATATCTTTATTTCTGCCACTTGTAAACATAAAAATAATTATATAAATACATAGAACCAAAATTAGTTGGCAAGATATCTTAGGGTGGAGTTCAGATGGCTTATTTAAGATAAGGCCTTGCTCTTCCACTTAAACCCTAAAATTAAAACAAGAGAAAAAAATTTTAAATTTATTTTATCTACGACCACTACTAAAAGTAGGCCTTTTAGCGCTAGCTTGTTTCACTAAAAGTGACGTTTTATAGTTTACCGTGTTTAAAGAAATCAGCTGTTTACTTTTAGCACATGTGCCAAAAGTGAAGCGAGGTTCAAAACTACAATTTCGAACTGCAAGTGAAGTTGTAAAGCTATTCTAGTTGCTTCTTGCGTTACAGGTAAAGCGTTTTTGAAATAATTAAAGCGTTATGTAATGAATACAGTCAAATGTGGAGTATCAATAATTACATTTCGTAACTCACCTTGACAGCACGGGCGTGGCCAAACAATCGCCAGCGGCGTAGGCTACTATTCATTATGACGCAGCGTCGCAGATGCGAACCTTTCTTAAATCGATATTTATGGATTAATAACGGTAAAATTAAGGTCGTAGATAAAATATTGTATGCAACGCGTGCTAAAAGTCGTTTATGCGCGAGACATGTTATGAAACTCAGCCTTCGGCTTCGTTTCATAATTTTTATGTCTCGCGCATAAAAGTCGTCTTTTAGCACTTGTTGCATAAATAGCTATTATTTAACTGAATGCCTATATGTATTAAACATTAAAACTAAAATATGATGCTTCGAATAAACCTTCACTACGACGAAAAAACATATATAACTATATATAATTAAGAGCAGCAAATCTAAATTATAACCGTTTCTATCCCTGTTCCTTCAAAAGCGCCAAAAATAGATGTCGCTTAAATGACCTTATGTTTAGATGTTTTACATTATTAGACAATGCGTTGTAAGTTTTTGAAATATTGTATCGAAATGATCTCTGAAAAAATGCTGTTCTATGAAGAGGTGGTGTTATGGTAAGATCTAGATTACGTAGGTTTAAGTTGTGAATATCAGTGTGGAAAACTATTTCCTTAAATAAATATGTTGGATTTTTATTGGTTATGATTTTATGATAATGACATGCTATTTGTAGTTTAAGTCTATTATTCATATTAAGCCACTTTAGCTTAGATAACTTATGAGATATACGTTGGTATTTCCTTATACCGAAGATGTAACGCAGGCAGGAGTTTTGGACACGCTGAATATGATTTAAATTATCTTGATCAAGGCATGGTCCGTACACAGAAGAGCAATAGGAGAAGTGGGATAGAACTAGCGATTAGCATAACATAGCTTTACTGCTACTACTTAAATAGCCTCTGTGGGAGTAAAGAACCTTTAAATTCATATAAGCTCGACGGATATTATTAGATATATGCTGACGAAATCTAAAGCTTCATCTAGTATAACACCAAGATTTTTGGCACTTTCAGTTACAGGTACATCAACACCATTTATAGTAAATTTCGCAAAATCCTTTAAAGCAACAATTTCGTTCCTGTTCCCAAACAACAAGATATTAGTTTTTATCGGATTAAGAGTAAGACAGTGTTTATAGGAATCTTCAAAAAGCGTTTGTAAGTCTACGTTGATATCACTAACAGCTTGAATAGAATTATTTGGAGGAAATGAATGGTACAATTGGGTATCGTCTGCATACATTTGAATTTTACACGTTTTGAGCCGTTTGTGTAAGATAGACGTATAAATTGTAAATAATAATTATCCTAATATAGAACCCTGTGATACCCCACTGATTACGGGCTTAGTATGAGACGATGAATTACATAACTGTACGGCTTGTGATCTGTTTCTAAGATAAGTTGACAGGAAATTAACAGAGTTGTTACTCAGATCAATTTAATGCAAAATTGCAAGTAACACAGAATGAGAGATGGTGTCAAAACCTTGCTGTAATCTAGCAAGACTAATACACTAATCTCTCCACGATCGGTAGCTGCAATGATATCCGTGACATTAAGTAGCGCGGTTGCACAGCTGTGTCCCTGCCTAAAACCTGAATGAGTGTCGGGAAGTATATTGTTTTTAATCAAATGAGTAATTAGTTGAGAATTGATAATTTTTTTAAAGATTTTTGATAATTTGGGCAGAATGCTGATAGGCCGCAAGTCACTATATTCACTAGGATCACATTTTTTGGGAATAGTAACGACGATGGCTTTTTTCCAAGTACTTGGAAAGGTATGTCCAACTATTGCGGTATTAATGATATGGGTGATATAGGGCAAAATTAATGGACAACAGAGATTTAGCATATTGATATTTAACTGATCAGAACCAGTAGAATTTTATTTTATTTTATTGGTGTAAGTTCTTGATGAGGTTCACCAGTTTTAGTGGAACCCCTTTAAGTGACAATATTTTCCATATAGCGTCTTGGTTTAGGCCATCACCCCTTTTAAAATCAACGACCACCAGATAAACCATTCTATTGACTGTTAAATTATAATTCTCAATGTATTTATATGATCTATGCAAAAACCTCCTGCTCTAAGCCCGGCTTGCTCTTTCCTAAAATTGGGTTTAATTTTCTGGGATAGGCGATTGAGGAGTAATGTCGTAACGATGATTTTATCAACAAAAAAATTATCAATTAAAAATCATCATCAATAACAAATCATCAACAAAAATATCATAAATTAAAAATAATCAATTAAAAATCATCAATACAAACTAATCATCAATTAAAAATAACCATTAATGAAAAATCATCAATAAGAAATCATCAATTAAAAATCATCGTCAATACAAAATCAACGCCAATAAAAAATCATCAACTAAAAATCATCACCAATTAAAAATTATCACCAAATATAGTCATTAATTAAAACTCATCAACAAAAATCAAAAATTAGAAATCATCAACAAAAAATTATCATCAATAAAAATCATCAAATAAAATCATTATCAAATAAAAAAAATCAATTACAAATCATCAATAAAAAATCGATATGAATTATGAGATCATCAATAAAAGATAAAATCATCACAAAATTTCATCATCAGCAAAATCAACAGAAAAATTATCTACAAAAAAATTTAAAAAAATTATCAATAAAAAATCATCAAGAAAATCGTCATCAGAAAATCCTCAACAAAATATCATCAACAAAGGAATCATCAATTCAAAACCATCAACAAAAAAATCATCGTCAATAAATAATCAACAAAAAAGTCATCAATAAAAAATCAACAAAAAGAGCAATTAAAAATCATTCACAAGAAATCATTAATTAAAAATATTTAGTTTAAAATAATCTTCAATTAAAGATCAATTTAAAATATTCAATAAAAAATCATCAATAAAAAATCAGAAAAATCATCAAAAATTATCAACAAAAAATCAAATAAAATTTAACAAAAAAGTCATCAATAAAAAATCATCATAACAATCATCAAAAATCATTAACAAAAAATCATCGATTAAAAATCATCGCCAAAAAAATCATTTAAAAATTATCAATAACAAACAATCAAAAAGCCACCAATAAAAAAAATTCAAAATCAACGGGAATATATCAGATAAAATTACGAAAAAGTCATCAATTAAAAATCATAATCAATAAAAAAACAAGAATTATAAATCATTATCAACAAAAAATCAATTAAAAGTCATCAATAAAAAATCACTAATTAAGAGTCAATTAAAAATCAGCACCCACAAAAGAATCATTAGAAATCAACAAAAAATTATCAACAAAAAAATCATTTAAATTAAAAATCTCCAATTAAAATTCATTATCAATAAGAAATCATCAATTAAAAATTATTAATAACAAATCATCAATTAAAAAATCATCAACAAAAAAATAATAAGAAATCATTAATTAAAAATCAACAAAAAATCATCATCAATTAAAAAACATCATAAAAGGTCAACAAAATTATAAAAAACTCACCAACAAAAAAAATTAACAAGAAAGTCATCAATAAGATATCAAAAAGACCATCAACAAAAAAATCATAATCAATTAAAATCAACAAAAAAATCATAAAAAAAATCAATTGAAAATCAACAAAAAAGTTATAAAGAATCAACAAAAATATCAATTAAAATCATTAATTAAAACTCAAAAAAATTAACAAAAAAATCATCATCAATAAAAAATTATCAATAAAATCAACATCAATTAAAAATCATTAATAAAAAATCAAAAAAAATCATCAATTTAATATTATTATTTAAAATTTATCATTAATTAAAAATCATCAACAAATAAAACATCAATAAAAAATCATCATAAAAAACAAGAACAGTCATTTTCAAAAAATCAAAAAAACCATCAACAAAAACATCCTAATCAATTAAAAATCATCAACAAAAAGACCATCATCGATTAGCAATCATCAACAAAAAATTACCAATAAAACATCAACAAAAAAATCATCAATTGAAAATCATTAAAAAAAATTGAAAATCAACAATAGTCATTAATAAAGAATCAACAAAAAAAATCATTAATTAAAACTCATCAAAAAATCATCAACATAAAAATCATCAATGAAAAATTATCATCAATAAATATCAACATCAATTAAAAATATCATAAAAAAATCTTTAATGAAAACTATCAGAAAATCAGAAAAATCATCAACAAAAAAAATCAACATCAATTAAAAATCATCAACAAAGAAATCAGTAAAAATCATCAACAAAAAATCCCATTGAAAATATTTAATAAAAGATTTCAAGAAATCAATCTAAAATCATTTAAAAATCACCAATAAAAAATCAACAAAAAAAACATCCATAAAAAATCATCAACAAAAAAATAATAATTTAAAAATCATCAATAATAAATCAACAAGCAAATCATGTTTAATAAAAATTACATTAGTTTAAAATAGTCACTTGAATATCTTCTAGGAAGATATATCCGCTGATATTTTTTTGATTGGTCAAGGAACGTCAGAATTCTGGATTTTCATTGGTCCACTTTTTGACAGATGACAGGTGAATTGAATGGTCACTGTAATAACCGAAACCTATATTAGAAACGCAGATATGTTTTTAAGCCGCTGTGTGCTGTAGAAAGTATACAGACAAATTCACAGACACCTCGAACACCACTTTTTCTGAATCAGAAGAAACGAAAACGGATATTTTCGCAAACACCTCACATTTAAAAAATTTTATGATTACTATAAAGAGTAATTTATTTTTATTTATACCGTATCAACGTTTTAAGTAGGTATGATAAATACGTTTTCAAGCCCGTTATGTATATTTATTATATATATCAATTCGTTATGACGCCCAACAGTGTTGTGACATATCGGATTTAATAACGAGCGTTTACATAAATTTATATAC
>CALNHX010001295.1:0-237402 GCA_940337035.1 Agriotes lineatus
GTCCCAGTCGTCCTAAATGTTTCATATGTCCTTAACGTCCCAGACGTCCCAGATGTCCCATATGTCCCATGTGTCCCTAATGTCCCAGGCGTCCTAAATGTCCCATATGTCCTTAACGTCCCAGACGTCCCAGTCGTCCTAAATGTTTCATATGTCCTTAACGTCCCAGACGTCCCAGATGTTCCATATGTCCCATGTGTCCCTAATGTCCCAGGCGTCCTAAATGTCCCTTATGTCCTTAACGTCCCAGACGTCCCAGTCGTCCTAAATGTTTCATATGTCCTTAACGTCCCAGACGTCCCAGATGTCCCATATGTCCCTAACGTACCAGACGTCCCAAATGTCCCATATGTCCCATATGTCCCTAATGTCAGAGGCGTCCCAGATGTTTCATATGTCCCATACGTCCCTAATGTCCCAGCGTCCTAAATGTCTCATATGTCCTTAACGTCCCAGACGCCCCAGACGTCTTAGATGTCCCATATGTCCTTAACGTCCCAGACGTCCTAGATGTCCCATATGTCCTTAACGTCCCAAACGTCTCAGATGTCCCGTATGTCCCATATGTCCCTAATGTCCCAGGCGTCTAGATGTTCCATATGTCCCTAACGTCCCGGACGTCCTAATGTCCCATATGTCCTAACGTCCCAGGCGTCCTAAATGTCCCATATGTCCTTAACGTCCCAGGCGTCCCATACGTCCTAGATGTCCCATATGTCCTTAACGTCCCAGACGTCCCAGATGTCCCATATGTGACATGTGTCCTAATGTCCCAGCGTCCCAGATGTCCCATATGTCTCATATGTCCTTAATGCCTCAGGCGTCCTAAATGTCCCATATGTCCTTAACGTCCCAGACGTCACAGATGTCCCATATGTTCTATATGTCAATAATGTCCAGGCGTCCCAGATGTCCCATATGTCCCATATGTCCCATATGTCCCTAATGTCCCAGGCGTCCTATATGTCCCATATGTCCTTAACGTCCCAGACGTCCAAGACATCCTAGATGTCCCATATGTTCCTAACGTCCCAGACGTCCTAGATGTTCCATATGTCCCTAACGTCCGGACGTGATAAATGTCCCATATGTCCCTAACGTCCCAGGCGTCCTAAATGTCCCATATGTCCTTAACGTCCTAGGCGTCCCATACGTCCTAGATGTCCCATATGTCCTTAACGTCCCAGACGTCCAGATGTCCCATATGTGACATGTGTCCCTAATGTCCCAGGCGTCCCAGATGTCCCATATGTCCCATATGTCCTTAATGCCTCAGGCGTCCTAAATGTCCCATATGTCCTTAACGTCCCAGACGTCACAGTTGTCCCATATGTTCTATATGTCAATAATGTCCCAGGCGTCCTAGATGTCCCCATATGTCCCATATGTCCCTAATGTCCCAGGCGTCCTATATGTCCCATATGTCCTTAACGTCCCAGACGTCCAAGACATCCTAGATGTCCCATATGTCCCTAACGTCCCAGGCGTCCTAAATGTCCCTTATGTCCTTAACGTCCAAGGGGTCCCAGACGTCCTAGATGCCCCATATGTCCTTAACGTCCCAGACGTCCCAGATGTTCCATATGTCTTTAACGTCCCAAACGTCCATGACCTCTTAGATGTCCCATATGTCCTTAACGTTCCTGCCGTCCTAGATGTCCTAAATGTCCCTAACGTCCCAGGACGTCCCATATGTCCCCTAACGTCCCAGACGTCCAGATGTCCCATATGTCCCATATGTCCTTAACGTCCAGACGTCCCAGATGTCCCATATGTCCCTAAAGTCCCAGACGTCCCAGATGTCCCATATGTCCCTAACGTCTCAGACGTCCTAGATGTCCCATATGTCCTTAACATCCCAGACGTCCCAGATGTCCCATATGTCCCTAACGTCCCAGACGTCCTAGATGTCCTATATGTCTTTAACGTCCCAGAAGTCCGAGATGTCCCATATGTCCCTAACGTCCCAGACGGCCCAGTTGTCCCATATGTCCCATATGTCCCTAATGTCCCAGGCGTCCTAAATGTCCCATATGTCCTTAATGTCCCAGACGTCCCAGACGTCCTAGATGTCCCATATGTCCTTAACGTCCCAGACGTCCCCAGACGTCACAGATGTCCCATATGTCCCTAACGTCCCAGACGGCCCAGTTGTCCCCATATGTCCCATACGTCACTAATGTCCCAGGCGTCCTAGATGTTCCGTATGTCCTAACGTCCCGACGTCCTAAATGTCCCACATGTCCCTAACGTCCCTGACGTCCCAGCTGTCCCGTATGTCCCTAACGTCCCAGACGTCCTAGACGTCCTAGATGCCCCTTATGTCCCTAACGTTCCAGACGTCTAAATGTCCTATATGTCCCTAACGTCCCAGACGTCCCAGACGTCCTAGACGTCCCATATGTCCTTGACGTCCCAGACGTCCAGATGTCACATATGTCCCTAACGTCCCAGACGTCCCAGATGTCCCATATGTCTCATATGTCCCTAATGTCCAAGGCGTCCCAGATGTCCCATATGTCCCATATGTCCCTAATGTCCAGGCGTTCTAGATTTTCCATATGTCCCTAACGTCCCCGACGTCCTAAATGTCCCATATGTCCCTAACGTCCCCGACGTCCTAGATGCCCATATGTCAATAACGTTCCAAACGTCCTAAATGTCTTATATGTTTCTAACGTCCCAGACGTCCAGACGTCCTAGACGTCGAATATGTCCTTAACGTCCCAGACGTCCCAGATGTCCCATATGTAACATATGTCCCTAATGTCCCAGACGTCCTAGATGTCCCATATGTCCTTAACGTCCCATACGTCCCAGATGTTTTATATGTCCCATATGTCTCTAACGTCCCAGACGTCCCAGATGTCCATATGTAACATATGTCCCTAATGTCCCAGACGTCCTAGATGTCCCATATGTCCTTAACGTCCCAGACGTCCCAGACGTCCCTGCTGTGCCGTATGTCCCTAACGTCTCAGACGTTCCAGATGTCCCATTTGTCCCATATGTCCCTAATGTCCCAGGCGTCCCAGATGTCCCATATGTCCCATATGTCCCTAATGTCCCAGGCGTCCCAGATGTCCCATATGTCCCTAATGTTCCAGGCGTCTGAAATGTCCCACATGTCCTTAACGTCCCAGACGGCCCAGACATCCTAGATGTCCCATATGTCCCTAACGTCTCAGACGTTCCAGATGTCCCATATGTCCCAAATGTACCTAATGTTCAAGGCGTCCTAAATGTCCCACATGTCGTTATCGTCCCAGACGGCTTAGACGTCCTAGATGTCCCATATGTCCTTAACGTCCCAGACGTCCCAGATGTCCCATGTATCCCATGTGTCCCTAATGTCCCTTATGTCCTAAATGTCCCTTATGTCCTTAACGTCCCAGACGTCAAAGACGTCCTAGATGTCCCATATGTCCTTAACGTCCCAGACGTCCAAGATGTCCCATATGTCCCCTAACGCCCCAGACGTCCCAGATGTCCCATATGTCCCATATGTCCCTAAAGTCCGAGGCGTCCCAGATGTTCCATATGTCCCATATGTCCCTAATGTCCCAGCGTAGTAAATGTCTCATATGTCCTTAACGTCCCAGACGCCCCAGACGTCTGAGATGTCTCATATGTCCTTAACGTCCCAGACGTCCCAGATGTTTCCATGTATCCCATGTGTCCCTAATGTCCCAGGCGTCCTAAATGTCCCTTATGTCTTTAACGTCCCAGACGTCAAAGACGTCCTAGATGTCCCATATGTCCTTAACGTCCCAGACGTCCAAGATGACCCATATGTCCCTAACGTCCCAGACGTTCCCAGATGTCCCATATGTCCCATATGTCCCTAATGTCCGAGGCGTCCCAGATGTTCCATATGTCCCATATGTCCTAATGTCCCAGCGTCCTAAATGTCTCATATGTCCTTAACGTCCCAGACGCCCCAGACGTCTTAGATGTCTCATATGTCCTTAACGTCCCAGACGTCTCAGATGTCCCATATGTCCCTAATGTCCGAGGCGTCCCAGATGTTCCATATGACCCATATGTCCCTAATGTCCCAGCGTCCTAAATGTCTCATATGTCCCTAACGTCCCAGACGTCCCAGCTGTCCCGTATGTCCCTAACGTCCCAGACGTCCCAGACGTCCTAGATGTCCCATATGTCCTTACCGTCCCAGACGTCCAGATATCCAATATGTCCCTTACGTCTCAGACGTCCCAGATTGTCCCATATGTCCCATATGTCCCTAATGTCCCAGGCGTCCCAGATGTCCCACAAGTCCTTAACGTCCCAGACGGCCCAGACGTCCAAAATGTTTCATATGTCCTTAACGTCCCAGACGTCCCAGTCGTCCTAAATGTTTCATATGTCCTTAACGTCCCAGACGTCCCAGATGTCCCATATGTCCCATGTGTCCCCTAATGTCCCAGGCGTCCTAAATGTCCCATATGTCCTTAACGTCCCAGACGTCCCAGTCGTCCTAAATGTTTCATATGTCCTTAACGTCCCAGACGTCCCAGATGTTCCATATGTCCCATGTGTCCCTAATGTCCCAGGCGTCCTAAATGTCCCATATGTCCTTAACGTCCCAGACGTCCAGTCGTCTAAATGTTTCATATGTCCTTAACGTCCCAGACGTCCCAGATGTCCCATATGTCCCTAACGTACCAGACGTCCCAAATGTCCCATATGTCCCATATGTCCCTAATGTCAGAGGCGTCCCAGATGTTTCATATGTCCCATACGTCCCTAATGTCCCAGCGTCCTAAATGTCTCATATGTCCTTAACGTCCCAGACGCCCAGACGTCTTAGATGTCCCATATGTCCTTAACGTCCCAGACGTCCTAGATGTCCCATATGTCCTTAACGTCCCAAACGTCTCAGATGTCCCGTATGTCCCATATGTCCCTAATGTCCCAGGCGTCCTAGATGTTCCATATGTCCCTAACGTCCCGGACGTCCTAAATGTCCCATATGTCCCTAACGTCCCAGGCGTCCTAAATGTCCCATATGTCCTTAACGTCCCAGGCGTCCCATACGTCCTAGATGTCCCATATGTCCTTAACGTCCCAGACGTCCCAGATGTCCCATATGTGACATGTGTCCCTAATGTCCCAGGCGTCCCAGATGTCCCATATGTCTCATATGTCCTTAATGCCTCAGGCGTCCTAAATGTCCCATATGTCCTTAACGTCCCAGACGTCACAGATGTCCCATATGTTCTATATGTCAATAATGTCCCAGGCGTCCCAGATGTCCCATATGTCCCATATGTCCCATATGTCCCTAATGTCCCAGGCGTCCTATATGTCCCATATGTCCTTAACGTCCCAGACGTCCAAGACATCCTAGATGTCCCATATGTTCCTAACGTCCCAGACGTCCTAGATGTTCCATATGTCCCTAACGTCCCGGACGTGATAAATGTCCCATATGTCCCTAACGTCCCAGGCGTCCTAAATGTCCCATATGTCCTTAACGTCCTAGGCGTCCCATACGTCCTAGATGTCCCATATGTCCTTAACGTCCCAGACGTCCCAGATGTCCCATATGTGACATGTGTCCTAATGTCCCAGGCGTCCCAGATGTCCCATATGTCCCATATGTCCTTAATGCCTCAGGCGTCCTAAATGTCCCATATGTCCTTAACGTCCCAGACGTCACAGATGTCCATATGTTCTATATGTCAATAATGTCCCAGGCGTCCTAGATGTCCCATATGTCCCATATGTCCCTAATGTCCCAGGCGTCCTATATGTCCCATATGTCCTTAACGTCCCAGACGTCCAAGACATCCTAGATGTCCCATATGTCCCTAACGTCCCAGGCGTCCTAAATGTCCCATATGTCCTTAACGTCCAAGGGGGTCCCAGACGTCCTAGATGCCCCATATGTCCTTAACGTCCCAGACGTCCCAGATGTTCCATATGTCTTTAACGTCCCAAACGTCCATGACCTCTTAGATGTCCCATATGTCCTTAACGTTCCTGCCGTCCTAGATGTCCTAAATGTCCCTAACGTCCCAGACGTCCCATATGTCCCTAACGTCCCAGACGTCCCAGATGTCCCATATGTCCCATATGTCCTTAACGTTCCAGACGTCCCAGATGTCCCATATGTCCCTAAAGTCCCAGACGTCCCAGATGTCCCATATGTCCCTAACGTCTCAGACGTCCTAGATGTCCCATATGTCCTTAACATCCCAGACGTCCCAGATGTCCCATATGTCCCTAACGTCCCAGACGTCCTAGATGTCCTATATGTCTTTAACGTCCCAGAAGTCCGAGATGTCCCATATGTCCCTAACGTCCCAGACGGCCCAGTTGTCCCATATGTCCCATATGTCCCTAATGTCCCAGGCGTCCTAAATGTCCCATATGTCCTTAATGTCCAGACGTCCCAGACGTCCTAGATGTCCCATATGTCCTTAACGTCCCAGACGTCCCAGACGTCACAGATGTCCCATATGTCCCTAACGTCCCAGACGGCCCAGTTGTCCATATGTCCCATACGTCACTAATGTCCCAGGCGTCCTAGATGTTCCGTATGTCCCTAACGTCCCCGACGTCCTAAATGTCCCACATGTCCCTAACGTCCCTGACGTCCCAGCTGTCCGTATGTCCCTAACGTCCCAGACGTCCTAGACGTCCTAGATGCCCCATATGTCCCCTAACGTTCCAGACGTCTTAAATGTCCTATATGTCCCTAACGTCCCAGACGTCCCAGACGTCCTAGACGTCCCCATATGTCCTTAACGTCCCAGACGTCCCAGATGTCCCATATGTCCCCTAACGTCCCAGACGTCCCAGATGTCCCATATGACTCATATGTCCCTAACGTCTTAGGACGTCCCAGCTGTCCCGTATGTCCCTAACGTCCCAGACGTCCCAGCTGTCCCGTATGTTTCTAACGTCCCAGACGTCCTAGACGTCCTAGATGCCCATATGTCCCTAACGTTCAGACGTCTTAAATGTCCTATATGTCCCTAACGTCCCAGACGTCCCAGACGTCCTAGACGTCCCATATGTCCTTAACGTCCCAGGACGTCCCAGATGTCCCATATGTCCCTAACGTCCCAGACCGTCCCAGATGTCCCATATGTCTCATATGTCCCTAAGGTCTTAGACGTCCCAGATGTCCCATATGTCCCTAATGTCCCAGGCGTCCTAGATGTCCCATATGTCCTTAACGTACCAGACGTCCCAGATGTCCCATATGTCACTAACGTCTCAGCCGTTCCAGATGTCCCATATATCCCATATGTCCCTAAAGTCCCAGACGTCCCAGATGTCCCATATGTCCCATATGTCCCTAATGTCCAAGGCGTCCCAAATGTCCCATATGTCCCATATGTCCCTAATGTCCCAGGCGTCCTAAATGTCCCACATGTCTTTAACGTCCGAGACGGCCCAGACGTCCTAGATGTCCCATATGTCCTTAACGTCCCAGACGTCCCAGATGTCCCATGTGTCCCATGTGTCCCTAATGTCCCAGGCGTCCTAAATGTCCCATATACCCTTAACGTCCCAGACGTCCCAGACGTCCTAGATGTCCCATACGTCCTTAACGTCCCAGGACGTCCCAGATGTCCCATATGTCCCTAACGTCCCAGACGTCCCAGATGTCCCATATGTCCCATATGTTCCTAATGTCCGAAGCGTCCCAGATCTTGCATATGTCCCATATGTCCCTAATGTCCCAGCGTCCTAAATGTCTTATATGTCCTTAACATCCCAGACGTCCTAGATGTCCTATATGTCTTTAACGTCCCAGAAGTCCGAGATGTCCCATATGTCCCTAACGTCCCAGACGGCCCAGTTGTCCCATATGTCCCATATGTCCCTAATGTCCCAGGCGTCCTAAATGTCCCATATGTCCTTAATGTCCCAGACGTCCCAGACGTCCTAGATGTCCCATATGCCCTTAACGTCCCAGACGTCCCAGACGTCACAGATGTCCCATATGTCCCTAACGTCCCAGACGGCCCAGTTGTCCCATATGTCCCATACGTCACTAATGTCCCAGGCGTCCTAGATGTTCCGTATGTCCCTAACGTCCCGACGTCCTAAATGTCCCACATGTCCCTAACGTCCCAGACGTCCCAGCTGTCCCGTATGTCCCTAACGTCCCAGAACGTCCTAGACGTCCTAGATGCCCCATATGTCCCTAACGTTCCAGACGTCTTAAATGTCCTATATGTCCCTAACGTCCCAGACGTCCCAGACGTCCTAGACGTCCCATATGTCCTTAACGTCCCAGACGTCCCAGATGTCCCATATGTCCCTAACGTCCCAGACGTCCCAGATGTCCCATATGACTCATATGTCCCTAACGTCTTAGACGTCCCAGCTGTCTCGTATGTCCCTAACGTCCCAGACGTCCCAGCTGTCCCGTATGTTTCTAACGTCCCAGACGTCCTAGACGTCCTAGATGCCCCATATGTCCCTAACGTTCCAGACGTCTTAAATGTCCAATATGTCCCCTAACGTCCCAGACGTCCCAGACGTCCTAGACGTCCATATGTCCTTAACGTCCCAGACGTCCCAGATGTCCCATATGTCCCTAACGTCCCAGACGTCCCAGATGTCCCATATGTCTCATATGTCCCTAACGTCTTAGACGTCCCAGATGTCCCATATGTCCCTAATGTCCCAGGCGTCCTAAATGTCCCACATGTCCTTAACGTCCCAGACGGCCCAGACATCCTAGATGTCCCATATGTCCTTAACGTACCAGACGTCCCAGATGTCCCATATGTCCCTAACGTCTCAGACGTTCCAGATGTCCCATATATCCCATATGTCCCTAAAGTCCAGGCGTCCCAGATGTCCCATATGTCCCATATGTCCCTAATGTCCAAGGCGTCCCAGATGTCCCATATGTCCCATATGTCCCTAATGTCCCAGGCGTCCTAAATGTCCCACATGTCTTTAACGTCCGAGACGGCCCAGACGTCCTAGATGTCCCATATGTCCTTAACGTCCCAGACGTCCCAGATGTCCCATGTGTCCCATGTGTCCCTAATGTCCCAGGCGTCCTAAATGTCCCATATACCCTTAACGTCCCAGACGTCCCAGACGTCCTAGATGTCCCATACGTCCTTAACGTCCCAGACGTCCCAGATGTCCAAATGTCCCTAACGTCCCAGACGTCCCAGATGTCCCATATGTCCCATATGTTCCTAATGTCCGAAGCGTCCCAGATCTTTCATATGTCCCATATGTCCCTAATGTCCCAGCGTCCTAAATGTCTTATATGTCCTTAACGTCCCAGACGCCCCAGACGTCTTAGATGTCCCATATGTCCTTAACGTCCAAGACGTCCCAGATGTCCCATATGTCCCCTAATGTCCGAGGCGTCCCAGATGTTCCATATGTCCCATATGTCCCTAATGTCCCAGCGTCCTAAATGTCTCATATCTCCTTAACGTCCCAGACGCCCCAGACGTCTTAGATGTCCCATATGTCCTTACGTCCCAGGCGTCCCAGACGTCCTAGATGTCCCATATGTCCTTAACGTCCCAGACGTCCCAGATGTCCCATATGTCCCTAACGTCCCAAACGTCCCAGACGTCCTGGGTGTCCCATATGTCCCTAACGTCCTAGATGTCCTAAATGTCCCTAACGTCCCAGACGTCCCAGATGTCCCATATGTCCCATATGTCCCTAATGTCCCAGGCGTCCTAGATGTCCCATATGTCCATAACGTCCCAGACGTCCCAGATGTCCCATATGTCCCATATGTCCCTAATGTCCCAGGCGTCCTAAATGTCCCATATGTCCTTAACGTTCCAGACGTCCTAGATGTCCCATATGTCCCTAACGTCCCAGACGTCCCAGATGTCCCATATGTCCCATATGTCCCTAATGTCCCAGGCGTCCTAGATGTCCATATGTCCATAACGTCCCAGACGTCCAACATGTCCCATATGTCCCTAACGTCCCAGACGTCCCAGATATCCCATATGTCCCATATCTCCCTAATGTCCTAGGCGTCCTAGATGTCCCATATGTCCTTAACGTCACAGACGTCCCAGACGTCCTAGATGTCATATATGTCCTTAACGTCCCAGACGTTTCAGATGTCCCATTTGTCCCTAACGTCCCAGACGTCGAAGATGTCCCATATGGTGCATATGTCCCTAATGTCCTAGGCGTCCTAGATGTTCCATATGTCCGTAACGTCCCAGACGTCCTAAATGTCCCATATGTCCCTAACGTCCCAGACGTCCCAGCTGTCCCGTATGTCCCTAACGTCCCAGACGTTCCAAACGTCCTAGATGTCCCATATGTCCCTAACGTCCAAGGCGTCCTAAATGTCCCATATGTCCTTAACGTCCCAGGCGTCCCAGACGTCCTAGATGCCCCATATGTCCTTAACGTCCCAGACGTCCCAGATGTTCCATATGTCTTTAACGTCCCAAACGTCCCAGACCTCTTAGATGTCCCATATGTCCTTAACGTCCCTGGCGTCCTAGATGTCCTAAATGTCCCTAACGTCCCAGACGTCCCATATGTCCCTAACGTCCCAGACGTCCCAGATGTCCCATATGTCCTTAACGTTCCAGACGTCCCAGATGTCCCATATGTCCCTAAAGTCCCAGATGTCCCAGATGTCCCATATGTCCCTAACGTCTCAGACGTCCTAGATGTTCCATATGTCCTTAACATCCCAGACGTCCCAGATGTCACATATGTCCCTAACGTCCCAGACGCCCTAGATGTCCTATATGTTTTAACGTCCCAGAAGTCCGAGATGTCCCATATGTCCCTAACGTCCCAGACGGCCCAGTTGTCCCATATGTCCCATATGTCCCTAATGTCCCAAGCGTCCTAAATGTCCCAGGCGTCCTAAATGTCCCATATGTCCTTAACGTTTCAGATGTTCCATATGTCCCATATGTCCCTAATGTCCCAGGCGTCCTAAATGTCCCATATGTCCTTAATGTCCCAGACGTCCCAGACGTCCCAGATGTCCCATATATCCTATATGTCCCTAATGTCCCAGGCGTCCTAGATGTCCCATATGTCCTTAACGTCCCAGACGTCCCAGACGTCCTAGATGTCCCATATGTGCTTAACGTCCCAGAGGTCCCAGACGTCCCATATGTCGCATATGTCCCTATTGTCCTAGGCGTCCTACATGTTCCACATGTCCCTAACGTCCCAGACGTCCTAAATGTCCCATATGTCCCTAACGTCCTAGACGTCCCAGCTGTCCCGTATGTCCCTAACGTCCCAGACGTCCGTGATGTCCCGTATGTCCCATCTGTTTTTAATGTCCGAGGCGTCCCAGATGCTCCATATGACCCATATGTCCCTAATGTCCCAGCGTCCTAAATGTCTCATATGTCCTTAACGTCCCAGACGTCCCAGACGTCCTAGATGTCCCATATGTCCCTAACGTCCCAGACGTCCCAGACGTCCCATATGTCGCATATGTTCCTAAGGTCCTAGGCGTCCTAAATGTCCCATATGTCCCTAACGTCCCAGACGTCCCAGCTGTCCCGTATGTCCCTAACGTCCCAGACGTCCCAGACGTCCTAGATGTTCCATATATCCCTAACGTCCCAAGCGTCCTAAATGTCCCATATGTCCTTAACGTCCCAGGCGTCCCAGACGTCCTAGATGTCCCATATGTCCTTAACGTCCCAGACGTCCCAGATGTCCCATATGCCTCTAACATCCTAAAGGTCCCAGACGTCCTATATGTCCCATATGTCCTTAATGTCCCAGACGTCCTAGATGTCCTAAATGTCCCTAACGTCCCAGACGTCCCAGATATCCCATATGTCTTTAACGTTCCAGACGTTCCAGATGTCCCATATGTCCCTAACGTCCCAGACGTTCTAGATGTCCCATATGTCCTTAACGTTCCAGACGTCCCAGATATCCCATATGACCTTAAAGTCCCAGACGTCCCAGATGTCCCATATGTCCCTAACGTCCCAGACGTCCTAGATGTCCCATATGTCCTTAACGTCCCAGACGTCCCAGATGTCCCATATGTCCCTAACGTCACAGACGTCCTAAATGTCCTATATGTCCCTAACGTCCCAGACGTGCGAGATGTTAAATATGTTTCATATGTCCTTAACGTCTCAGATGTCCCATATGTCCCATATGTCTTTAATGCCCCAGGCGTCCTAAATGTCTCATATGTCCTTAACGTCCCAGACGTCCCAGACGTCCTAGATGTCCCATATGTTCTTAACGTCCCAGACGTCCCAGATGTCCCATATGTCCCTAACGTCCCAGGCGTCCTAAATGTTCTATATGTCCCTAACGTCCCCGACGTCCTAAATGTCCCATATGTCCCTAACGTCCCAGACGTCCCAGCTGTCTAATATGTCCCTAACGTTCAAGACGTCCTAGATGTCCTATATGTCCCTATTGTTCCAGACGTCCCAGAAGTCCCAGGCGTCCTAGATGTCCCATATGTCTCATATGTCCCTAATGTCCCAGGCGTCCTAGATGTCCCATATGTCCTTAACGTCCTAGACGTCCCAGACGTCCTAGATGTACCACATGTCCTTAACGTCCCAGGCGTTTCAGATGTCCCATATGTCCCTAACGTCCCAGACGTCTCAGATGTCCCATATGTCCCAAATGTCCCAGGCGTCCTAGATGTTCCATATGTCTCTAACGTCCCAGACGTCCTAAATGTCTCAAATGTCCCTAACGTCCCAGACGTCCCAGCTGCCCCGTATGTCCCTAACGTCCCAGACGTACCAGACGTCCTATATGTCCAATATGTCCTTAACGTCCAAGACGTCCCAGATGTCCCATATGTCCCTAACGTCCCAGGCGTCCTAAATGTCCCATATGTCCTTAACGTCCCAGACGTTTTAGACGCCCTAGACGTCCCATATGTCCTTAACGTTCCAGACGTCCCAGATGTCCCATATGTGACATGTGTCTCTAATGTCCCAGGCGTCCCAGACGTCCCATATGTCCCATATGTCCATAATGCTTCAGGCGTCCTAAATGTCCCATATGTCCTTAACGTCCCAGACGTCACAGATGTCCCATATGTTCCATATGTCCCTAATGTCCCAGGCGTCCTAAATGTCCGATATGTCCTTAACGTTCCAGACGTCCTAGATGTCCCATATGTCCCTAACGTCCCAGACGTCCCAGATGTCCCATATGTCCCATATGTCCCTAATGTCCCAGGCGTCCTAAATGTCCCATATGTCCTTAACGTCCCAGACGTTTTAGACGCCCTAGACGTCCCATATGTCCTTAACGTTCCAGACGTCCCAGATGTCCCATATGTGACATGTGTCTCTAATGTCCCAGGCGTCCCAGACGTCCCATATGTCCCATATGTCCATAATGCTTCAGGCGTCCTAAATGTCCCATATGTCCTTAACGTCCCAGACGTCACAGATGTCCCATATGTTCCATATGTCCCTAATGTCCCAGGCGTCCTAAATGTCCCATATGTCCTTAACGTTCCAGACGTCCTAGATGTCCCATATGTCCCTAACGTCCCAGACGTCCCAGATGTCCCATATGTCCCATATGTCCCTAATGTCCCAGGCGTCCTAGATGTCCCATATGTCCATAACGTCCCAGACGTCCCACATGTCCCATATGTCCCTAACGTCCCAGACGTCCAACATGTCCCATATGTCCCTAATGTCCTAGGCGTCCTAGATGTCCCATATGTCCTTAACGTCACAGACGTCCCAGACGTCCTAGATGTCATATATGTCCTTAACGTCCCAGACGTTTCAGATGTCCCATTTGTCCCTAACGTCCCAGACGTCGAAGATGTCCCATATGGTGCATATGTCCCTAATGTCCTAGGCGTCCTAGATGTTCCATATGTCAGTAACGTCCCAGACGTCCTAAATGTCCCATATGTCCCTAACGTCTCAGACGTCCCAGCTGTCCCGTATGTCCCTAACGTCCCAGACGTTCCAGACGTCCTAGATGTCCCATATGTCTCTAACGTCCCAGGCGTACTAAATGTCCCATATGTCCTTAACGTCCCAGGCGTCCCAGACGTCCTAGATGCCCCATATGTCCTTAACGTCCCAGACGTCCCAGATGTTCCATATGTCTTTAACGTCCCAAACGTCCCAGACCTCTTAGATGTCCCATATGTCCTTAACGTTCCTGGCGTCCTAGATGTCCTAAATGTCCCTAACGTCCCAGACGTCCCATATGTCCCTAACGTCCCAGACGTCCCAGATGTCCCATATGTCCCTAACGTCCCAGACGTCCCAGATGTCCCATATGTCCCTAACGTCTCAGACGTCCCAGATGTCCCATATGTCCCTAACGTCCCAGACGCCCTTGATGTCCTATATGTCTTTAACGTCCCAGAAGTCCGAGATGTCACATATGTCCCTAACGTCCCAGACGGCCCAGTTGTCCCATATGTCCCTAAAGTCCCAGACGTCCCAGATGTCCCATATGTCCCTAACGTCTCAGACGTCCCAGATGTCCCATATGTCCCTAACGTCCCAGACGCCCTTGATGTCCTATATGTCTTTAACGTCCCAGAAGTCCGAGATGTCCCATATGTCCCTAACGTCCCAGACGCCCTTGATGTCCTATATGTCTTTAACGTCCCAGATGTCCAATATGTCCCATATGTCCTTAACGTTCCAGACGTCCCAGATGTCCCATATGTCCCTAAAGTCCCAGACGTCCCAGATGTCCCATATGTCCCTAACGTCTCAGACGTCCCAGATGTCCCATATGTCCCTAACGTCCCAGACGCCCTTGATGTCCTATATGTCTTTAACGTCCCAGAAGTCCGAGATGTCCCATATGTCCCTAACGTCCCAGACGGCCCAGTTGTCCCATATGTCCCATATGTCCCTAATGTCCCAGGCGTTCTAAATGTCCCATATGTCCTTAACGTTTCAGATGTTCCATATGCCCCATATGTCCCTAATGTCCCAGGCGTCCTAAATGTCCCATATGTCCTTAATGTCCCAGACGTCCCAGACGTCCTAGATGTCCCATATGTTCTTAACGTCCCAGACGTCCCAGACGTCACAGATGTCCCATATGTCCCTAACGTCCCAGACGGCCCAGTTGTCCCATATGTCCCATACGTCACTAATGTCCCAGGCGTCCTAGATGTCCCACATGTCCCTAACGTCCCAGACGTCCCAGCTGTCCCGTATGTCCCTAACGTCCCAGACGTCCTAGACGTCCTAGATGCCCCATATGTCCCTAACGTTCCAGACGTCTTAAATGTCCTATATGTCCCTAACGTCCCAGACGTCCCAGACGTCCTGGACGTCCCATATGTCCTTAACGTCCCAGATGTCTCAGATGTCCCATATGTCCCTAACGTCCCAGACGTCCCAGACGACCTAGACGTCCCATATGTCCTTAACGTCCCAGACGTCCCAGATGTCCCATATGTCCCTAACGTCCCAGACGTCCCAGATGTCCCATATGTCTCATTTGTCCCTAACGTCTTAGACGTCCCAGATGTCCCATATGTCCCTAATGTCCCAGGCGTCCTAAATGTCCCACATGTCCTTAACGTCCCAGACGGCCCAGACATCCCAGATGTCCCATATGTCCCTAACGTCTCAGACGTCCTAGATGTCCCATATGTCCTTAACATCCCAGACGCCCTAGATGTCCTATATGTCTTTAACGTCCCAGAAGTCCGAGATGTCCCATATGTCCCTAACGTCCCAGACGGCCCAGTTGTCCTATATGTCCCATATGTCGCTAATGTCCCAGGCGTCCTAAATGTCCCATATGTCCTTAATGTCCCAGACGTCCCAGACGTCCTAGATGTCCCATATGTCCTTAACGTTCCAGACGTCCCAGACGTCACAGATGTCCCATAAGTCCCTAACGTCCCAGACGGCCCAGTTGTCCCATATGTCCCATACGTCACTAATGTCCCAGGCGTCCTAGATGTTCCGTATGTCCCTAACGTACCCGACGTCCTAAATGTCCCACATGTCCCTAACGTCCCAGACGTCCCAGCTGTCCCGTATGTCCCTAACGTCCCAGACTTCCTAGACGTCCTAGATGCCCCATATGTCCCTAACGTTCCAGACGTCTTAAATGTCCTATATGTCCCTAACGTCCCAGACGTCCCAGACGTCCTAGACGTCCCATATGTCCTTAACGTCCCAGACGTCCCAGATGTCCCATATGTCCCTAACGTCCCAGACGTCCCAGATGTCCCATATGTCTCATATGTCCCTAACGTCTTAGACGTCCCAGCTGTCCCGTACGTCCCTAACGTCCCAGACGTCCCAGCTGTCCCGTATGTCCCTAACGTCCCAGACGTCCTAGACGTCCTAGATGCCCCATATGTCCCTAACGTTCCACACGTCTTAAATGTCCTATATGTCCCTAACGTCCCAGACGTCCCAGACGTCCTAGACGTCCCATATGTCCTTAACGTCCCAGACGTCCCAGATGTCCCATATGTCCCTAACGTCCCAGACGTCCCAGATGTCCCATATGTCTCATATGTCCCTAACGTCTTAGACGTCCCAGATGTCCCATATGTCCCTAATGTCCCAGGCGTCCTAAATGTCCCACATGTCCTTAACGTCCCAGACGGCCCAGACATCCTAGATGTCCCATATGTCCTTAACGTACCAGACGTCCCAGATGTCCCATATGTCCCTAACGTTTCAGACGTTCCAGATGTCCCATATATCCCATATGTCCCTAAAGTCCCAGGCGTCCCAGATGTCCCATATGTCCCATATGTCCCTAATGTCCAAGGCGTCCCAGATGTCCCATATGTCCCATATGTCCCTAATGTCCCAGGCGTCCTAAATGTCCCACATGTCTTTAACGTCCGAGACGGCCCAGACGTCCTAGATGTCCCATATGTCCTTAACGTCCCAGACGTCCCAGATGTCCCATGTGTCCCATGTGTCCCTAATGTCCCAGGCGTCCTAAATGTCCCATATACCCTTAACGTCCCAGACGTCCCAGACGTCCTAGATGTCCCATACGTCCTTAACGTCCCAGACGTCCCAGATGTCCCATATGTCCCTAACGTCCCAGACGTCCCAGATGTCCCATATGTCCCATATGTTCCTTATGTCCGAAGCGTCCCAGATCTTCCATATGTCCCATATGTCCCTAATGTCCCAGCGTCCTAAATGTCTTATATGTCCTTAACGTCCCAGACGCCCCAGACGTCTTAGATGACCCATATGTCCTTAACGTCCAAGACGTCCCAGATGTCCCATATGTCCCTAATGTCCGAGGCGTCCCAGATGTTCCATATGTCCCATATGTTCCTAATGTCCCAGCGTCCTAAATTTCTCATATCTCCTTAACGTCCCAGACGCCCCAGACGTCTTAGATGTCCTATATGTTCCTAACGTCCCAGGCGTCCCAGACGTCCTAGATGTCCCATATGTTCTTAACGTCCCAGACGTCCCAGATGTCCCATATGTCCCTAACGTCCCAAACGTCCCAGACGTCCTGGGTGTCCCATATGTCCCTAACGTCCCAGACGTCCTAGATGTCCTAAATGTCCCTAACGTCCCAGACGTCACAGATGTCCCATATGTCCCATATGTCCCTAATGTCCCAGGCGTCCTAGATGTCCCATATGTCCATAACGTCCCAGACGTCCCAGATGTCCCATATGTCCCATATGTCCCTAATGTCCCAGGCGTCCTAAATGTCCCATATGTCCTTAACGTTCCAGACGTCCTAGATGTCCTATATGTCCCTAACGTTCCTGACGTCCCAGATGTCCCATATGTCCCATATGTCCCTAATGTCCCAGGCGTCCTAGATGTCCCATATGTCCATAACGTCCCAGACGTCCAACATGTCCCATATGTCCCTAACGTCCCAGACGTCCCAGATATCCCATATGTCCCATATGTCCCTAATGTCCTAGGCGTCCTAGATGTCCCATATGTCCTTAACGTCACAGACGTCCAGACGTCCTAGATGGCATATATGTCCTTAACGTCCCAGACGTTTCAGATGTCCCATTTGTCCCTAACGTCCCAGACGTCGAAGATGTCCCATATAATGCATATGTCCCTAATGTCCTAGGCGTCCTAGATGTTCCATATGTCCGTAACGTCCCAGACGTCCTAAATGTTCCATATGTCCCTAACGTCCCAGACGTCCCAGCTGTCCCGTATGTCCCTAACGTCCCAGACGTTCCAGACGTCCTAGATGTCCCATATGTCCCTAACGTCCCAGGCGTCCTAAATGTCCCATATGTCCTTAACGTCCCAGGCGTCCCAGACGTCCTAGATGCCCCATATGTCCTTAACGTCCCAGACGTCCCAGATGTTCCATATGTCTTTAACGTCCCAAACGTCCCAGACCTCTTAGATGTCCCATATGTCCTTAACGTCCCTGGCGTGCTAGATGTCCTAAATGTTCCTAACGTCCCAGACGTCCCATATGTCCCTAACGTCCCAGACGTCCCAGATGTCCCATATGTCCTTAACGTTCCAGACGTCCCAGATGTCCCATATGTCCCTAAAGTCCCAGACGTCCCAGATGTCCCATATGTCCCTAACGTCTCAGACGTCCTAGATGTCCCATATGTCCTTAACATCCAGACGTCCCAGATGTCCCATATGTCCCTAACGTCCCAGACGCCCTAGATGTCCTATATGTGTTTAACGTCCCAAAAGTCCGAGATGTCCCATATGTCCCTAACGTCCCAGACGGCCCAGTTGTCCCATATGTCCCATATGTCCCTAATGTCCCAGGCGTCCTAAATGTCCCATATGTCCTTAACGTTTCAGATGTTCCATATGTCCCATATGTCTCTAATGTCCCAGGCGTCCTAAATGTCCGATATGTCCTTAATGTCCCAGACGTCCCAGACGTCCCAGATGTCCCATATATCCTATATGTCCCTAATGTCCCAGGCGTCTTAGATGTCCCATATGTCCTTAACGTCCCAGACGTCCCAGACGTCCTAGATGTCCCATATGTGCTTAACGTCCCAGACGTCCCAGACATCCCATATGTCGCATATGTCCCTATTGTCCTAGGCGTCCTACATGTTCCACATGTTCCTAACGTCCCAGACGTCCTAAATGTCCCATATGTCCCTAACGTCCTAGACGTCCCAGCTGTCCCGTATGTCCCTAACGTCCCAGACGTCCCTGATGTCCCATATGTCCCATCTGTTTTTAACGTCCGAGGCGTCCCAGATGTTCCATATGTCCCATATGTCCCTAATGTCCCAGCGTCCTAAATGTCTCATATGTCCTTAAAGTCCCAGACGTCCCAGACGTCCTAAATGTCCCATATGTCCCTAACGTCCCAGACGTCCCAGACGTCCCATATGTCGCATATGTTCCTAAGGTCCTAGGCGTCATAGATGTTCCATATGTCCCTAACGTCCCAGACGTCCTAAATGTCCTATATGTCCCTAACGTCCCAGACGTCCCAGCTGTCCCGTATGTCCCTAACGTCCCAGACGTCCCAGACGTCCTAGATGTTCCATATATCCCTAACGTCTCAAGCGTCCTAAATGTCCCATATGTCCTTAACGTCCCAGGCGTCCCAGACGTCCTAGATGTCCCATATGTCCTTAACGTCCCAGACGTCCCAGATGTCCCATATGCCTCTAACGTCCTAAAGATCCCAGACGTCCCAGATGTCCCATATGTCTTTAACGTTCCAGACGTTCCAGATGTCCCATATGTCCCTAACGTCCCAGACGTTCTAGATGTCCCATATGTCCTTAACGTTTCAGACGTCCCAGATATCCCATATGACCCTAAAGTCCCAGACGTCCCAGATGTCCCATATGTCCCTAACGTCCCAGACGTCCTAGATGTCCCATATGTTCTTAACGTCCCAGACGTCCCAGATGTCCCATATGTCTTTAACGTCACAGACGTCCTAAATGTCCTATATGTCCCTAACGTCCCAGACGTCCGAGATGTTAAATATGTTTCATATGTCCTTAACGTCTCAGATGTCCCATATGTCCCATATGTCTTAAATGCCCCAGGCGTCCTAAATGTCTCATATGTCCTTAACGTCCCAGACGTCCCAGACGTCCTAGATGTCCCATATGTTCTTAACGTCCCAGACGTCCCAGATGTCCCATATGTCCCTAACGTCCCAGGCGTCCTAGATGTTCTATATGTCCCTAACGTCCCCGACGTCCTAAATGTCCCATATGTCCCTAACGTCCCAGACGTCCCAGCTGTCTAATATGTCCCTAACGTTCAAGACGTCCTAGATGTCCTATATGTCCCTAATGTTCCAGACGTCCCAGACGTCCCAGGCGTCCTAGATGTCCCATATGTCTCATATGTCCCTAATGTCCCAGGCGTACTAGATGTCCCATATGTCATTAACGTCCTAGACGTCCCAGACGTCCTAGATGTACCACATGTCCCTAACGTCCCAGGCGTTTCAGATGTCCCATATGTCCCTAACGTCCCAGACGGCTCAGATGTCCCATAAGTTCCAAAATGTCCCAGGCGTTCTAGATGTTCCATATGTTTCTAACGTCCCAGACGTCCTAAATGTCACAAATGTCCCTAACGTCCCAGACGTCCCAGCTGCCCCGTATGTCCCTAACGTCCCAGACTTACCAGACGTCCTAGATGTCCAATATGTCCTTAACGTCCAAGACGTCCCAGATGTCCCATATGTCCCTAACGTCCCAGACGTCCCAGACGTCCCATATGTCTGATATGTCCTTAATGTCCTAGGCGTCCCAGATGTCCCATATGTCCCATATGTCCCTAATGTCCCAGGCGTCCTAAATGTCCCATATGTCCTTAACGTCCCAGACGTCCCAGATGTCTCATATGTGACATGTGTCTCTAATGTCCCAGGCGTCCCAGACGTCCCATATGTCCCATATGTCCATAATGCTTCAGGCGTCCTAAATGTCCCATATGTCCTTAACGTCCCAGACGTCCCAGATGTCCCATATGTCCCTAACGTCCCAGGCGTCCTAGATGTTCTATATGTCCCTAACGTCCCCGACGTCCTAAATGTCCCATATGTCCCTAACGTCCCAGACGTCCCAGCTGTCTAATATGTCCCTAACGTTCAAGACGTCCTAGATGTCCTATATGTCCCTAATGTTCCAGACGTCCCAGACGTCCCAGGCGTCCTAGATGTCCCATATGTCTCATATGTCCCTAATGTCCCAGGCGTACTAGATGTCCCATATGTCATTAACGTCCTAGACGTCCCAGACGTCCTAGATGTACCACATGTCCCTAACGTCCCAGGCGTTTCAGATGTCCCATATGTCCCTAACGTCCCAGACGGCTCAGATGTCCCATAAGTTCCAAAATGTCCCAGGCGTTCTAGATGTTCCATATGTTTCTAACGTCCCAGACGTCCTAAATGTCACAAATGTCCCTAACGTCCCAGACGTCCCAGCTGCCCCGTATGTCCCTAACGTCCCAGACTTACCAGACGTCCTAGATGTCCAATATGTCCTTAACGTCCAAGACGTCCCAGATGTCCCATATGTCCCTAACGTCCCAGACGTCCCAGACGTCCCATATGTCTGATATGTCCTTAATGTCCTAGGCGTCCCAGATGTCCCATATGTCCCATATGTCCCTAATGTCCCAGGCGTCCTAAATGTCCCATATGTCCTTAACGTCCCAGACGTCCCAGATGTCTCATATGTGACATGTGTCTCTAATGTCCCAGGCGTCCCAGACGTCCCATATGTCCCATATGTCCATAATGCTTCAGGCGTCCTAAATGTCCCATATGTCCTTAACGTCCCAGACGTCACAGATGTCCCATATGTTCCATATGTCCCTAATGTCCCAGGCGTCCCAGATGTACCATATGTCTCTAATGTCCCAGGCGTCCTAAATGTCCCATATGTCCTTAACGTTCCAGACGTCCTAGATGTCCCATATGTCCCTAACGTCCCAGACGTCCCAGATGTCCCATATGTCCCATATGTCCCTAATGTCCCAGGCGTCCTAGATGTCCCATATGTCCATAACGTCCCAGACGTCCAACATGTCCCATATGTCCCTAACGTCCCAGACGTCCAACATGTCCCATATGTCCCTAATGTCCTAGGCGTCCTAGATGTCCCATATGTCCTTAACGTCACAGACGTCCCAGACGTCCTAGATGTCATATATGTCCTTAACGTCCCAGACGTTTCAGATGTCCCATTTGTCCCTAACGTCCCAGACGTCGAAGATGTCCCATATGGTGCATATGTCCCTAATGTCCTAGGCGTCCTAAATGTCCCTTATATCCCTAACGTCCCAGACGTCCCAGCTGTCCCGTATGTCCCTAACGTCCCAGACGTTCCAGACGTCCTAGATGTCCCATATGTCCTTAACGTCCCAGGCGTCCTAAATGTCCGATATGCCCTTAACGTCCCAGGCGTCCCAGACGTCCTAGATGCCCCATATGTCTTTAACGTCCCAAACGTCCCAGACCTCTTAGATGTCCCATATGTCCTTAACGTTCCTGGCGTCCTAGATGTCCTAAATGTCCCTAACGTCCCAGACGTCCCATATGTCCCTAACGTCCCAGACGTCCCAGATGTCCCATATGTCCCATATGTCCTTAACGTTCCAGACGTCCCAGATGTCCCATATATCCCTAAAGTCCCAGACGTCCCAGATGTCCCATATGTCCCTAACGTCTCAGACGTCCTAGATGTCCCATATGTCCTTAACATCCCAGACGTCCCAGATGTCCCATATGTCCCTAACGTCCCAGACGCCCTAGATGTCCTATATGTCTTTAACGTCCCAGAAGTCCGAGATGTCCCATATGTCCCTAACGTCCCAGACGGCCCAGTTGTCCCATATGTCCCATATGTCCCTAATGTCCCAGGCGTTCTAAATGTCCCATATGTCCTTAACGTTTCAGATGTTCCATATGTCCCATATGTCCCTAATTTCCCAGGCGTCCTAAATGTCCCATATGTCCTTAATGTCCCAGACGTCCCAGACGTCCTAGATGTCCCATATGTCCTTAACGTCCCAGACGTCCCAGACGTCACAGATGTCCCATATGTCCCTAACGTCCCAGACGGCCCAGTTGTCCCATATGTCCCATACGTCACTAATGTCCCAGGCGTCCTAGATGTTCCGTATGTCCCTAACGTCCCCGACGTCCTAAATGTCCCACATGTCCCTAACGTCCTAGACGTCCTAGATGCCCCATATGTCCCTAACGTTCCAGACGTCTTAAATGTCCTATATGTCCCTAACGTCCCAGACGTCCCAGACGTCCTAGACGTCCCATATGTCCTTAACGTCCCAGACGTCCCAGATGTCCCATATGTCCCTAACGTCCCAGACGTCCCAGATGTCCCATATGTCTCATATGTCCCTAACGTCTTAGACGTCCCAGCTGTCCCGTATGTCCCTAACGTCCCAGACGTCCCAGCTGTCCCGTATGTCCCTAACGTCCCAGACGTCCTAGACGTCCTAGATGCCCCATATGTCCCTAACGTTCCAGACGTCTTAAATGTCCTATATGTCCCTAACGTCCCAGACGTCCCAGACGTCCTAGACGTCCATATGTCCTTAACGTCCCAGACGTCCCAGATGTCCCATATGTCCCTAACGTCCCAGACGTCCCAGATGTCCCATATGTCTCATATGTCCCTAACGTCTTAGACGTCCCAGATGTCCCACATGTCCTTAACGTCCCAGACGGCCCAGACATCCTAGATGTCCCATATGTCCTTAACGTCCCAGACGTCCCAGATGTCCCATGTGTCCCATGTGTCCCTAATGTCCCAGGCGTCCTAAATGTCCCATATACCCTTAACGTCCCAGACGTCCCAGACGTCCTAGATGTCCCATACGTCCTTAACGTCCCAGACGTCCCAGATGTCCCATATGTCCCTAACGTCCCAGACGTCCCAGATGTCCCATATGTCCCATATGTTCCTAATGTCCGAAGCGTCCCAGATCTTCCATATGTCCCATATGTCCCTAATGTCCCAGCGTCCTAAATGTCTTATATGTCCTTAACGTCCCAGACGCCCCAGACGTCTTAGATGTCCCATATGTCCTTAACGTCCAAGACGTCCCAGATGTCCCATATGTCCCTAATGTCCGAGGCGTCCCAGATGTTCCATATGTCCCATATGTCCCTAATGTCCCAGCGTCCTAAATGTCTTATATCTCCTTAACGTCCCAGACGCCCCAGACGTCCTAGATGTCCCATACGTCCTTAACGTCCCAGACGTCCCAGATGTCCCATATGTCCCTAACGTCCCAGACGTCCCAGATGTCCCATATGTCCCATATGTTCCTAATGTCCCAAACGTCCCGGACGTCCTGGGTGTCCCATATGTCCCTAACGTCCCAGACGTCCTAGATGTCCTAAATGTCCCTAACGTCCCAGACGTCCCAGATGTCCCATATGTCCCATATGTCCCTAATGTCCCAGGCGTCCTAGATGTCCCATATGTCCATAACGTCCCAGACGTCCCAGATGTCCCATATGTCCCTAACGTCCCAGACGTCCTGGGTGTCCCATATGTCCCTAACGTCCCAGACGTCCTAGATGTCCTAAATGTCCCTAACGTCCCGGACGTCCCAGATGTCCCATATGTCCCAGGCGTCCTAAATGTCCCATATGTCCTTAACGTTCCAGACGTTGTTACGCTCATTTTGACATTTTCCTACTTGTTAATTGAAATAATTAGTCAGATTTGGCAATTTACTTTTATTCTCTAAATATACAGTACTTTATCCATAGTTCGGCAACCCAAATACCTTCAGCCTCAATTTTGAATTAAAAGGAACACTTTGTTATCAGTTCTGCACATACAATCTGCACTCTTATAGTTTTTCTTCCTATTTTCGAATTTGACTTTGACATTGATAACCTGAGATCGTGAATTGCTCTGGCCAATTTGCATTCCATTCTTTTCCATCGCTTCGATCGTTGAAGTTTGTGCCCTGGGAACCTTTTGCTTCTCTGGCTTTGGTTATAGCCGTCCTCGTCGTTTTGAGGGATTTTTGGAGGCAAGGCGCCCTTTGGAAGGTTCTGGAAGCCGTTGGGAGTTGCTACCAGCGTTTGTTCGCTTTTCTTGCGGTTTTGAAGTGGGCTCTTCTCGATCGAATGGAGCGTTAGGCTGTTCGTCACCATTCGCAGGTTTGTTACGATTTCTTTTCTTCAGCGTGGTTGCTTATCTGGAAATTTGTAATTTATAGCCAACTATTCTATGCCAAGAAAATGCGTTAACTATTCTACGCCAAGGAAATGCGTTATGTACTGTACGCCATGGAATTGAGTTCTCGTAAGCCATGGAATTGAGTTTTATTACCTGGATTGGTCCTGTTCGTCGTCGTGCATTTGGTTTTGCCTGGATCATGCGGTGCTCCGCGTGCCAGCTGGCCGCCCGCCCCTGCGGCCTGGATTTGCAGTCGCTCCCTCTGCGAACGCTGCCCAACGCACCTGGACTCTCTCATCTTCTCCAGTGGCTCGGCTCCCACGTGCCGTATGAATCTGAGGTTCTGTAATGCTATGATTTGTATCGTTTGTTTATTTGAATTGTTTAGTGTGACCTTTGAATTGCTACCTATATTAGTATTTTGCGCACATGCGTTTTTGGTGTCTATTTGAGCTATGAGATATTGGATTAATTAGTTTACTTACCTCTGTGCATTACAGCCTTGTGTAATTTTGTTATGATTTGATTTGGGGTTTGCTCTTGCAGCCACTGTAATGCTTTTAACGTTGTACATTGCATTAACCTAGTTAGTTATTCAGGTTCACTTTTTAATATGTCAAACTTTTGTGGTGGCGAAAGTGCCGCCAACGGGATTTTTGTTGGAATTATTTAGCTTCCCGTTTTGATTTCTGATAGTTTAGATTAGGGTTTAGAATTCTCGCAAGCAGTTTTAGAACGTCAGGTATTGCCGTATGACTTTCCTTTAGGAGCTAGCAACCCCTGTGAGATCTCATAACGTGCTGGAACCGCCCTATCTAAATTTTGTGCTACTTAAAGATAATTTTTTTTAGGCCAACCTTCGGGGTTTAATGTTGGCATTGCCTATTTTGCTTGCGTTATTCGCACCCTTGATTTTCGTACTCCGCTTCACGGGGATTTGTTGCTTATTTTATTTTAAAGCTTTTTTTTATACCATTTTGGTAGGTTAATGTAGTCATGCTTCGTGTCGTAGCGATTCCCGCTTCACGGTGAACGCCACTGGTTGATTATTTAGTTAGGCTTTGCCTATTTTTGTTTGATATAAGTTTCGAGGTATCTTACGCCCTTCAGGCTGTTTTAGTTGTTACGCCCTTCAGGCTGATTTAGCTTTATGACACCTTGAGCTCGTTTTTAGGTCAATTGTGTTGTGCGCTCGTAGCTTTAGATGGAGTATTATTTTTGGTCGACTGTGATATTTTTTTTATTGTTGTTATTTCTGTGTATTTGCGGTGATACATTTTGACTGTTTGTGGATTTGCTGTTTTATGTATTTGTGGTGTGTGAATATTTTCTGGCACTATAGTACCCACCAGGTTATTGTAATAAAGCTGTGATATATATTCATTGGTTGTTGATTTGTTTATTTTTGACTTGCTGGTTTTTATCTTCGACCTTGTGTAAGGTCCGGCACAAGGAATTGGATCTGAGTCTAGGACCTGGCGCCCATTCTCTTCGTATTTCGTATAGTGTTCTTTTCAGCATAGTTGGAACCCTGCGACTCTCGCGGCGAGCTAGCCCATTTAGGCCGATAGTTACCAGCCGGCAAAATACCAAATACAACTTTCGCCAAAAGGTAAGGCCGACCCTCTATCTTCCCTGACAACGTCCTAGATGTCCCATATGTCCCTAACGTCCCAGACGTCCCAGATGTCCCATTTGTCCCATATGTCCCTAATGTCCCAGGCGTCCTAGATGTCCCATATGTCTATAACGTCCCAGACGACCAACATGTCCCATATGTCCCTAACGTCCCAGACGTCCCAGATATCCCATATGTCCCATATGTCCCTAATGTCCTAGGCGTCCTAGATGTCCCATATGTCCTTAACGTCACAGACGTCCCAGACGTCCTAGATGTCATATATGTCCTTAACGTCCCAGACGTTTCAGATGTCCCATTTGTCCCTAACGTCCCAGACGTCGAATATGTCCCATATGGTGCATATGTCCCTAATGTCCTAGGCGTCCTAGATGTTCCATATGTCCGTAACGTCCCAGACGTCCTAAATGTCCCATATGTCCCTAACGTCCCAGACGTCCCAGCTGTCCCGTATGTCCCTAACGTCCCAGACGTTCCAGACGTCCTAGATGTCCCATATGTCCCTAACGTCCCAGGCGTCCTAAATGTCCCATATGTCCTTAACGTCCCAGGCGTCCCAGACGTCCTAGATGCCCCATATGTCCTTAACGTCCCAGACGTCCCAGATGTTCCATATGTCTTTAACGTCCCAAACGTCCCAGACCTCTTAGATGTCCCATATGTCCTTAACGTCCCTGGCGTCCTAGATGTCCTAAATGTCCCTAACGTCCCAGACGTCCCATATGTCCCTAACGTCCCAGACGTCCCAGATGTCCCATATGTCCTTAACGTTCCAGACGTCCCAGATGTCCCATATGTCCCTAAAGTCCCAGACGTCCCAGATGTCCCATATGCCCTAACGTCTCAGACGTCCTAGATGTCCCATATGTCCTTAACATCCCAGACGTCCCAGATGTCCCATATGTCCCTAACGTCCCAGACGCCCTAGATGTCCTATATGTGTTTAACGTCCCAGAAGTCCGAGATGTCCCATATGTCCCTAACGTCCCAGACGGTCCAGTTGTCCCATATGTCCCATATGTCCCTAATGTCCCAGGCGTCCTAAATGTTCCATATGTCCTTAACGTTTCAGATGTTCCATATGTCCCATATGTCCCTAATGTCCCAGGCGTCCTAAATGTCCCATATGTCCTTAATGTCCCAGACGTCCCAGACGTCCCAGATGTCCCATATATCCTATATGTCCCTAATGTCCCAGGCGTCCTAGATGTCCCATATGTCCTTAACGTCCCAGACGTCCCAGACGTCCTAGATGTCCCATATGTGCTTAACGTCCCAGACGTCCCAGACGTCCCATATGTCGCATATGTCCCTATTGTCCTAGGCGTCCTACATGTTCCACATGTCCCTAACGTCCCAGACGTCCTAAATGTCCCATATGTCCCTAACGTCCTAGACGTCCCAGCTGTCTCGTATGTCCCTAACGTCTTAGACGTCCCTGATGTCCCATATGTCCCTTCTGTTTTTAATGTCCGAGGCGCCCAGATGTTCCATATGTCCCATATGTCCCTAATGTCCCAGCGTCCTAAATGTCTCATATGTCCTTAACGTCCCAGACGTCCCAAACGTCCCATATGTCGCATATGTTCCTAAGGTCTTAGGCGTCCTAGATGTCCCATATGTCCCTAACGTCCCAGACGTCCCAAACGTCCCATATGTCGCATATGTTCCTAAGGTCCTAGGCGTCCTAGATGTTCCATATGTCCCTAACGTCCCAGACGTCCTAAATGTCCCATATGTCCCTAACGTCCCAGACGTCCCAGCTGTCCCGTATGTCCCTAACGTCCCAGACGTCCCAGACGTCCTAGATGTTCCATATATCCCTAACGTCCCAAGCGTCCTAAATGTCCCATATGTCCTTAACGTCCCAGGCGTCCCAGACGTCCTAGATGTCCCATATGTCCTTAACGTCCCAGACGTCCCAGATGTCCCATATGCCTCTAACGTCCTAAAGGTCCCAGACGTCCTAGATGTCGCATATGTCCTTAATGTCCCAGACGTCCTAGATGTCCTAAATGTCCCTAACGTCCCAGACGCCCCAGATGTCCCATATGTCTTTAACGTTCCAGACGTTCCAGATGTCCCATATGTCCCTAACGTCCCAGACGTTCTAGATGTCCCATATGTCCTTAACGTTCCAGACGTCCCAGATATCCCATATGACCCTAAAGTCCCAGACGTCCCAGATGTCCCATATGTCCCTAACGTCCCAGACGTCCTAGATGTCCCATATGTCCTTAACGTCCCAGACGTCCCAGATGTCCCATATGTCCCTAACGTCACAGACGTCCTAAATGTCCTATATGTCCCTAACGTCCCAGACGTCCGAGATGTTAAATATGTTTCATATGTCCTTAACGTCTCAGATGTCCCATATGTCCCATATGTCTTTAATGCCCCAGGCGTTCTAAATGTCTCATATGTCCTTAACGTCCCAGACGTCCCAGACGTCCTAGATGTCCCATATGTTCTTAGAGTCCCAGACGTCCCAGATGTCCCATATGTCCCTAACGTCCCAGGTGTCCTAGATGTTCTATATGTCCCTAACGTCCCCGACGTCCTAAATGTCCCATATGTCCCTAACGTCCCAGACGTCCCAGCTGTCTAATATGTCCCTAACGTTCAAGACGTCCTAGATGTCCTATATGTCCTAATGTTCCAGACGTCCCAGACGTCCCAGGCGTCCTAGATGTCCCATATGTCTCATATGTTACTAATGTCCCAGGCGTCCTAGATGTCCCATATGTCCTTAACGTCCTAGACGTCCCAGACGTCCTAGATGTACCACATGTCCTTAACGTCCCAGGCGTTTCAGATGTCCCATATGTCCCTAACGTCCCAGACGTCTCAGATGTCCCATATGTCCCAAATGTCCCAGGCGTCCTAGATGTTCCATATGTCTCTAACGTCCCAGACGTCCTAAATGTCCTAAATGTCCCTAACGTCCCAGACGTCCCAGCTGCCCCGTATGTCCCTAACGTCCCAGACGTACCAGACGTCCTAGATGTCCAATATGTCCTTAACGTCCAAGACGTCGCAGATGTCCCATATGTCCCTAACGTCTCAGACGTCCCAGACGTCCCATATGTCTGATATGTCTTTAATGTCCTAGGCGTCCCAGATGTCCCATATGTCCCATATGTCCCTAATGTCCCAGGCGTCCTAAATGTCCCATATGTCCTTAACGTCCCAGACGTTTTAGACGCCCTAGACGTCCCATATGTCCTTAACGTCCCAGACGTCCCAGATGTCTCATATGTGACATGTGTCTCTAATGTCCCAGGCGTCCCAGACGTCCCATATGTCCCATATGTCCATAATGCTTCAGGCGTCCTAAATGCCCCATATGTCCTTAATGTCCCAGACGTCCTAGATGTCCTAAATGTCCCTAACGTCCTAGACGTCCCAGATGTCCCATATGTCTTTAACGTTCCAGACGTTCCAGATGTCCCATATGTCCCTAACGTCCCAGACGTTCTAGATGTCCCATATGTCCTTAACGTTCCAGACGTCCCAGATATCCCATATGACCCTAAAGTCCCAGACGTCCCAGATGTCCCATATGTCCCTAACGTCCCAGACGTCCTAGATGTCCCATATGTTCTTAACGTCCCAGACGTCCCAGATGTCCCATATGTCCCTAACGTCACAGACGTCCTAAATGTCCTATATGTCCCTAACGTCCCAGACGTCCGAGATGTTAAATATGTTTCATATGTCCTTAACGTCTCAGATGTCCCATATGTCTTTAATGCCCCAGGCGTCCTAAATGTCTCATATGTCCTTAACGTCCCAGACGTCCCAGACGTCCTAGATGTCCCATATGTTCTTAACGTCCCAGACGTCCCAGATGTCCCATATGTCCCTAACGTCCCAGGCGTCCTAGATGTTCTATATGTCCCTAACGTCCCCGACGTCCTAAATGTCCCATATGTCCCTAACGTCCCAGACGTCCCAGCTGTCTAATATGTCCCTAACGTTCAAGACGTCCTAGATGTCCTATATGTCCCTAATGTTCCAGACGTCCCAGACGTCCCAGGCGTCCTAGATGTCCCATATGTCTCATATGTCCCTAATGTCCCAGGCGTCCTAGATGTCCCATATGTCCTTAACGTCCTAGACGTCCCAGACGTCCTAGATGTACCACATGTCCTTAACGTCCCAGGCGTTTCAGATGTCCCATATGTCCCTAACGTCCCAGACGGCTCAGATGTCCCATATGTCAGAAATGTCCCAGGCGTCCTAGATGTTCCATATGTCTCTAACGTCCCAGACGTCCTAAATGTCCCAAATGTCCCTAACGTCCCAGACGTCCCAGCTGCCCCGTATGTCCCTAACGTCCCAGACGTACCAGACGTCCTAGATGTCCAATATGTCCTTAACGTCCAAGACGTCCCAGATGTCCCATATGTCCCTAACGTCCCAGACGTCCCAGACGTCCCATATGTCTGATATGTCCTTAATGTCCTAGGCGTCCCAGATGTCCCATATGTCCCATATGTCCCTAATGTCCCAGGCGTCCTAAATGTCCCATATGTCCTTAACGTCCCAGACGTTTTAGACGCCCTAGACGTCCCATATGTCCTTAACGTCCCAGACGTCCCAGATGTCTCATATGTGACATGTGTCTCTAATGTCCCAGGCGTCCCAGACGTCCCATATGTCCCATATGTCCATAATGCTTCAGGCGTCCTAAATGTCCCATATGTCCTTAACGTCCCAGACGTCACAGATGTCCCATATGTTCCATATGTCCCTAATGTCCCAGGAGTCCCAGATGTCCCATATGTCTCTAATGTCCCAGGCGTCCTAAATGTCCCATATGTCCTTAACGTTCCAGACGTCCTAGATGTCCCATATGTCCCTAACGTCCCAGACGTTCTAGATGTCCCATATGTCCTTAACGTTCCAGACGTCCCAGATATCCCATATGACCCTAACGTCCCAGACGTCCCAGATGTCCCATATGTCCCTAACGTCCCAGACGTTCTAGATGACCCATATGTCCTTAACGTTCCAGACGTCCCAGATGTCCCATATGTCTCTAAAGTTCCAGACGTCCCAGATGTCCCATATGTCCTTAACGTCCCACACGTCCCAGATGTCCCATATGTCCCTAACGTCCCAGACGTCCTAGATGTCCTATATGTCCCTATCGTCCCAGACGTCCCGGATGTCCCATATGTCCCTAACGTCCCAGACGTCCTAGATGTCCCATATGTCATTAACGTCCCAGACGTCCCATATGTTCCATATGTCCTTAACGTCCCATACGTCCCAGATGTCCCATATGTCCCATATGTCCCTAACGTCTCAGGCGTCCCGGATGTCCCATATGTAACATATGTCTCTAATGTCCCAGACGTCCTAGATGACCCATATGTCCTTAACGTCCCAGACGACCCAGATGTCCCAGCTGTCCCGTATGTCCCTAACGTCTTAGACGTTCCAGATGTCCAATATGTCCCATATGTCCCTAATACCCCAGGCGTCCCAGATGTCCCATATGTCCCATATGTCCCTAATGTCCCAGGCGTCCCAGATGTCCCATATGTCCCTAATGTCATAGGCGTCCTAAATGTCCCACATGTCCTTAACGTCCCAGACGGCCCAGACATCCTAGATGTCCCATATGTCCCTAACGTCTCAGACGTTCCAGATGTCTCATATGTCCCATATGTCCCATATGTCCCTAATGTCCCAGGCGTCCCAGATGTCCCATATGTCCCTAATGTCCCAGGCGTCCTAAATGTCCCACATGTCGTTAACGTCCCAGACGGCTTAGACGTCCTAGATGTCCCATATGTCTTTAACGTCCCAGACGTCCCATATGTCCCTAACGTCCCAGACGTCCCAGAAGTCCCATATGTCTCATATGTCCCTAACGTCTTAGACGTCCCAGCTGTCCCGTATGTCCCTAACGTCTCAGACGTTTCAGATGTCCCATATGTCCCATATGTCCCATATGTCCCTAATGTCCCAGGCGTCCCAGATGTCCCATATGTCCCTAATGTCCCAGGCGTCCTAAATGTCCCACATGTCCTTAACGTCCCAGACGGCCCAGACATCCTAAATGTCCCATATGTCCTTAACGTACCAGACGTCCCAGATGTCCCATATGTCCCTAACGTCTCAGACGTTCCAGATGTCCCATATATCCCATATGTCCCTAATGTCCCAGGCGTCCCAGATGTCTCATATGTCCCATATGTCCCTAATGTCCAAGGCGTCCCAGATGTCCCATATGTCCCATATGTCCCTAATGTCCCAGGCGTCCTAAATGCCCCACATGTCTTTAACGTCCGAGACGGCCCAGACGTCCTAGATGTCCCATATGTCCTTAACGTCCCAGACGTCCCAGATGTCCCACGTGTCCCATGTGTCCCTAATGTCCCAGGCGTCCTAAATGTCCCATATACCCTTAACGTCCAAGACGTCCCAGACGTCCTAGATGTCCCATATGTCCTTAACGTCCCAGACGTCCCAGATGTCCCATATGTCCCTAACGTCCCAGACGTCCCAGATGTCCCATATGTCCCATATGTCCCTAATGTCCGCAGCGTCCCAGATCTTCCATATGTCTCATATGTCCCTAATGTCCCAGCGTCTTAAATGTCTCATATGTCCTTAACGTCCCAGACGCCCCAGACGTCTTAGATGTCCCATATGTCCCTAACGTCCAAGACGTCCCAGATGTCCCATATGTCCCTAATGTCCGAGGCGTCCCAGATGTTCCATATGTCCCATATGTCCCTAATGTCCCAGCGTCCTGAATGTCTCATATCTCCTTAAAGTCCCAGACGCCCCAGACGTCTTAGATGTCCCATATGTCCTTAACGTCCCAGGCGTCCCAGACGTCCTAGATGTCCCATATGTCCTTAACGTCCCAGACGTCAGAGATGTCCCATATGTCCCTAACGTCCCAAACGTCCCAGACGTCCTAGATGTCCCATATGTCCCTAACGTCCCAGACGTCCTAGATGTCCTAAATGTCCCTAACGTCCCAGACGTTTCAGATGTCCCATATGTCCGTAACGTCCCAGACGTCCCAGATGTCCCATATGTAACATATGTCCCTAATGTTCCAGGCGTCCTAAATGTCCCATATGTCCTTAACGTCCCAGACTTCCCAGAAGTCTTAGATGTCCCATATGTCCTTGACGTCCCAGACGTCCCAAATGTCCCATATGTCCTTAACGTCCCAGACGTCCCAGACGTCCTAGATGTCCCATATGTCCTTGACGTCCCAGACGTCCCAGATGTCTCATATGTCCCTAATATCCCAGGCGTCCCAGATGTCCCACATGTTTCATATGTCCCTACTATCTTAGGCGTCCTAAATGTCCCATATGTCCTTAACGTCCCAGACGTCCCAGACGTCCTAGATGTCCCATATGTCCTTAACGTCCCAGACGTCCCAGATGTCCCATATGTCCCTAACGTCGCAAACGGCCCAGTTGTCACATATGTCCCATATATCCCTAATGTGCCAAGCGTTCTAGATGTTCCATATGTCCCTAACGTCCCCGACGTCCAAAATGTTACATATGTCCCTAACGTCCCAGACGTCCCAGCTGTCCCGTATGTCCCTAACGTCTCAGTCGTTCCAGACGTCCTAGATGCCCCATATTTCCCTAACGTTCCAAACGTCCTAAATGTCTTATATGTCCCTAACGTCCCAGACGTCCCAGACGTCCTAGACGTCGAATATGTCCTTAACGTCCCAGACGTCCCAGATGTCCCATATGTCCCTAACGTCCCAGACGTCCCAGATGTCCCATATGTCCCATATGTCTCTAACGTCCCAGACGTCCCAGCTGTCCCGTATGTCCCTAACGTCTCAGAGGTCCCAGACGTCCTAGATGTCCCATATGTCCCTAACGTCCCAGACGTCCCAGCTGTCCCGTATGTCTCTAACGTCTCAGACGTCCCAGACGTCCTAGATGCCCCATATGTCCCTAACGTTCCAAACGTCCTAAATGTCTTGTATGTCCCTAACGTCCTAGACGTCCCAGATGTCCCATATGTCCTTAATGTCCCAGACGTCCTAGATGTCCCATATGTCCTTAACGTCCCAGACGTCCCAGATGTCCCATATGTCCAAAACGTCCCAGACGGCCCAGTTGTCCCATATGTCCCATACGTCACTAATGTCCCAGGCGTCCTAGATGTTCCGTATGTCCCTAACGTCCCCGACGTCCTAAATGTCCCATATGTCCTTTACGTCCCAGACGTCCCAGATGTCCCATATGACCCTAACGTCCCAGACGTCCCAGATGTCCCATATGTCCCTAACGTCCCAGACGTTCTAGATGACCCATATGTCCTTTACGTCCCAGACGTCCCAGATGTCCCATATGTCCCTAACGTCCCAGACGGCCCAGTTGTCCCATATGTCCCATACGTCACTAATGTCCCAGGCGTCCTAGATGTTCCGTATGTCCCTAACGTCCCCGACGTCTTAAATGTCCCACATGTCCCTAACGTCCCAGACGTCCCAGCTGTCCCGTATGTCCCTAACGTCCCACACGTCCCAGACGTCCTAGATGCCCCATATGTCCCTAACGTTCCAGACGTCTTAAATGTCCTATATGTCCCTAACGTCCCAGACGTCCCAGACGTCCTAGACGTCCCATATGTCCTTAACGTCCCAGACGTCCCAGATGTCCCATATGTCCCTAACGTCCCAAACGTCCCAGATGTCCCATATGTCTCATATGTCCCTAACGTCTTAGACGTCCCAGCTGTCCCGTATGTCCCTAACGTCTCAGACGTTTCAGATGTCCCATATGTCCCATATGTCCCTAATGTCCCAGGCGTCCCAGATGTCTTATATGTCCCATATGTCCCTAATGTCCCAGGCGTCCCAGATGTCCCATATGTCCCATATGTCCCCAATGTCCCAGGCGTCCTAACTGTCCCACATTTCCTTAACGTACCAGACGTCCCAGATGTCCCACATGTCCCTAACGTCTCAGACGTTCCAGATGTCCCATATATCCCATATGTCCTTAATGTCCCAGGCGTCCCAGATGTCCCATATGTCCCATATGTCCTTAATGTCCTAGGCGTCCTAAATGTCCCACATGTCTTTAACGTCCGAGACGGCCCAGACGTCCTAGATGTCCCATATGTCCTTAACGTCCCAGACGTCCCAGATGTCCCATGTGTCCCATGTGTCCCTAATGTCCCAGGCGTCCTAAATGTCCCATATACCCTTAACGTCCCAGACGTCCATGACGTCCTAGGTGTACCATATGTCCTTAACGTCCCAGACGTCCCAGATGTCCCATATGTCCCTAACGTCCCAGACGTCCCAGATGTCCCATATGTCACATATGTCCCTAATGTCCGAAGCGTCCCAGATCTTTCATATGTCCCATATGTCCCTAATGTTCCAGCGTCCTAAATGTCTCATATGTCCTTAACGTCCCAGACGCCCCAGACGTCTTAGATGTCCCATATGTCCCTAACGTCCAAGACGTCCCAGATGTCCCATATGTCCCTAATGTCCGAGGCGTCCCAGATGTTCCATATGTCCCATATGTCCCTAATGTCCCAGCGTCCTAAATGTCTCATATCTCCTTAACGTCCCAGACGCCCCAGACGTCCTAGATGTCCCATATGTCCTTAACGTCCCAGGCGTCCCAGACGTCCTACATGTCCCATATGTGCTTAACGTCCCAGACGTCCCAGACGTCCCATATGTTCCTAACGTCCCAAACGTCCCAGACGTCCTAGATGTCCCATATGTCCCTAACGTCCCAGACGTCCTAGATGTCCTAAATGTCCCTAACGTCCCAGACGTCCCAGATGTCCCATATGTCCGTAACGTCCCAGATGTCCCATATGTAACATATGTCCCTAATGTCCCAGGCGTCCTAAATGTCCCATATGTCCTTAACGTCCCAGACGTCCCAGACGTCCTAGATGTCCCAGATGTCAAATATGTCCCTAATATCCCAGGCGTCACAGATGTCCCACATGTTTCATATGTCCCTAATATCCCAGGCGTCCTAAATGTCCCATATGTCCTTAACGTCCCAGACGTCCCAGACGTCCTAGATGTCCCATATGTCCTTAACGTCCCAGACGTCCCAGATGTCCCATATGTCCCTAACGTCGCAAACGGCCCGGTTGTCACATATGTCCCATATATCCCTAATGTGCCAAGCGTTCTAGATGTTCCATATGTCCCTAACGTCCCCAACGTCCAAAATGTTACATATGTCCCTAACCTCCCAGACGTCCCAGCTGTCCCGTATGTCCCTAACGTCTCAGTCGTTCCAGACGTCCTAGATGCCCCATATTTCCCTAACGTTCCAAACGTCCTAAATGTCTTATATGTCCCTAACGTCCCAGACGTCCCAGACGTCCTAGACGTCGAATATATCCTTAACGTCCCAGACGTCCCAGATGTCCCTAACGTCCCAGACGTCCCAGATGTCAAATATGTCCCATATGTCCCTAACGTCCCAGACGTCCCAGCTGTCCCGTATGTCCCTAACGTCTCAGACGTCCCAGACGTCCTAGATGTCCCATATGTCCTTAACGTCCCAGGCGTCCCAGATCTCCAATATGTCCCTTACGTCTCAGACGTCCCAGATGTCCCATATGTCCCATATGTCCCTAATTTCCCAGGCGTCCCAGATGTCCCACAAGTCCTTAACGTCCCAAACGGCCCAGACGTCCTAAATGTCCCATATGTTCTTAACGTCCCAGACGTCCTAGATGTCCCATATGACCCATGTGTCCCTAATGTCCCAGGCGTCCTAAATGTCCCATATGTCCTTAACGTCCCAGACGTCCCAGTCGTCCTAGATGTTCCATATGTCCTTAACGTCATAGACGTCCCAGATGTCCCATATGTCCCTAACGTCCCAGACGTCCCAGATGTCTCATATGTCCCATATGTGCCTAATGTCAGAGGCGTCCCAGATGTTCCATATGTCCCATATGTCCCTAATGTCCCAACGTCCTAAATGTCTCATATGTCCTTAACGTCCCAGACGCCCCAGTCGTCTTAGATGTCTCATATGTCCTTAACGTCCCAGGCGTCCCAGATGTCCCATATGTCCCTAAAGTTCCAAACGTCCCAGATGTCCCATATGTCCCTAATGTCCCAGGCGTCCTGGATGTTTTATACGTCCCATATGTCCCTAATGTCCCAACGTCCTAAATGTCTAATATGTCCTTAACGTCCCAGACGCCCCTGACGTCTTAGATGTCTCATATGTCCTTAACGTCCCAGGCGTCCCAGATGTCCCATATGTCCCTAAAGTTCCAAACGTCCTATATGTCCCATATGTCCCTAATGTCCCAGACGTCTTAGATGACCCATATGTCCTTAACGTCCCAGACGTCCCAGACGTCCCAGCTGTCCCGTATGTCCCTAACGTCTCAGACATTCCAGATGTCCCATATGTCCCATATGTCCCATATGTCCCTAATGTTTAAGGCGTCCTAAATGTCCCACATGTCGTTAACGTCCCAGACGGCTTAGACGTCCTAGATGTCCCATATGTCCTTAACGTCCCAGACGTCCCAGATGTCCCATGTGTCCCATGTGTCCCTAATGTCCCAGGCGTCCTAAATGTCCCATATGTCGTTAACGTCCCAGACGTCAAAGACGTCCTAGATGTCCCATATGTCCTTAACGTCCCAGACGTCCCATATGTCCCATATGTCAATATTGTCCCAGGCGTCCTAAATGTCTATATGTCCTTAAGGTCCCAGACGCCCCAGACGTCCTAGATGTCCCATATGTCCTTAACGTCTCAGACGTCCCAGATGTTCCATATGTCCTTAAAGTCCCAGACGTCCCAGATGTCCCATATGTCCCATATGTCCCTAATGTTTCAGGCGTCCTAGATGTTCCATATGTCCCTAACGTCCCAGACGTCCTAAATGTCCCATATGTCCCTAATGTTCCAGGCGTCCTAAATGTCCCATATGTCCTTAACGTCCCAGACGTCCCAGACGTCCTAGATGTCCCATATGTGCTTAACGTCCCAGACGTCCCGAATGTCCCATATGTCCCTAACGTCCCAGACGTCCCAGATGTCCCATATGTCCTATTTGTCCCTAATGCCCCAGGCGTCCCAAATGTCCCATATAAACCATATGTCCTTAACGTCCCATACGTCCTAAATGTCCCATATATCATATATGTCCCTAATGTCCCGGGCGTCCCATATGTCCCATATGAACCATATGTCCTTAACGTCCCAGACGTCCTAAATGTCCCATATGTCCTTAACGTCCCAGACATCCCAGATGTCCCATATGTCCCATGTCCTTAATGTCCCAGGCGTCCCAGATGTCCCATATGTCCCTAACGTTCCAGACGTCCCAGATGTCCCATATGTCCTATATGTCCCTAATGTCCCAGGCGTCCCAAATGTCTCATATGAACCATATGTCCTTAACGTCCCAGACGTCCTAAATGTCCCATATGCCCCTAACGTCCGAGACATCCCAGATGTCCCATATGTCTCATGTCCTTAATGTCCCAGGCGTCTTAGATGTTCCATATGTCGCTAACGTCCCAGACGTCCCAACTGTCCTGTATGTCTCTAACGTCCCAGACGTCCCAGACGTCCTAAATGTCCCATATGTCCCTAACGTCCCTGACGTCCTAGATGTCCTATATGTCCCTAACTTCCCAGACGTGCCAGACGTCCCAGATGTCCCATATGTCTCATATGTCCCTAATGTCCTAGTCGTCCCAGATGTCCCATATGTCCCATAGGTCCCTAATGTCCCATTCGTCCTATATGTCCCATATGTCCTTAACTTACCAGACGCCCCAGACGTCTTAGATGTCCCATATGTCCTTAACGTCCAAGACGTCCCAGATGTCCCATATGTACCTAATGTCCGAGGCGTCCCAGATGTTCCATATGTCCCATATGTCCCTAATGTCCCAGCGTCCTAAATGTCTCATATCACCTTAACGTCCCAGACGCCCCAGACGTCTTAGATGTCCCATATGTCCTTAACGTCAGAGGCGTCCCAGACGTCCTACATGTCCCATATGTGCTTAACGTCCCAGACGTCCCAGATGTCCCATATGTCCCTAACGTCCCAAACGTCCCAGACGTCCTAGATGTCCCATATTTCCCTAACGTCCCAGACGTCCTAGATGTCCTAAATGTACCTAACGTCCGAGACGTCCCAGATGTCCCATATGTCTATAACGTCGCAAACGGCCCAGTTGTCCCATATGTCCCATATGTCCTTGACGTCCCAGACGTCCCAGATGTCTCATATGTCCCTAATATCCCAGGCGTGCCAGATGTCCCATATGTCCCATATTTCCCTAATGTCCCAGGCGTCCTAAATGTCCCATATGTCCTTAACGTCCCAGACGTCCTAGATGTCCCATATGTCCTTAACGTCCCAGACGTCCCAGATGTCCCATATGTCCCTAACGTCGCAAACGGCCCAGTTGTCCCATATGTCCCATATGTCCCTAATGTCCCAGGCGTTCTAGATGTTCCATATGTTCCTAAAGTCCCCGACGTCCTAAATGCCCCATATGTTCCTAACGTCCCAGACGTCCTAAATGTCTTGTATGTCCCTAACGTCCCAGACGTCCCAGACGTCCTAGACGTCGAATATGTCCTTAACGTCCTAGACGTCCCAGATGTCCCATATGTCCTTAATGTCCCAGACGTCCTAGATGTCCCATATGTCCTTAACGTCCCAGACGTCCCAGATGTCCCATATGTCCAAAACGTCCCAGACGGCCCAGTTGTCCCATATGTCCCATACGTCACTAATGTCCCAGGCGTCCTAGATGTTCCGTATGTCCCTAACGTCCCCGACGTCCTAAATGTCCCATATGTCCTTAACGTCCCAGGCGTCCCATACGTCCTAGATGTCCCATATGTCCTTTACGTCCCAGACGTCCCAGATGTCCCATATGTCCCTAACGTCCCAGACGTCCCAGATGTCCCATATGTCCCTAACGTCCCAGACGTTCTAGATGACCCATATGTCCTTAACGTCCCAGACGTCCCAGATGTCCCATATGTCCCTAACGTCCCAGACGGCCCAGTTGTCCCATATGTCCCATACGTCACTAATGTCCCAGGCGTCCTAGATGTTCCGTATGTCCCTAACGTCCCCGACGTCTTAAATGTAACACATGTCCCTAACGTCCCAGACGTCCCAGCTGTCCCGTATGTCCCTAACGTCCCACACGTCCCAGACGTCCTAGATGCCCCATATGTCCCTAACGTTCCAGACGTCTTAAATGTCCTATATGTCCCTAACGTCCCAGACGTCCCAGACGTCCTAGACGTCCCATATGTCCTTAACGTCCCAGACGTCCCAGATGTCCCATATGTCCCTAACGTCCCAAACGTCCCAGATGTCCCATATGTCTCATATGTCCCTAACGTCTTAGACGTCCCAGCTGTCCCGTATGTCCCTAACGTCTCAGACGTTTCAGATGTCCCATATGTCCCATATGTCCCTAATGTCCCAGGCGTCCCAGATGTCTTATATGTCCCATATGTCCCTAATGTCCCAGGCGTCCCAGATGTCCCATATGTCCCATATGTCCCCAATGTCCCAGGCGTCCTAACTGTCCCACATTTCCTTAACGTACCAGACGTCCCAGATGTCCCACATGTCCCTAACGTCTCAGACGTTCCAGATGTCCCATATATCCCATATGTCCTTAATGTCCCAGGCGTCCCAGATGTCCCATATGTCCCATATGTCCTTAATGTCCTAGGCGTCCTAAATGTCCCACATGTCTTTAACGTCCGAGACGGCCCAGACGTCCTAGATGTCCCATATGTCCTTAACGTCCCAGACGTCCCAGATGTCCCATGTGTCCCATGTGTCCCTAATGTCCCAGGCGTCCTAAATGTCCCATATACCCTTAACGTCCCAGACGTCCATGACGTCCTAGGTGTACCATATGTCCTTAACGTCCCAGACGTCCCAGATGTCCCATATGTCCCTAACGTCCCAGACGTCCCAGATGTCCCATATGTCACATATGTCCCTAATGTCCGAAGCGTCCCAGATCTTTCATATGTCCCATATGTCCCTAATGTTCCAGCGTCCTAAATGTCTCATATGTCCTTAACGTCCCAGACGCCCCAGACGTCTTAGATGTCCCATATGTCCCTAACGTCCAAGACGTCCCAGATGTCCCATATGTCCCTAATGTCCGAGGCGTCCCAGATGTTCCATATGTCCCATATGTCCCTAATGTCCCAGCGTCCTAAATGTCTCATATCTCCTTAACGTCCCAGACGCCCCAGACGTCCTAGATGTCCCATATGTCCTTAACGTCCCAGGCGTCCCAGACGTCCTACATGTCCCATATGTGCTTAACGTCCCAGACGTCCCAGATGTCCCATATGTTCCTAACGTCCCAAACGTCCCAGACGTCCTAGATGTCCCATATGTCCCTAACGTCCCAGACGTCCTAGATGTCCTAAATGTCCCTAACGTCCCAGACGTCCCAGATGTCCCATATGTCCGTAACGTCCCAGATGTCCCATATGTAACATATGTCCTTAATGTCCCAGGCGTCCTAAATGTCCCATATGTCCTTAACGTCCCAGACGTCCCAGACGTCCTAGATGTCCCATATGTCCTTATCGTCCCAGACGTCCCAGACGTCCTAGATGTCTCATATGTCCTTGACGTCCCAGACGTCCCAGATGTCAAATATGTCCCTAATATCCCAGGCGTCCCAGATGTCCCACATGTTTCATATGTCCCTAATATCCCAGGCGTCCTAAATGTCCCATATGTCCTTAACGTCCCAGACGTCCCAGACGTCCTAGATGTCCCATATGTCCTTAACGTCCCAGACGTCCCAGATGTCCCATATGTCCCTAACGTCGCAAACGGCCCAGTTGTCACATATGTCCCATATATCCCTAATGTGCCAAGCGTTCTAGATGTTCCATATTTCCCTAACGTCCCCAACGTCCAAAATGATACATATGTTCCTAACCTCCCAGACGTCCCAGTTGTCCCGTATGTCCCTAACGTCTCAGTCGTTCCAGACGTCCTAGATGCCCCATATTTCCCTAACGTTCCAAACGTCCTAAATGTCTTATATGTCCCTAACGTCCCAGACATCCCAGACGTCCTAGACGTCGAATATATCCTTAACGTCCCAGACGTCCCAGATGTCCCATATGTCCCTAACGTCCCAGACGTCCCAGATGTCAAATATGTCCCATATGTCCCTAACGTCCCAGACGTCCCAGCTGTCCCGTATGTCCCTAACGTCTCAGACGTCCCAGACGTCCTAGATGTCCCATATGTCCTTAACGTCCCAGGCGTCCCAGATCTCCAATATGTCCCTTACGTCTCAGACGTCGCAGATGTCCCATATGTCCCATATGTCCCTAATGTCCCAGGCGTCCCAGATGTCCCACAAGTCCTTAACGTCCCAAACGGCCCAGACGTCCTAAATGTCCCATATGTTCTTAACGTCCCAGACGTCCTAGATGTCCCATATGACCCATGTGTCCCTAATGTCCCAGGCGTCCTAAATGTCCCATATGTCCTCAACGTCCCAGACGTCCCAGTCGTCCTAGATGTTCCATATGTCCTTAACGTCATAGACGTCCCAGATGTCCCATATGTCCCTAACGTCCCAGACGTCCCAGATGTCTCATATGTCCCATATGTGCCTAATGTCAGAGGCGTCCCAGATGTTCCATATGTCCCATATGTCCCTAATGTCCCAACGTCCTAAATGTCTCATATGTCCTTAACGTCCCAGACGCCCCAGACGTCTTAGATGTCTCATATGTCCTTAACGTCCCAGGCGTCCCAGATGTCCCATATGTCCCTAAAGTTCCAAACGTCCCAGATGTCCCATATGTCCCATATGTCCCTAATGTCCCAGGCGTCCTGGATGTTTTATACGTCCCATATGTCCCTAATGTCCCAACGTCCTAAATGTCTAATATGTCCTTAACGTCCCAGACGCCCCAGACGTCTTAGATGTCTCATATGTCCTTAACGTCCCAGGCGTCCCAGATGTCCCATATGTCCCTAAAGTTCCAAACGTCCTATATGTCCCATATGTCCCTAATGTCCCAGACGTCTTAGATGACCCATATGTCCTTAACGTCCCAGACGTCCCAGACGTCCCAGCTGTCCCGTATGTCCCTAACGTCTCAGACATTCCAGATGTCCCATATGTCCCATATGTCCCATATGTCCCTAATGTTTAAGGCGTCCTAAATGTCCCACATGTCGTTAACGTCCCAGACGGCTTAGACGTCCTAGATGTCCCATATGTCCTTAACGTCCCAGACGTCCCAGATGTCCCATGTGTCCCATGTGTCCCTAATGTCCCAGGCGTCCTAAATGTCCCATATGTCGTTAACGTCCCAGACGTCAAAGACGTCCTAGATGTCCCATATGTCCTTAACGTCCCAGACGTCCCATATGTCCCATATGTCAATATTGTCCCAGGCGTCCTAAATGTCTATATGTCCTTAACGTCCCAGACGTCCCAGACGTCCTAGATGTCCCATATGTGCTTAACGTCCCAGACGTCCCGAATGTCCCATATGTCCCTAACGTCTCAGACGTCCCAGATGTCCCATATGTCCTATTTGTCCCTAATGCCCCAGGCGTCCCAAATGTCCCATATAAACCATATGTCCTTAACGTCCCATACGTCCTAAATGTCCCATATATCCTATATGTCCCTAATGTCCCAGGCGTCCCAAATGTCCGTATGACCCATATGTCCTTAACGTCCCAGACGTCCTAAATGTCCCATATGTCCTTAACGTCCCAGACATCCCAGATGTCCCATATGTCCCTAACGTTCCAGACGTCCCAGATGTCCCATATATCCTATATGTCCCTAATGTCCCAGGCGTCCCAAATGTCTCATATGAACCATATGTCCTTAACGTCCCAGACGTCCTAAATGTCCCATATGCCCCTAACGTCCGAGACATCCCAGATGTCCCATATGTCTCATGTCCTTAATGTCCCAGGCGTCTTAGGTGTTCCATATGTCGCTAACGTCCCAGACGTCCCAACTGTCCTGTATGTCTCTAACGTCCCAGACGTCCCAGACGTCCTAGATGTCCCATATGTCCCTAACGTCCCTGACGTCCTAGATGTCCTATATGTCCCTAACTTCCCAGACGTCCCAGACGTCCCAGATGTCCCATATGTCTCATATGTCCCTAATGTCCTAGTCGTCCCAGATGTCCCATATGTCCCATAGGTCCCTAATGTCCCATTCGTCCCAAATGTCTCATATGGACCATATGTCCTTAACGTCCCAGACGTCCTAAATGTCCCATATGCCCCTAACGTCCGAGACATCCCAGATGTCCCATATGTCTCATGTCCTTAATGTCCCAGGCGTCTTAGGTGTTCCATATGTCGCTAACGTCCCAGACGTCCCAACTGTCCTGTATGTCTCTAACGTCCCAGACGTCCCAGACGTCCTAGATGTCCCATATGTCCCTAACGTCCCTGACGTCCTAGATGTCCTATATGTCCCTAACTTCCCAGACGTCCCAGACGTCCCAGATGTCCCATATGTCTCATATGTCCCTAATGTCCTTGACGTCCCAGACGTCCCAGATGTCTCATATGTATCTAATATCCCAGGCGTGCCAGATGTCCCATATGTCCCATATTTCCCTAATGTCCCAGGCGTCCTAAATGTCCCATATGTCCTTAACGTCCCAGACGTCCTAGATGTCCCATATGTCCTTAACGTCCCAGACGTCCCAGATGTCCCATATGTCCTTAACGTCGCAAACGGCCCAGTTGTCCCATATGTCCCATATGTCCTTGACGTCCCAGACGTCCCAGATGTCTCATATGTCCCTAATATCCCAAGCGTGCCAGATGTCCCATATTTCCCATATTTCCCTAATGTCCCAGGCGTCCTAAATGTCCCATATGTCCTTAACGTCCCAGACGTCCTAGATGTCCCATATGTCCTTAACGTCCCAGACGTCCCAGATGTCCCATATGTCCCTAACGTCGCAAACGGCCCAGTTGTCCCATATGTCCCATATGTCCCTAATGTCCCAGGCGTTCTAGATGTTCCATATGTCCCTAAAGTCCCCGACGTCCTAAATGTCCCATATGTCCCTAACGTCCCAGACGTCCCAGCTGTCCCGTATGTCTCTAACGTCTCAGACGTCCCAGACGTCCTAGATGCCCCATATGTCCCTAACGTTCCAAACGTCCTAAATGTCTTGTATGTCCCTAACGTCCCAGACGTCCCAGACGTCCTAGACGTCGAATATGTCCTTAACGTCCTAGACGTCCCAGATGTCCCATATGTCCTTAATGTCCCAGACGTCCCAGACGTCCTAGATGTCCCATATGTCCTTAACGTCCCAGACGTACCAGTTGTCCCATATGTCCCATACGTAACTAATGTCCCAGGCGTCCTAGATGTTCCGTATGTCCCTAACGTCCCCGACGTCCTAAATGTCCCATATGTCCTTAACGTCCCAGGCGTCCCATACGTCCTAGATGTCCCATATGTCCTTTATGTCCCAGACGTCCCAGATGTCCCATATGTCCCTAACGTCCCAGACGTCCCAGATGTCCCATATGTCCCTAACTTCCCAGACGTTCTAGATGACACATATGTCCTTAACGTCCCAGACGTCCCAGATGTCCCATATGTCCCTAACGTTCCAGACGGCCCAGTTGTCCCATATGTCCCATACGTCACTAATGTCCCAGGCGTCCTAGATGTTCCGTATGTCCCTAACGTCCCCGACGTCTTAAATGTCCCACATGTCCCTAACGTCCCAGACGTCCCAGCTGTCCCGTATGTCCCTAACGTCCCACACGTTCCAGACGTCCTAGATGCCCCATATGTCCCTAACGTTCCAAACGTCCTAAATGTCTTGTATGTCCCTAACGTCCCAGACGTCCCAGACGTCCTAGACGTCGAATATGTCCTTAACGTCCTAGACGTCCCAGATGTCCCATATGTCCTTAATGTCCCTGACGTCCCAGACGTCCTAGATGTCCCATATGTCCTTAACGTCCCAGACGTACCAGTTGTCCCATATGTCCCATACGTCACTAATGTCCCAGGCGTCCTAGATGTTTCGTATGTCCCTAACGTCCCCGACGTCCTAAATGTCCCATATGTCCTTAACGTCCCAGGCGTCCCATACGTCCTAGATGTCCCATATGTCCTTTATGTCCCAGACGTCCCAGATGTCCCATATGTCCCTAACGTCCCAGACGTCCCAGATGTCCCATATGTCCCTAACGTCCCAGACGTTCTAGATGACACATATGTCCTTAACGTCCCAGACGTCCCAGATGTCCCATATGTCCCTAACGTTCCAGACGGCCCAGTTGTCCCATATGTCCCATACGTCACTAATGTCCCAGGCGTCCTAGATGTTCCGTATGTCCCTAACGTCCCCGACGTCTTAAATGTCCCACATGTCCCTAACGTCCCAGACGTCCCAGCTGTCCCGTATGTCCCTTACGTCCCAGACGTCCCAGACGTCCTAGACGTCCCATATGTCCTTAACGTCCCAGACGTCCCAGATGTCCCATATGTCCCTAACGTCCCAAACGTCCCAGATGTCCCATATGTCTCATATGTCCCTAACGTCTTATACGTCCCAGCTGTCCCGTATGTCCCTAACGTCTCAGACGTTTCAGATGTCCCATATGTCCCATATGTCCCTAATGTCCCAGGCGTCCCAGATGTCTTATATGTCCCATATGTCCCTAATGTCCCAGGCGTCCCAGATGTCCCATATGTCCCATATGTCCCCAATGTCCCAGGCGTCCTAACTGTCCCACATTTCCTTAACGTACCAGACGTCCCAGATGTCCCACATGTGCCTAACGTCTCAGACGTTCCAGATGTCCCATATATCCCATATGTCCTTAATGTCCCAGGCGTCCCAGATGTCCCATATGTCCCATATGTCCTTAATGTCCTAGGCGTCCTAAATGTCCCACATGTCTTTAACGTCCGAGACGGCCCAGACGTCCTAGATGTCCCATATGTCCTTAACGTCCCAGACGTCCCAGATGTCCCATGTGTCCCTAATGTCCCAGGCGTCCTAAATGTCCCATATACCCTTAACGTCCCAGACGTCCCAGACGTCCTAGGTGTCCCATATGTCCTTAACGTCCCAGACGTCCCAGATGTCCCATATGTCCCTAACGTCCCAGACGTCCCAGATGTCCCATATGTCATATATGACCCTAATGTCCGAAGCGTCCCAGATCTTCCATATGTCCCATATGTCCCTAATGTCCCAGGCGTCCTAAATGTCCCATATACCCTTAACGTCCCAGACGTCCTAGATGTCCCATATGTCCTTAACGTCCCAGACGTCCCAGATGTCCCATATGTCCCTAACGTCCCAGACGTCCCAGATGTCCCATATGTCACATATGTCCCTAATGTCCGAAGCGTCCCAGATCTTCCATATGTCCCATATGTCCCTAATGTTCCAGCGTCCTAAATGTCTCATATGTCCTTAACGTCCCAGACGCCCCAGACGTCTTAGATGTCCCATATGTCCTTAACGTCCAAGACGTCCCAGATGTCCCATATGTCCCTAATGTCCGAGGCGTCCAAGATGTTCCATATGTCCCATATGTCCCTAATGTCCCAGCGTCCTAAATGTCTCATATCTCCTTAACGTCCCAGACGCCCCAGACGTCTTAGATGTCCCATATGTCCTTAACGTCCCAGGCGTCCCAGACGTCCTACATGTCCCATATGTGCTTAACGTCCCAGACGTCCTAGATGTCCCATATTTCCCTAACGTCCCAGACGTCCTAGATGTCCTAAATGTCCCTAACGTCCCAGACGTCCCAGATGTCCCATATGTCCCTAACGTCGCAAACGGCCCAGTTGTCCCATATGTCCCATATGTCCTTGACGTCCCAGACGTCCCAGATGTCTCATATGTCCCTAATATCCCAGGCGTGAAAGATGTCCCATATGTCCCATATTTCCCTAATGTCCCATGCGTCCTAAATGTCCCATATGTCCTTAACGTCCCAGACGTCCTAGATGTCCCATATGTCCTTAACGTCCCAGACGTCCCAGATGTCCCATATGTCCCATATGTCCCTAATGTCCCAGGCGTTCTAGATGTTCCATATGTCCCTAAAGTCCCCGACGTCCTAAATGTCCCATATGTCCCTAACGTTCCAAACGTCCTAAATGTCTTGTATGTCCCTAACGTCCCAGACGTCCCAGACGTCCTAGACGTCGAATATGTTCTTAACGTCCTAGACGTCCCAGATGTCCCATATGTCCTTAATGTCCCAGACGTCCCAGACCTCCTAGATGTCCCATATGTCCTTAACGTCCCAGACGTCTCAGATGTCCCATATGTCCAAAACGTCCCAGACGGCCCAGTTGTCCCATATGTCCCATACGTCACTAATGTCCCAGGCGTCCTAGATGTTCCGTATGTCCCTAACGTCCCCTACGTCCTAAATGTCCCATAAGTCCTTAACGTCCCAGGCGTCCCATACGTCCTAGATGTCCCATATGTCCTTTACGTCCCAGACGTCCCAGATGTCCCATATGTCCCTAACGTCCCAGACGTCCCAGATGTCCCATATGTCCCTAACGTCCCAGACGTCCCAGATGTCCCATATGTCCCTAACGTCCCAGACGGCCCAGTTGTCCCATATGTCCCATACGTCACTAATGTCCCAGGCGTCCTAGATGTTCCGTATGTCCCTAACGTCCCCTACGTCCTAAATGTCCCATATGTCCTTAACGTCCCAGGCGTCCCATACGTCCTAGATGTCCCATATGTTTCATATGTCCTTGACGTCCCAGACGTCCCAGATGTCTCATATGTATCTAATATCCCAGGCGTGCCAGATGTCCCATATGTCCCATATTTCCCTAATGTCCCAGGCGTCCTAAATGTCCCATATGTCCTTAACGTCCCAGACGTCCTAGACGTCCCATATGTCCTTAACGTCCCAGACGTCCCAGATGTCCCATATGTCCTTAACGTCGCAAACGGCCCAGTTGTCCCATATGTCCCATATGTCCTTGACGTCCCAGACGTCCCAGATGTCTCATATGTCCCTAATATCCCAAGCGTGCCAGATGTCCCATATTTCCCATATTTCCCTAATGTCCCAGGCGTCCTAAATGTCCCATATGTCCTTAACGTCCCAGACGTCCTAGATGTCCCATATGTCCTTAACGTCCCAGACGTCCCAGATGTCCCATATGTCCCTAACGTCGCAAACGGCCCAGTTGTCCCATATGTCCCATATGTCCCTAATGTCCCAGGCGTTCTAGATGTTCCATATGTCCCTAAAGTCCCCGACGTCCTAAATGTCCCATATGTCCCTAACGTCCCAGACGTCCCAGCTGTCCCGTATGTCTCTAACGTCTCAGACGTCCCAGACGTCCTAGATGCCCCATATGTCCCTAACGTTCCAAACGTCCTAAATGTCTTGTATGTCCCTAACGTCCCAGACGTCCCAGACGTCCTAGACGTCGAATATGTCCTTAACGTCCTAGACGTCCCAGATGTCCCATATGTCCTTAATGTCCCAGACGTCCCAGACGTCCTAGATGTCCCATATGTCCTTAACGTCCCAGACGTACCAGTTGTCCCATATGTCCCATACGTCACTAATGTCCCAGGCGTCCTAGATGTTCCGTATGTCCCTAACGTCCCCGACGTCCTAAATGTCCCATATGTCCTTAACGTCCCAGGCGTCCCATACGTCCTAGATGTCCCATATGTCCTTTATGTCCCAGACGTCCCAGATGTCCCATATGTCCCTAACGTCCCAGACGTCCCTAGATGTCCCATATGTCCCTAACTTCCCAGACGTTCTAGATGACACATATGTCCTTAACGTCCCAGACGTCCCAGATGTCCCATATGTCCCTAACGTTCCAGACGGCCCAGTTGTCCCATATGTCCCATACGTCACTAATGTCCCAGGCGTCCTAGATGTTCCGTATGTCCCTAACGTCCCCGACGTCTTAAATGTCCCACATGTCCCTAACGTCCCAGACGTCCCAGCTGTCCCGTATGTCCCTAACGTCCCACACGTTCCAGACGTCCTAGATGCCCCATATGTCCCTAACGTTCCAAACGTCCTAAATGTCTTGTATGTCCCTAACGTCCCAGACGTCCCAGACGTCCTAGACGTCGAATATGTCCTTAACGTCCTAGACGTCCCAGATGTCCCATATGTCCTTAATGTCCCTGACGTCCCAGACGTCCTAGATGTCCCATATGTCCTTAACGTCCCAGACGTACCAGTTGTCCCATATGTCCCATACGTCACTAATGTCCCAGGCGTCCTAGATGTTCCGTATGTCCCTAACGTCCCCGACGTCCTAAATGTCCCATATGTCCTTAACGTCCCAGGCGTCCCATACGTCCTAGATGTCCCATATGTCCTTTATGTCCCAGACGTCCCAGATGTCCCATATGTCCCTAACGTCCCAGACGTCCCAGATGTCCCATATGTCCCTAACGTCCCAGACGTTCTAGATGACACATATGTCCTTAACGTCCCAGACGTCCCAGATGTCCCATATGTCCCTAACGTTCCAGACGGCCCAGTTGTCCCATATGTCCCATACGTCACTAATGTCCCAGGCGTCCTAGATGTTCCGTATGTCCCTAACGTCCCCGACGTCTTAAATGTCCCACATGTCCCTAACGTCCCAGACGTCCCAGCTGTCCCGTATGTCCCTTACGTCCCAGACGTCCCAGACGTCCTAGACGTCCCATATGTCCTTAACGTCCCAGACGTCCCAGATGTCCCATATGTCCCTAACGTCCCAAACGTCCCAGATGTCCCATATGTCTCATATGTCCCTAACGTCTTATACGTCCCAGCTGTCCCGTATGTCCCTAACGTCTCAGACGTTTCAGATGTCCCATATGTCCCATATGTCCCTAATGTCCCAGGCGTCCCAGATGTCTTATATGTCCCATATGTCCCTAATGTCCCAGGCGTCCCAGATGTCCCATATGTCCCATATGTCCCCAATGTCCCAGGCGTCCTAACTGTCCCACATTTCCTTAACGTACCAGACGTCCCAGATGTCCCACATGTGCCTAACGTCTCAGACGTTCCAGATGTCCCATATATCCCATATGTCCTTAATGTCCCAGGCGTCCCAGATGTCCCATATGTCCCATATGTCCTTAATGTCCTAGGCGTCCTAAATGTCCCACATGTCTTTAACGTCCGAGACGGCCCAGACGTCCTAGATGTCCCATATGTCCTTAACGTCCCAGACGTCCCAGATGTCCCATGTGTCCCTAATGTCCCAGGCGTCCTAAATGTCCCATATACCCTTAACGTCCCAGACGTCCCAGACGTCCTAGGTGTCCCATATGTCCTTAACGTCCCAGACGTCCCAGATGTCCCATATGTCCCTAACGTCCCAGACGTCCCAGATGTCCCATATGTCATATATGACCCTAATGTCCGAAGCGTCCCAGATCTTCCATATGTCCCATATGTCCCTAATGTCCCAGGCGTCCTAAATGTCCCATATACCCTTAACGTCCCAGACGTCCTAGATGTCCCATATGTCCTTAACGTCCCAGACGTCCCAGATGTCCCATATGTCCCTAACGTCCCAGACGTCCCAGATGTCCCATATGTCACATATGTCCCTAATGTCCGAAGCGTCCCAGATCTTCCATATGTCCCATATGTCCCTAATGTTCCAGCGTCCTAAATGTCTCATATGTCCTTAACGTCCCAGACGCCCCAGACGTCTTAGATGTCCCATATGTCCTTAACGTCCAAGACGTCCCAGATGTCCCATATGTCCCTAATGTCCGAGGCGTCCAAGATGTTCCATATGTCCCATATGTCCCTAATGTCCCAGCGTCCTAAATGTCTCATATCTCCTTAACGTCCCAGACGCCCCAGACGTCTTAGATGTCCCATATGTCCTTAACGTCCCAGGCGTCCCAGACGTCCTACATGTCCCATATGTGCTTAACGTCCCAGACGTCCTAGATGTCCCATATTTCCCTAACGTCCCAGACGTCCTAGATGTCCTAAATGTCCCTAACGTCCCAGACGTCCCAGATGTCCCATATGTCCCTAACGTCGCAAACGGCCCAGTTGTCCCATATGTCCCATATGTCCTTGACGTCCCAGACGTCCCAGATGTCTCATATGTCCCTAATATCCCAGGCGTGCCAGATGTCCCATATGTCCCATATTTCCCTAATGTCCCATGCGTCCTAAATGTCCCATATGTCCTTAACGTCCCAGACGTCCTAGATGTCCCATATGTCCTTAACGTCCCAGACGTCCCAGATGTCCCATATGTCCCATATGTCCCTAATGTCCCAGGCGTTCTAGATGTTCCATATGTCCCTAAAGTCCCCGACGTCCTAAATGTCCCATATGTCCCTAACGTTCCAAACGTCCTAAATGTCTTGTATGTCCCTAACGTCCCAGACGTCCCAGACGTCCTAGACGTCGAATATGTTCTTAACGTCCTAGACGTCCCAGATGTCCCATATGTCCTTAATGTCCCAGACGTCCCAGACGTCCTAGATGTCCCATATGTCCTTAACGTCCCAGACGTCTCAGATGTCCCATATGTCCAAAACGTCCCAGACGGCCCAGTTGTCCCATATGTCCCATACGTCACTAATGTCCCAGGCGTCCTAGATGTTCCGTATGTCCCTAACGTCCCCTACGTCCTAAATGTCCCATAAGTCCTTAACGTCCCAGGCGTCCCATACGTCCTAGATGTCCCATATGTCCTTTACGTCCCAGACGTCCCAGATGTCCCATATGTCCCTAACGTCCCAGACGTCCCAGATGTCCCATATGTCCCTAACGTCCCAGACGTCCCAGATGTCCCATATGTCCCTAACGTCCCAGACGGCCCAGTTGTCGCATATGTCCCATACGTCACTAATGTCCCAGGCGTCCTAGATGTTCCGTATGTCCCTAACGTCCCCTACGTCCTAAATGTCCCATATGTCCTTAACGTCCCAGGCGTCCCATACGTCCTAGATGTCCCATATGTCCTTTACGTCCCAGACGTCCCAGATGTCCCATATGTCCCTAACGTCCCAGACGTTCTAGATGACCCATATGTCCTTAACGTTCCAAACGTCCTAAATGTCTTGTATGTCCCTAACGTCCCAGACGTCCCAGACGTCCTAGACGTCGAATATGTTCTTAACGTCCTAGACGTCCCAGATGTCCCATATGTCCTTAATGTCCCAGACGTCCCAGACGTCCTAGATGTCCCATATGTCCTTAACGTCCCAGACGTCTCAGATGTCCCATATGTCCAAAACGTCCCAGACGGCCCAGTTGTCCCATATGTCCCATACGTCACTAATGTCCCAGGCGTCCTAGATGTCCCGTATGTCTCTAACGTCTCAGACGTCCCAGACGTCCTAGATGCCCCATATGTCCCTAACGTTCCAAACGTCCTAAATGTCTTGTATGTCCCTAACGTCCCAGACGTCCCAGACGTCCTAGACGTCGAATATGTTCTTAACGTCCTAGACGTCCCAGATGTCCCATATGTCCTTAATGTCCCAGACGTCCCAGACGTCCTAGATGTCCCATATGTCCTTAACGTCCCAGACGTCTCAGATGTCCCATATGTCCAAAACGTCCCAGACGGCCCAGTTGTCCCATATGTCCCATACGTCACTAATGTCCCAGGCGTCCTAGATGTTCCGTATGTCCCTAACGTCCCCTACGTCCTAAATGTCCCATAAGTCCTTAACGTCCCAGGCGTCCCATACGTCCTAGATGTCCCATATGTCCTTTACGTCCCAGACGTCCCAGATGTCCCATATGTCCCTAACGTCCCAGACGTCCCAGATGTCCCATATGTCCCTAACGTCCCAGACGTCCCAGATGTCCCATATGTCCCTAACGTCCCAGACGGCCCAGTTGTCCCATATGTCCCATACGTCACTAATGTCCCAGGCGTCCTAGATGTTCCGTATGTCCCTAACGTCCCCTACGTCCTAAATGTCCCATATGTCCTTAACGTCCCAGGCGTCCCATACGTCCTAGATGTCCCATATGTCCTTTACGTCCCAGACGTCCCAGATGTCCCATATGTCCCTAACGTCCCAGACGTTCTAGATGACCCATATGTCCTTAACGTCCCAGACGTCCCAGTTGTCCCATATGTCCCATACGTCACTAATGTCCCAGGCGTCCTAGATGTTCCGTATGTCCCTAACGTCCCCGACGTCTTAAATGTCCCACATGTCCCTAACGTCCCAGACGTCCCAGCTGTCCCGTATGTCCCTAACGTCCCACACGTCCCAGACGTCCTAGATGCCCCATATGTCCCTAACGTTCCAGACGTCTTAAATGTCCTATATGTCCCTAACGTCCCAGACGTCCCAGACGTCCTAGACGTCCCATATGTCCTTAACGTCCCAGACGTCCCAGATGTCCCATATGTCCCTAACGTCCCAAACGTCCCAGATGTCCCATATGTCTCATATGTCCCTAACGTCTTAGACGTCCCAGCTGTCCCGTATGTCCCTAACGTCTCAGACGTTTCAGATGTCCCATATGTCCCATATGTCCCTAATGTCCCAGGCGTCCCAGATGTCTTATATGTCTCATATGTCCCTAATGTCCCAGGCGTCCCAGATGTCCCATATGTCCCATATGTCCCCAATGTCCTAGGCGTCCTAACTGTCCCACATTTCCTTAACGTACCAGACGTCCCAGATGTCCCACATGTCCCTAACGTCTCAGACGTTCCAGATGTCCCATATATCCCATATGTCCTTAATGTCCCAGGCGTCCCAGATGTCCCATATGTCCAATATGTCCTTAATGTCCTAGGCGTCCTAAATGTCCCACATGTCTATAACGTCCGAGACGGCCCAGAAGTCCTAGATGTCCCATATGTCCTTAACGTCCCAGACGTCCCAGATGTCCCATGTGTCCCATGTGTCCCTAATGTCCCAGGCGTCCTAAATGTCCCATATACCCTTAACGTCCCTGACGTCCCAGACGTCCTAGGTGTCCCATATGTCCTTAACGTCCCAGACGTCCCAGATGTCCCATATGTCCCTAACGTCCCAGACGTCCCAGATGTCCCATATGTCATATATGTTCCTAATGTCCGAAGCGTCCCAGATCTTCCATATGTCCCATATGTCCCTAATGTCCCAGGCGTCCTAAATGTCCCATATACCCTTAACGTCCCAGACGTCCCAGACGTCCTAGATGTCCCATATGTCCTTAACGTCCCAGACGTCCCAGATGTCCCATATGTCCCTAACGTCCCAGACGTCCCAGATGTCCCATATGTCACATATGTCCCTAATGTCCGAAGCGTCCCAGATCTTCCATATGTCCCATATGTCCCTAATGTTCCAGCGTCCTAAATGTCTCATAATTTTTAACCGTATGTTTAAAGAAAGAATGTCCTTAACGTCGCAGACGCCCCAGACGTCTTAGATGTCCCATATGTCCTTAACGTCCAAGACGTCCCAGATGTCCCATATGTCCCTAATGTCCGAGGCGTCCCAGATGTTCCATATGTCCCATATGTCCCTAATGTCCCAGCGTCCTAAATGTCTCATATCTCCTTAACGTCCCAGACGCCCCAGACGTCTTAGATGTCCCATATGTCCTTAACGTCCCAGGCGTCCCAGACGTCCTACATGTCCCATATGTGCTTAACGTCCCAGACGTCCCAGATGTCCCATATGTCCCTAACGTCCCAAACGTCCCAGACGTCCTAGATGTCCCATATTTCCCTAACGTCCCAGACGTCCTAGATGTCCTAAATGTGCCTAACGTCCCAGACGTCCCAGATGTCCCATATGTCCGTAACGTCCCAGACGTCCCAGATGTCCCATATGTAACATATGTCCCTAATGTCCCAGGCGTCCTAAATGTCCCATATGTCCTTAACGTCCCAGACGTCCCAGACGTCCTAGATGTCCCATATGTCCTTGACGTCCCATACGTCCCAAATGTCCCATATGTCCTTATCGTCCCAGACGTCCCAGACGTCCTAGATGTCTCATATGTCCTTGACGTCCCAGACGTCCCAGATGTCAAATATGTCCTTAATATCCCAGGCGTCCCAGATGTCCCACATGATTCATATGTCCCTAATATCCCAGGCCGCCTAAATGTCCCATATGTCCTTAACGTCCCAGACGTCCCAGACGTCCTAGATGTCCCATATGTTCTTAACGTCCCAGACGTCCCAGATGTCCCATATGTCCCTAACGTCGCAAACGGCCCAGTTGTCACATATGTCCCATATATCCCTAATGTGCCAAGCGTTCTAGATGTTCCATATGTCCCTAACGTCCCCGACGTCCAAAATGTTACATATGTCCCTAACGTCCCAGACGTCCCAGCTGTCCCGTATGTCCCTAACGTCTCAGTCGTTCCAGACGTCATAAATGCCCCATATTTCCCTAACATTCCAAACGTCCTAAATGTCTTATATGTCCCTAACGTCCCAGACGTCCCAGACGTCCTAGACGTCGAATATGTCCTTAACGTCCCAGACGTCCCAGATGTCCCATATGTCCCTAACGTCCCAGACGTCCCAGATGTCCCAGATGTCCCATATGTCCCATATGTCCCTAACGTCCCAGACGTCCCAGCTGTCCCGTATGTCCCTAACGTCTCAGACGTCCCAGACGTCCTAGATGTCCCATATGTCCTTAACGTCCCTGACGTCCGGATCTCCAATATGTCCCTTACGTCTCAGACGTCCCAGATGTCCCATATGTCCCATATGTCCCTAATGTCCCAGGCGTCCTAAATGTCCCATATGTCCTTAACGTCCCAGACGTCCCAGTCGTCCTAGATGTTCCATATGTCCTTAACGTCCCAGACGTCCCAGATGTCCCATAAGTCCCTAACGTCCCAGACGTCCCAGATGTCTCATATGTCCCATATGTGCCTAATGTCAGAGGCGTCCCAGATGTTCCATATGTCCCATATGTCCCTAACGTCCCAACGTCCTAAATGTCTCATATGTCCTTAACGTCCCAGACGCCCCAGACGTCTTAGATGTCTCATATGTCCTTAACGTCCCAGGCGTCCCAGATGTCCCATATGTCCCTAAAGTTCCAAACGTCCCATATGTCCCATATGTCCCTAATGTCCCAGGCGTCCTGGATGGTTTATACGTCCCATATGACCCTAATGTCCCAACGTCCTAAATGTCTCATATGTCCTTAACGTCCCAGACGCCCCAGACGTCTTAGATGTCTCATATGTCCTTAACGTCCCAGGCGTCCCAGATGTCCCATATGTCCCTAAAGTTCCAAACGTCCCATATGTCCCATATGTCCCTAATGTCCCAGACGTCCTAGATGACCCATATGTCCTTAACGTCCCAGACGTCCCAGACGTCCCAGCTGTCCCGTTTTTCCCTAACGTCTCAGACGTTCCAGATGTCCAATATGTCCCATATGTCCCATATGTCCCTAATGTTTAAGGCGTCCTAAATGTCCCACATGTCGTTAACGTCCCAGACGGCTTAGACGTCCTAGATGTCCCATATGTCCTTAACGTCCCAGACGTCCCAGATGTCCCATGTGTCCCATGTGTCCCTAATGTCCCAGGCGTCCTAAATGTCCCATATGTCCTTAACGTCCCAGACGTCAAAGACGTCCTAGATGTCCCATATGTCCTTAACGTCCCAGACGTCCCATATGTCCCATATGTCCCTATTGTCCCAGGCGTCCTAAATGTCTATATGTCCTTAAGGTCCCAGACGCCCCAGACCTCCTAGATGTCCCATATGTCCTTAACGTCTCAGACGTCCCAGATGTCCCATATGTCCTTAAAGTCCCAGACGTCCCAGATGTCCCATATGTCCCATATGTCCCTAATGTCTCAGGCGTCCTAGATGTTCCATAAGTCCCTAACGTCCCAGACGTCCTAAATGTCCCATATGTCCCTAATGTTCCAGGCGTCCTAAATGTTCCATATGTCCTTAACGTCCCAGACGTCCCAGACGTCCTAGATGTCCCATATGTGCTTAACGTCCCAGACGTCCCGAATGTCCCATATGTCCCTAACGTCCCAGACGTCCCAGATGTCCCATATGTCCTATTTGTCCCTAATGTCCCAGGCGTCCCAAATGTCCCATATAAACCATATGTCCTTAACGTCCCAGACGTCCTAAATGTCCCATATCTCCTATATGTCCCTAATGTCCCAGGCGTCCCAAATGTCCCATATGAACCATATGTCCTTAACGTCCCAGACGTCCTAAATGTCTCATATGTCCTTAACGTCCCAGACATCCCAGATGTCCCATATGTCCCATGTCCTTAATGTCCCAGGCGTCCCAGATGTCCCATATGTCCCTAACGTCCCAGACGTCCCAGATGTCCCATATGTCCTATATGTCCCTAATGTCCCAGGCGTCCCAAATGTCCCATATGAACCATATGTCCTTAACGTCCCATACGTCCTAAATGTCCCATATGTCCCTAACGTCCGAGACATCCCAGATGTCCCATATGTCTCATGTCCTTAATGTCCCAGGCGTCTTAGATGTTCCATATGTCGCTAACGTCCCAGACGTCCCAGACGTCCTAGATATCCCATATGTCCCTAACGTCCCTGACGTCCTAGATGTCCTATATGTCCCTAACTTTCCAGACGTCCCAGACGTCCCAGAGGTCCCATATGTCTCATATGTCCCTAATGTCCTAGTCGTCCCAGATGTCCCATATGTCACATAGGTCCCTAATGTCCCTTTCGTCCTATATGTCCCATATTACCTTAACGTCCCAGACGTCCCAGATGTCCCATATGTCCCATATGCCCTTAACGTCCCAGACGTCCCAGATGTCTCATATGTCCCTAATATCCCAGGCGTGCCAGATGTCCCATATGTCCCATATTTCCCTAATGTCCCAGGAGTCCTAAATGTCCCATATGTCCTTAACGTCCCAGACGTCCTAGATGTCCCATATGTCCTTAACGTCCCAGACGTCCAAGATGTCCCATATGTCCCTAACGTCGCAAACGGCCCAGTTGTCCCATTTGTCCCATATGTCCCTAATGTCCCAGGCGTTCTAGATGTTCCATATGTCCCTAAAGTCCCCGACGTCCTAAATGTCCCGTATGTCTCTAACGTCTCAGACGTCCCAGACGTCCTAGATGACCCATATGTCCCTAACGTTCTAAACGTCCTAAATGTCTTGTATGTCCCTAACGTCCCAGACGTCCCAGACGTCCTAGACGTCGAATATGTCCTTAACGTCTCAGACGTCCCAGATGTCCCATATGTCCCTAACGTCCCAGACGTCCCAGATGTCCCATATGTCCCATATGTCCCTAACGTCCCAGACGTCCCAGCTGTCCCGTATGTCCCTAACGTCCCAGACGTCCCAGACGTCATAGATCTCCAATATGTCCTTTACGTCTCAGACGTCCTAGATGTCCCATATGTCCCATATGTCCCTAATGTCCCAGGCGTCCCACATGTCCCACAAGTCCTTAACGTCCCAGACGGCGCAGACGTCCTAGATGTCCCATATGTTCTTAACGTCCCAGACGTCCTAGATGTCCCATATGTCCCATGTGTCCCTAATGTCCCAGTCGTCCTAAATGTCCCATATGTCCTTAACGTCCCAGACGTCCCAGTCGTCCTAGATGTTCTATATGTCCTTAACGTCCCAGACGTCCCAGATGTCCCATATGTCCCTAACGGCCCAGACGTCCCAGATTTCCCATATGTCCCATATGTCCCTAATGTCAAAGGCGTCCCAGATGTTCCAAATATCCCATATGTTCCTAATGTCCCAGCGTCCTAAATGTCTTATATGTCCTTAACGTCCCAGACGACCCAGACGTCTTAGATGTCCCCTATGTCCTTAACGTCCCAGACGTCCCAGATGTCCCATATGTCTCTAACGTCCCAAACGTCCCAGATGTCCCATATGTCCCATATGTCCCTAATGTCCCAGGCGTCCTAAATGTCCCATATGTCCTTAACGTCCCAGGCGTCCCATACGTCCTAGATGTCCCATATGTCCTTAACGTCCCAGACGTCCCAGATGTCCCATATGTCCCTAACGTCCCAAACGTCCCAGACGTCCTAGATGTCTCATATGTCCCTAACGTCCCAGACGTCCTAGATGTCTTAAATGTCCCTAACGTCCCAGACGTCCCAGATGTTCCATATGTCCCTAACGTCCCAGACGTCCCAGATGTCCCATATGTCCCTAACGTCCCAGACGTTCTAGATGACCCATATGTCCTTAACGTTCCAAACGTCCCAGATGCCCCATATGTCCCTAAAGTCCCAGACGTCCCAGATGTCCCATATGTCCCCAACGTCCCAGACGTCCTAGATGTCCCATATGTCCTTAACGTTCCAGACGTCCCAGATGTCCCATATGTCCCTAACGTCCCAGACGTCCTATATGTCCTATATGTCCCTAACGTCCCAGACGTCCCGGATGTCCCATATGTCCCTAACGTCCCAGACGTTATAGATGTTCCATATGTCATTAACGTCCTAGACGTCCCAGATGTCCCATATGTCCTTAACGTCCCATTCGTCCCAGATGTCCCATATGTCCCATATGTCCCTAAAGTCTCAGGCGTCCCAGATGTCCCATATGTCCCATATGTCCCTAATGTCCCAGGCGTCCCAGATGTCCCATATGTCCCATATGTCCCTAATGTCCCAGGCGTCCCAGATGTCCCATATGTCCCTAATGTCCCAGGCGTCCTAAATGTCCCACACGTTCTTAACGTCCCAGACGGCCCAGACATCCTAGATGTCCCATATGTCCCTAACGTCTCAGACGTTCCAGATGTCCCATATGTCCCATATGTCCCTTATGTCCCTAATGTTCAAGGCGTCCTAAATGTCCCACATGTCGTTAACGTCCCAGACGGCTTAGACGTCCTAGATGTCCCATATGTCCTTAACGTCCCAGACGTTCCAGATGTCCCATGTGTCCCATGTGTCCCTAATGTCCCAGGCGTCCTAAATGTCCCATATGTCCTTAACGTCCCAGACGTCCCAGATGTCCCATGTGTCCCATGTGTCCCTAATGTCCCAGGCGTCCTAAATGTCCCATATGTCCTTAACGTCCTAGACGTCCCAGACGTCCCAGACGTCCCATGTGTCCCATGTGTCCCTAATGTCCCAGGCGTCCTAAATGTCCCATATGTCCTTAACGTCCCAGACGTCAAAGACGTCCTAGATGTCCCATATGTCCTTAACGTCCCAGACGTCCCAGATGTCCCATATGTCCCTAACGTCCCAGACGTCCCAGATGTCCCATATGTCCCATATGTTTTTAATGTCCGAGGCGTCCCAGATGTTCCATAAGTCCCACATGTACCTAATGTCCCAGCGTCCTAAATGTCTCATATGTCCTTAACGTCCCAGACGCCCCAGACGTTTTAGATGTCTCATATGTCCTTAACGTTCCAGACGTCTCAGATGTCCCATATGTCCCTAATGTCCGAGGCGTCCCAGATGTTCCATATGTCCCATATGTCCCTAATGTCTCAGCGTCCTAAATGTCTCATATGTCCTTAACGTCCTAGACGCCCCAGACGTCTTAGATGTCCCATATGCCCTTAACGTTCCAGGCGTCCCAGACGTCCTAGATGTCCCATATGTCCTTACTGTCCCAAACGTCCCAGATGTCCCATACGTCAGTAACGTCCCAAACGTCCCAGACGTCCTAGATGTCCCATACGTCCCTAACGTCCCAGACGTCTTAGATGAATTAAATGTCCCTAACGTCCCAGACGTCCCAGATGTCCCATATGTCCCATACGTCCCTAACGTCCCAGACGTCATAGATGTCCCATATGTCCCTAACGTCCCAGACGTCCCAGATGTCCCATATGTCCCTAACGTCCCAAACGTCCCAGACATCCCAGATGTTAAAAATGTCCCATATGTTCTTAATGTCTCAGCGTCCTAAATGTCTCATATGTCCTTAACGTCCTAGACGCCCCAGACGTCTTAAATGTCTCATATGTCCTTAACGTCCCAGGCGTCCCAGACGTCCTAGATGTCCCATATGTCCTTAACGTCCCAGACGTCCCAGATGTCCCATATGTCCCTAACGTCCCAAACGTCCCAGACGTCATAGATGTCCCATATGTCCCTAACGTCCCAGACGTCCTAGATGTCCTAAATGTCCCTAAAGTCCCAGACGTCCCAGATGTCCTATATGTCCCTAACGTCCCAGACGTCCCAGATGTCCCATATGTCCCTAACGTCCCAAACGTCCCAGACGTCCTAGATGTCCCATATGTCCCTAACGTCCCAGACGTCCTAGATGTCCTAAATGTCCCTAACGTCCCAGACGTCCCAGATGTCCTATATATCCCAGACGCCCCAGACGTTTTAGATGTCCTAAATGTCCCTAACGTCCCAGGCGTCCCAGACGTCGTAGATGTCCCATATGTCCCTAACGTCCCAAACGTCCCAGACGTCCTAGATGTCCCATATGTCCCTAACGTCCCAGACGTCCTAGATGTCCTAAATGTCCCTAACGTCCCAGACGTCCTAGATGTCCTAAATGTCCCTAACGTCCCAGGCGTCCCAGACGTCGTAGATGTCCCATATGTCCTTAACGTCCCAGACGTCCCAGATGTCCCATATGTCCCTAACGTCCCAAACGTCCCAGACGTCCTAGATGTCCCATATGTCCCTAACGTCCCAGACGTCCTAGATGTCCTAAATGTCCCTAACGTCCCAGACGTCCCAGATGTCCTATATGTCCCTAACGTCCCAGACGTCCCAGATGTCCCATATGTCCCATATGTCCCTAATGTCCCAGGCGTCCTAAATGTCCCATATGTCCTTAACGTCCCAGACGTCCCAGACGTCCTAGATGTCCCATATGTCCTTGACGTCCCAGACGTCCCAGATGTCCCATATGTCCCTAACGTCCCAGACGTACCAGATGTCCCATATGTCTCATATGTCCCTAATGTCCCAGGCGTCCCAGATATCCCATATGTCCCATATGTCGCTAATGTCCCAGGCGTTCTAGATGTTTCATATGTCCCTAACGTCCCCGACGTCCTAAATGTCCTATATGTCCCTAACGTCCCCGACGTCCTAGACGCCCCATATGTCCCTAACGTTCCAAACGTCCTAAATCTCTTATATGTCCCTAACGTCCCAGACGTCCCAGACGTCCTAGACGTCGAATATGTCCTTAACGTCCTAGACGTCCCAGATGTCCCATATGTCCCTAACGTCCCATACGTCCCAGATGTCCCATATGTCCCATACGTCCCTAACGTCCCAGACGTCCCAGATGTCCCATATGTAACATATGTCCCTAATGTTCCAGACGTCCTAGATGTCCCATATGTCCTTAACGTCCCAGACGTCCCAGACGGCCCTGCTGTGCCGTATGTCCCTAACGTCCCAGACGTTCCAGATGTCCCATTTGTCCCATATGTCCCTAATGTCCCAGGCGTCCCAGATGTCCCATATTTCCCATATGTCTCTAATGTCCCAGGCGTTCCAGATGTCCCATATGTACCTAATGTTCAAGGCGTCCTAAATGTCCCACATGTCGTTAACGTCCCAGACGGCTTAGACGTCCTAGATGTCCTATATGTCCTTAACGTCCCAGACGTCCCAGATGTCCCATGTATCCCATGTGTCCCTAATGTCCCAGGCGTCCTAAATGTCCCTTATGTCCTTAACGTCCCAGACGTCAAAGACGTCCTAGATGTCCCATATGTCCCTAACGTCCCAGACGTCCCAGATGTCCCATATGTCCCATATGTCCCTAATATCCGAGGCGTCCTAGATGTTCCATATGTCCCATATGTCCCTAATGTCCCAGCGTCCTAAATGTCTCATATGTCCTTAACGTCCCAGACGCCCCAGACGTCTTAGATGTCTCATATGTCCTTAACGTCTCAGACGTCTCAGATGTCCCAATGTCCCTAATGTCCGAGGCGTCCCAGATGTTCCATATGTCCCATACGTCCCTAATGTCCCAGCGTCCTAAATGTCTCATATGTCCCTAACGTCCCAGACGTCCCAGCTGTCCCGTATGTCCCTAAAGTCCCAGACGTCCCAGACGTCCTAGATGTTCCATATGTCCTTAACGTCCCAGACGTCCCAGATATCCAATATGTCCCTTACGTCTCAGACGTCCCAGATGTCCCATATGTTCCATATGTCCCTAATGTCCAAGGCGTCCCAGATGTCCCACAAGTCCTTAACGTCCCAGACGGTCCAGACGTCCTAGATGTCCCATATGTCCTTAACGTCCCAGGCGTCCCATACGTCCTAGATGTCCGATATGTCCTTAACGTCCCAGACGTCCCAGATGTCCCATATGTCCCTAACGTCCCAAACGTCCCAGACGTCCTAGATGTCTCATATGTCCCTAACGTCCCAGACGTCCTAGATGTCTTAAATGTCCCTAACGTCCCAGACGTCCCAGATGTTCCATATGTCCCTAACGTCCCAGACGTCCCAGATGTCCCTAACGTCCCAGACGTTCTAGATCACCCATATGTCCTTAACGTTCCAAACGTCCCAGATGCCCCATATGTCCCTAAAGTCCCAGACGTCCCAGATGTCCCATATGTCCCCAACGTCCCAGACGTCCTAGATGTCCCATATGTCCTTAACGTTCCAGACCTCCCAGATGTCCCATATGTCCCTAACGTCCCAGACGTCCTATATGTCCTATATGTCCCTAACGTCCCAAACGTCCCGGATGTCCCATATGTCCCTAACGTCCCAGACGTTATAGATGTTCCATATGTCATTAACGTCCCAGACGTCCCAGATGTCCCATATGTCCTTAACGTCCCATTCGTCCCAGATGTCCCATATGTCCCATATGTCCCTAAAGTCTCAGGCGTCCCAGATGTCCCATATGTCCCATATGTCCCTAATGTCCCAGGCGTCCCAGATGTCCCATATGTCCCATATGTCCCTAATGTCCCAGGCGTTCCAGATGTCCCATATGTCCCTAATGTCCCAGGCGTCCTAAATGCCCCACACGTTCTTAACGTCCCAGACGGCCCAGACATCCTAGATGTTCCATATGTCCCTAACGTCTCAGACGTTCCAGATGTCCCATATGTCCCATATGTCCCTTATGTCCCTAATGTTCAAGGCGTCCTAAATGTCCCACATGTCGTTAACGTCCCAGACGGCTTAGACGTCCTAGATGTCCCATATGTCCTTAACGTCCCAGACGTTCCAGATGTCCCATGTGTCCCATGTGTCCCTAATGTCCCAGGCGTCCTAAATGTCCCATATATCCTTAACGTCCCAGACGTCCCAGATGTCCCATGTGTCCCATGTGTCCCTAATGTCCCAGGCATCCTAAATGTCCCATATGTCCTTAACGTCCTAGACGTCCCAGACGTCCCAGACGTCCCATGTGTCCCATGTGTCCCTAATGTCCCAGGCGTCCTAAATGTCCCATATGTCCTTAACGTCCCAGACGTCAAAGACGTCCTAGATGTCCCATATGTCCTTAACGTCCCAGACGTCCCAGATGTCCCATATGTCCCTAACGTCCCAGACGTCCCAGATGTCCCATATGTCCCATATGTTTTTAATGTCCGAGGCGTCCCAGATGTTCCATAAGTCCCATATGTACCTAATGTCCCAGCGTCCTAAATGTCTCATATGTCCTTAACGTCCCAGACGCCCCAGACGTTTTAGATGTCTCATATGTCCTTAACGTTCCAGACGTCTCAGATGTCCCATATGTCCCTAATGTCCGAGGCGTCCCAGATGTTCCATATGTCCCATATGTCCCTAACGTCTCAGCGTCCTAAATGTCTCATATGTCCTTATCGTCCTAGACGCCCCAGACGTCTTAGATGTCCCATATGCCCTTAACGTCCCAGGCGTCCCAGACGTCCTAGATGTCCCATATGTCCTTAACGTCCCAAACGTCCCAGATGTCCCATACGTCAGTAACGTCCCACACGTCCCAGACGTCCTAGATGTCCCATACGTCCCTAACGTCCCAGACGTCTTAGATGAATTAAATGTCATTAACGTCCCAGACGTCCCAAATGTCCCAAATGTCCCATACGTCCCTAACGTCCCAGACGTCATAGATGTCCCATATGTCCCTAACGTCCCAGACGTCCTAGATGTCCTAAATGTCACTAAAGTCCCAGACGTCCCAGATGTCCTATATGTCCCTAACGTCCCAGACGTCCCAGATGTCCCATATGTCCCTAACGTCCCAAACGTCCCAGACGTCCCAGATGTTCCAAATGTCCCATATGTTCCTAATGTCTCAGCGTCCTAAATGTCTCATATGTCCTTAACGTCCTAGACGCCCCAGACGTCTTAAATGTCCGATATGTCCTTAACGTCCCAGGCGTCCCAGACGTCCTAGATGTCCCATATGTCCTTAACGTCCCAGACGTCCCAGATGTCCCATATGTCCCTAACGTCCCAAACGTCCCAGACGTCATAGATGTCCCATATGTCCCTAACGTCCCAGACGTCCTAGTTGTCCTAAATGTCCCTAAAGTCCCAGACGTCCCAGATGTCCTATATGTCCCTAACGTCCCAGACGTCCCAGATGTCCCATATGTCCCTAACGTCCCAAACGTCCCAGACGTCCTAGATGTCCCATATGTCCCTAACGTCCCAGACGTCCTAGATGTCCTAAATGTCCCTAACGTCCCAGACGTCCCAGATGTCCTATATGTCCCAGACGCCCCAGACGTTTTAGATGTCCCATATGTCCTTAACGTCCCAGACGTCCCAGATGTCCCATATGTCCCTAACGTCCCAAACGTCCCAGACGTCCTAGATGTCCCATATGTCCCTAACGTCCCAGACGTCCTAGATGTCCTAAATGTCCCTAACGTCCCAGACGTCCTAGATGTCCTAAATGTCCCTAACGTCCCAGGCGTCCCAGACGTCGTAGATGTCCCATATGTCCTTAACGTCCCAGACGTCCCAGATGTCCCATATATCCCTAACGTCCCAAACGTCCCAAACGTCCTAGATGTCCCATATGTCCCTAACGTCCCAGACGTCCCAGATGTCCTATATGTCCCTAACGTCCCAGACGTCCCAGATGTCCCATATGTCCAATATGTCCCTAATGTCCCAGGCGTCCTAAATGTCCCATATGTCCTTAACGTCCCAGACGTCCCAGACGTCCTAGATGTCCCATATGTCCTTGACGTCCCAGACGTCCCAGATGTCACATATGTCCCTAACGTCCCAGACGTCCCAGATGTCCCATATGTCTCATATGTCCCTAATGTCCCAATCGTCCCAGATGTCCCATATGTCCCATATGTCGCTAATGTCCCAGGCGTTCTAGATTTTTCATATGTCCCTAACGTCCCCGACGTCCTAAATGTCCTATATGTCCCTAACGTCCCCGACGTCCTAGATGCCCCATATGTCCCTAACGTTCCAAACGTCCTAAATCTCTTATATGTCCCTAACGTCCCAGACGTCCCAGACGTCCTAGACGTCGAATATGTCCTTAACGTCCTAGACGTCCCAGATGTCCCATATGTCCCTAACGTCCCATACGTCCCAGATGTCCCATATGTCCCATACGTCCCTAACGTCCCAGACGTCCCAGATGTCCCATATGTAACATATGACCCTAATGTTCCAGACGTCCTAGATGTCCCATATGTCCTTAACGTCCCAGACGTCCCAGACGTCCCTGCTGTGCCGTATGTCCCTAACGTCTCAGACGTTCCAGATGTCCCATTTGTCCCATATGTCCCTAATGTCCCAGGCGTCCCAGATGTCCCATATTTCCCATATGTCTCTAATGTCCCAGGCGTCCCAGATGTCCCATATGTCCCTAATGTCCCAGGCGTCTGAAATGTCCCACATGTCCTTAACGTCCCAGACGGCCCAGACATCCTAGATGTCCCATATGTTTCTAACGTCTCAGACGTTCCAGATGTCCCATATGTACCTAATGTTCAAGGCGTCCTAAATGTCCCACATGTCGTTAACGTCCCAGACGGCTTAGACGTCCTAGATGTCCTATATGTCCTTAACGTCCCAGACGTCCCAGATGTCCCATGTATCCCATGTGTCCCTAATGTCCCAGGCGTCCTAAATGTCCCTTATGTCCTTAACGTCCCAGACGTCAAAGACGTCCTAGATGTCCCATATGTCCCTAACGTCCCAGACGTCCCAGATGTCCCATATGTCCCATATGTCCCTAATGTCCGAGGCGTCCTAGATGTTCCATATGTCCCATATGTTCCTAATGTCCCAGCGTCCTAAATGTCTCATATGTCCCTAACGTCCCAGACGTCCCAGCTGTCCCGTATGTCCCTAACGTCCCAGACGTCCCAGACGTCCTAGATGTCCCATATGTCCTTAACGTCCCAGACGACCCAGATATCCAATATGTCCTTTACGTCTCAGACGTCCCAGATGTCCCATATGTCCCATATGTCCCTAATGTCCCAGGCGTCCCAGATGTCCCACAAATCCTTAACGTCCCAGACGGCCCAGACGTCCTAGATGTCACATATGTTCTTAACGTCACAGACGTCCTAGATGTCCCATATGTCCTTAACGTCCCAGACGTCCCAGATGTCCCATATGTCCCTAACGTCGCAAACGGCCCAGTTGTCCCATATGTCCCATATGTCCCTAATGTCCCAGGCGTTCTAGATGGTCCATATGTCCCTAACGTCCCCGACGTCCTAAATGTCCCATATGTCCCTAACGTCCCAGACGTCCTAGATGTCCTAGATGTCCCTAGCTTCCCAGAAGTCCCATATGTCTCATATGTCCCTAATGTCCTAGTCGTCCCAGATGTCCCATATGTCCCATAGGTCCCTAATGTCCCATTCCTCCTATATGTCCCATATTACATTAACGTCCCAGACTTCCCAGACGAGTTAGACGTCCCATATGTCCTTGACGTCCCAGACGTCCCAGATGTCTCATATGTCCCTAATATCCCAGGCGTGCCAGATGTCCCATATGTCCCATATGTCCCTAACGTCCCCGACGTCCAAAATGTTACATATGTCCCTAACGTCCCAGACGTCCCAGCTGTCCCGTATGTCCCTAACGTCTCAGTCGTTTCAGACGTCCTAGATGCCCCATATTTCCCTAACGTTCCAAACGTCCTAAATGTCTTATATGTCCCTAACGTACCAGACGTACCAGACGTCCTAGACGTCGAATATGTCCTTAACGTCCCAGACGTCCCAGATGTCCCATATGTCCCTAACGTCCCAGACGTCCCAGATGTCCCATATGTCCCATATGTCCCTAACGTCCCAGACGTCCCAGCTGTTCCGTATGTCCCTAACGTCTCAGACGTCCCAGACGTCCTAGATGTCCCATATGTCTTTAACGTCCCAGACGTCCCAGATCTCCAACATGTCTCTTACGTCTCAGACGTCCCAGATGTCCCATATGTCCCATATGTCCCTAATGTCCCAGGCGTCCCAGATGTCCCACAAGTGCTTAACGTCCCAGACGGCTTAGACGTCCTAGATGTCCTATATGTCCTTAACGTCCCAGACGTCCCAGATGTCCCATGTATCCCATGTGTCCCTAATGTCCCAGGCGTCCTAAATGTCCCTTATGTCCTTAACGTCCCAGACGTCAAAGACGTCCTAGATGTCCCATATGTCCCTAACGTCCCAGACGTCCCAGATGTCCCATATGTCCCATATGTCCCTAAAGTTCCAGATGTTCCATATGTCCCATATGTCCCTAATGTTCCAGCGTCCTAAATGTCTCATATGTCCTTAACGTACCAGACGCCCCAGACGTCTTAGATGTCTCATATGTCCTTAACGTCTCAGACGTCTCAGATGTCCCATATGTCCCTAATGTCCGAGGCGTCCCAGATGTTCCATATGTCCCATATGTCCCTAATGTCCCAGCGTCCTAAATGTCTCATATGTCCCTAACGTCCCAGACGTCCCAGCTGTCCCGTATGTCCCTAACGTCCCAGACGTCCCAGACGTCCTAGATGTCCCATATGTCCTTAACGTCCCAGACGTCCCAGATATCCAATATGTCCCTTACGTCTCAGACGTCCCAGATGTCCCATATGTCCCATATGTCCCTAATGTCCCAGGCGTCCCAGATGTCCCACAAGTCCTTAACGTCCCAGACGGCCCAGACGTCCTAGATGTCCCATATGTTCTTAACGTCACAGACGTCCTAGATGTCCCATATGTCCTTAACGTCCCAGACGTCCCAGATGTCCCATATGTCCCTAACGTCGCAAACGGCCCAGTTGTCCCATATGTCCCATATGTCCCTAATGTCCCAGGCGTTCTAGATGGTCCATATGTCCCTAACGTCCCCGACGTCCTAAATGTCCCATATGTCCCTAACGTCCCAGACGTCCTAGATGTCCTATATGTCCCTAGCTTCCCAGACGTCCCACACATCCCAGAAGTCCCATATGTCTCATATGTCCCTAATGTCCTAGTCGTCCCAGATGTCCCATATGTCCCATAGGTCCCTAATGTCCCATTCGTCCTATATGTCCCATATTACATTAACGTCCCAGACTTCCCAGACGAGTTAGACGTCCTATATGTCCTTAACGTCCCAGACGTCCCAGATGTCCCATATGTCCCATATGTCCTTGACGTCCCAGACGTCCCAGATGTCTCATATGTCCCTAATATCCCAGGCGTGCCAGATGTCCCATATGTCCCATATGTCCCTAACGTCCCCGACGTCCAAAATGTTACATATGTCCCTAACTTCCCAGACGTCCCAGCTGTCCCGTATGTCCCTAACGTCTCAGTCGTTTCAGACGTCCTAGATGCCCCATATTTCCCTAACGTTCCAAACGTCCAAAATGTCTTATATGTCCCTAACGTCCCAGACGTCCCAGACGTCCTAGACGTTGAATATGTCCTTAACGTCCGAGACGTCCCAGATGTCCCATATGTCCCTAACGTCCCAGACGTCCCAGATGTCCCATATGTCCCATATGTCCCTAACGTCCCAGACGTCCCAGCTGTCCCGTATGTCCCTAACGTCTCAGACGTCCCAGACGTCCTAGATGTCCCATATGTCCTTAACGTCCCAGACGTCCCAGATCTCCAACATGTCTCTTACGTCTCAGACGTCCCAGATGTCCCATATGTCCCATATGTCCCTAATGTCCCAACGTCCTAAATGTCTCATATGTCCTTAACGTCCCAGACGCCCCAGACGTCTTAGATGTCTCATATGTCCTTAACGTCCCAGACGTCCCAGATGTCTCATATGTCCCATATTTGCCTAATGTTAAAGGCGTCCCAGATGTTCCATATGTCCCATATGTCCCTAATGTCCCAACGTCCTAAATGTCTCATATGTCCTTAACGTCCCAGACGCCCCAGACGTCTTAGATGTCTCATATGTCCTTAACGTCCCAGGCGTCCCAGATGTCCCATATGTCCCTAAAGTTCCAAACGTCCCAGATGTCCCATATGTCCCATATGTCCCTAATGTCCCAGGCGTCCTGGATGTTTTATACGTCCCATATGTCCCTAATGTCCCAACGTCCTAAATGTCTCATATGTCCTTAACGTCCCAGACGCCCCAGATGTCCCATATGTCCCTAAAGTTTCAAACGTCCCATATGTCCCATATGTCCCTAATGTCCCAGACGTCCTAGATGACCCATATGTCCTTAACGTCCCAGACGTCCCAGACGTCCCAGCTGTCCCGTATGTTCCTAACGTCTCAGACGTTCCAGATGTCCCATATGTCCCATATGTCCCATATGTCCCTAATGTTTAAGGCGTCCTAAATGTCCCACATGTCGTTAACGTCCAGACGGCTTAGAGGTCCTAGATGTCCCATATGTCCTTAACGTCCCAGACGTCCCAGATGTCCCATGTGTCCCATGTGTCCCTAATGTCCCAGGCGCCCTAAATGTTCCATATGTCCTTAACGTCCCAGACGTCAAAGACGTCCTAGATGTCCCATATGTCCTTAACGTCCCAGACGTCCCATATGTCCCATATGTCCCTATTGTCCCAGGCGTCCTAAATGTCTATATGTCCTTAAGGTCCCAGACGCCCCAGACGTCCTAGATGTCCCATATGTCCTTAACGTCTCAGACGTCCCAGATGTCCCATATGTCCTTAAAGTCCCAGACGTCCCAGATGTCCCATATGTCCCATATGTCCCTAATGTCTCAGGCGTCCTAGATGTTCCATATGTCCCTAACGTCCCAGACGTCCTAAATGTCCCATATGTCCCTAATGTCCCAGGCGTCCTAAATGTCCCATAAGTCCTTAACGTCCCAGACGTCCCAGACGTCCTAGATGTCCCATATGTGCTTAACGTCCCAGACGTCCCGATTGTCCCACATGTCCCTAACGTCCCAGACGTCCCAGATGTCCCATATGTTTTATTTGTCCCTAATGTCCCAGGCGTCCCAAATGTCCCATATAAACCATATGTCCTTAACGTCCCAGACGTCCTAAATGTCCCATATGTCCTATATGTCCCTAATGTCTCAGGCGTCCCAAATGTCCCATATGAACCATATGTCCTTAACGTCCCAAACGTCCTAAATGTCCCATATGACCCATGTGTCCCTAATGTCCCAGGCGTCCTAAATGTCCCATATGTCCTTAACGTCCCAGACGTCCCAGTCGTCCTAGATGTTCCATATGTCCTTAACGTCCCAGACGTCCCAGATGTCCCATATGTTCCTAACGTCCCAGACGTCCCAGATGTCTCATATGTCCCATATTTGCCTAATGTTAAAGGCGTCCCAGATGTTCCATATGTCCCATATGTCCCTAATGTCCCAACGTCCTAAATGTCTCATATGTCCTTAACGTCCCAGACGCCCTAGACGTCTTAGATGTCTCATATGTCCTTAACGTCCCAGGCGTCCCAGATGTCCCATATGTCCCTAAAGTTCCAAACGTCCCAGATGTCCCATATGTCCCTAATGTCCCAGGCGTCCTGGATGTTTTATACGTCCCATATGTCCCTAATGTCCCAACGCCCTAAATGTCTCATATGTCCTTAACGTCCCAGACGCCCCAGATGTCCCATATGTCCCTAAAGTTTCAAACGTCCCATATGTCCCATATGTCCCTAATGTCCCAGACGTCCTAGATGACCCATATGTCCTTAACGTCCCAGACGTCCCAGACGTCCCAGCTGTCCCGTATGTCCCTAACGTCTCAGACGTTCCAGATGTCCCATATGTCCCATATGTCCCATATGTCCCTAATGTTTAAGGCGTCCTAAATGTCCCACATGTCGTTAACGTCCAGACGGCTTAGACGTCCTAGATGTCCCATATGTCCTTAACGTCCCAGACGTCCCAGATGTCCCATGTGTGCCATGTGTCCCTAATGTCCCAGGCGCCCTAAATGTCCCATATGTCCTTAACGTCCCAGACGTCAAAGACGTCCTAGATGTCCCATATGTCCTTAACGTCCCAGACGTCCCATATGTCCCATATGTCCCTATTGTCCCAGGCGTCCTAAATGTCTATATGTCCTTAAGGTCCCAGACGCCCCAGACGTCCTAGATGTCCCATATGTCCTTAACGTCTCAGACGTCCCAGATGTCCCATATGTCCTTAAAGTCCCAGACGTCCCAGATGTCCCATATGTCCCATATGTCCCTTATGTCTCAGGCGTCCTAGATGTTCCATATGTCCCTAACGTCCCAGACGTCCTAAATGTCCCATATGTCCCTAATGTCCCAGGCGTCCTAAATGTCCCATAAGTCCTTAACGTCCCAGACGTCCCAGACGTCCTAGATGTCCCATATGTTTTATTTGTCCCTAATGTCCCAGGCGTCCCAAATGTCCCATATAAACCATATGTCCTTAACGTCCCAGACGTCCTAAATGTCCCATATGTCCTATATGTCCCTAATGTCTCAGGCGTCCCAAATGTCCCATATGAACCATATGTCCTTAACGTCCCAAACATCCTAAATGTCCCATATGTCCTTAACGTCCCAGACATCCCAGATGTCCCATATGTCCCATGTCCTTAATGTCCCAGGCGTCCCAGATGTCCCATATGTCCCTAACGTCCCAGACGTCCCAGATGTCCCATATGTCCTATATGTCCCTAATGTCCCAGGCGTCCCAAATGTCCCATATGAACCATATGTCCTTAACGTCCCAGACGTCCTAAATGTCCCATATGTCGTTAACGTCCGAGACATCCCAGATGTCCCATATGTCTCATGTCCTTAATGTCCCACGCGTCTTAGATGTTCCATATGTTGCTAACGTCCCAGACGTCCCAACTGTCCTGTATGTCTCTAACGTCCCAGACGTCCCAGACGTCCTAGATGTTCCATATGTCCCTAACTTTCCAGACGTCCCAGACGTCCCAGATGTCCCATATGTCTCATATGTCCCTAATGTCATAGTCGTTCCAGATGTCCCATATGTCCCATTCGTCCTATATGTCCCACATACCTTAACGTCCCAGACGTCCCAGATGTCCCATATGTCCCATATGTCCTTGACGTCCCAGACGTCCCAGATGTCTCATATGTCCCTAATATCCCAGGCGTGCCAGATGTCCCATATGTCCCATATTTCCCTAATGTCCCAGGCGTCCTAAATGTCCCATATGTCCTTAACGTCCCAGACGTCCTAGATGTCCCATATGTCCTTAACGTCCCAGACGTCCCAGATGTCCCATATGTCCCATATGTCCTTGACGTCCCAGACGTCCCAGATGTCTCATATGTCCCTAATATCCCAGGCGTGCCAGATGTCCCATATGTCCCATATTTCCCTAATGTCCCAGGCGTCCTAAATATCCCATATGTCCTTAACGTCCCAGACGTCCTAGATGTGCCATATGTCCTTAACGTGCCAGACGTCCCAGATGTCCCATATGTCCCTAACGTCGCAAACGGCCCAGTTGTCGCATATGTCCCATATGTCCCTAATGTCCCAGGCGTTCTAGATGTTCCATATGTCCCTAAAGTCCCCGACGTCCTAAATGTCGCATATGTCCCTAACGTCCCAGACGTCCCAGCTGTCCCGTATGTCTCTAACGTCTCAGACGTCCCAGACGTCCTAGATGCCCCATATGTCCTTAACGTTCCAAACGTCCTAAATGTCTTGTATGTCCCTAACGTCCCAGACGTCCCAGATGTCCCATATGTCCCTAACGTCCCAGACGTCCCAGATGTCCCATATGTCCCATATGTCCCTAACGTCCCAGACGTCTCAGCTGTCCCGTATGTCCCTAACGTCCCAGACGTCCCAGACGTCATAGATGTTCTATATGTCCTTAACGTCCCAGACGTCCCAGATCTCCAATATGTCCCTAACGGCCCAGACGTCCCAGATTTCCCATATGTCTCATATGTCCCTAATGTCAAAGGCGTCCAAGATGTTCCAAATGTCCCATATGTTCCTAATGTCCCAGCGTCCTAAATGTCTTATATGTCCTTAACGTCCCAGACGCCCCAGACGTCTTAGATGTCCACTATGTCCTTAACGTCCCAGACGTTCCAGATGTCCAATATGTCTCTAACGTCCCAAACGTCCCAGATGTCCATATGTCCCATATGTCCCTAATGTCCCAGGCGTCCTAAATGTCCCATATGTCCTTAACGTCCCAGGCGTCCCATACGTCCTAGATGTCCCATATGTCCTTAACGTCCCAGACGTCCCAGATGTCCCATATGTCCCTAACGTCCCAAACGTCCCAGACGTCCTAGATGTCTCATATGTCCCTAACGTCCCAGACGTCCTAGATGTCCTAAATGTCCCTAACGTCCCAGACGTCCCAGATGTTCCATATGTCCCTAACGTCCCAGACGTCCCAGATGTCCCATATGTCCCTAACATCCCAGACGTTCTAGATGACCCATATGTCCATAACGTTCCAAACGTCCCAGATGTTCCATATGTCCCTAAAGTCCCAGACGTCCCAGATGTCCCATATGTCCCCAACGTCCCAGACGTCCTAGATGTCCCATATGTCCTTAACGTTCCAGACGTCCCAGATGTCCCATATGTCCCTAACGTCCCAGACGTCCTATATGTCCTATATGTCCCTAACGTCCCAGACGTCCCGGATGTCCCATATGTCCCTAACGTCCCAGACGTCCTAGATGTTCCATATGTCATTAACGTCCCAGACGTCCCAGATGCCCCATATGTCCTTAACGTACCATCCGTCCCAGATGTCCCATATGTCCCATATGTCCCTAACGTTTCAGGCGTCCCAGATGTCCCATATGTCCCATATGTCCCTAATGTCCCAGGCGTCCCAGATGTCCCATATGTCCCATATGTCCCTAATGTCCCAGGCGTCCTAAATGTCCCACACGTCCTTAACGTCCCAGACGGCCCAGACATCCTAGATGTCCCATATGTCCCTAACGTCTCAGACGTTCCAGATGTCCCATATGTCCCATATGTCCCTTATGTCCCTAATGTTCAAGGCGTCCTAAATGTCCCACATGTCGTTAACGTCCCAGACGGCTTAGACGTCCTAGATGTCCCATATGTCCTTAACGTCCCAGACGTTCCAGATGTCCCATGTGTCCCATGTGTCCCTAATGTCCCAGGCGTCCTAAATGTCCCATATGTCCTTAACGTCCTAGACGTCCCAGACGTCCCAGATGTCCCATGTGTCCCATGTGTCCCTAATGTCCCAGGCGTCCTAAATGTCCCATATGTCTTTAACGTCCCAGACGTCAAAGACGTTCTAGATGTCCCATATGTCCTTAACGTCCCAGACGTCCCAGATGTCCCATATGTCCCTAACGTCCCAGACGTCCCAGATGTCCCATATGTCCCATATGTTTTTAATGTCCGAGGCGTCCCAGATGTTCCATATGTCCCATATGTTCCTAATGTCCCAGCGTCCTAAATGTCTCATATGTCCTTACCGTCCCAGACGCCCCAGACGTCTTAGATGTCTCATATGTCCTTAACGTTCCAGACGTCTCAGATGTCCCATATGTCCCTAATGTCCGAGGCGTCCCAGATGTTCCATATGTCCCATATGTCCATAATGTCTCAGCGTCCTAAATGTCTCATATGTCCTTAACGTCCTAGACGCCCCAGACGTCTTAGATGTCCCATATGTCCTTAACGTCCCAGGCGTCCCAGACGTCCTAGATGTCCCATATGTCCTTAACGTCCCAGACGTCCCAGATGTCCCATATGTCCCTAACGTCCCAGACGTCCCAGATGTCCCATATGTCCCATATGTTTTTAATGTCCGAGGCGTCCCAGATGATCCATAAGTCCCATATGTACCTAATGTCCCAGCGTCCTAAATATCTCATATGTCCTTAACGTCCCAGACGCCCCAGACGTTTTAGATGTCTCATATGTCCTTAACGTCCCAAACGTCCCAGATGTCCCATACGTCAGTAACGTCCCACACGTCCCAGACGTCCTAGATGTCCCATACGTCCCTAACGTCCCAGACGTCTTAGATGAATTAAATGTCATTAACGTCCCAGACGTCCCAAATGTCCCATATGTCCCATACGTCCCTAACGTCCCAGACGTCATAGATGTCCCATATGTCCCTAACGTCCCAGACGTCCTAGATGTCCTAAATGTCACTAAAGTCCCAGACGTCCCAGATGTCCTATATGTCCCTAACGTCCCAGACGTCCCAGATGTCCCATATGTCCCTAACGTCCCAAACGTCCCAGACGTCCCAGATGTTCCAAATGTCCCATATGTTCCTAATGTCTCAGCGTCCTAAATGTCTCATATGTCCTTAACGTCCTAGACGCCCCAGACGTCTTAAATGTCCGATATGTCCTTAACGTCCCAGGCGTCCCAGACGTCCTAGATGTCCCATATGTCCTTAACGTCCCAGACGTCCCAGATGTCCCATATGTCCCTAACGTCCCAAACGTCCCAGACGTCATAGATGTCCCATATGTCCCTAACGTCCCAGACGTCCTAGTTGTCCTAAATGTCCCTAAAGTCCCAGACGTCCCAGATGTCCTATATGTCCCTAACGTCCCAGACGTCCCAGATGTCCCATATGTCCCTAACGTCCCAAACGTCCCAGACGTCCTAGATGTCCCATATGTCCCTAACGTCCCAGACGTCCTAGATGTCCTAAATGTCCCTAACGTCCCAGACGTCCCAGATGTCCTATATGTCCCAGACGCCCCAGACGTTTTAGATGTCCCATATGTCCTTAACGTCCCAGACGTCCCAGATGTCCCATATGTCCCTAACGTCCCAAACGTCCCAGACGTCCTAGATGTCCCATATGTCCCTAACGTCCCAGACGTCCTAGATGTCCTAAATGTCCCTAACGTCCCAGACGTCCTAGATGTCCTAAATGTCCCTAACGTCCCAGGCGTCCCAGACGTCGTAGATGTCCCATATGTCCTTAACGTCCCAGACGTCCCAGATGTCCCATATGTCCCTAACGTCCCAAACGTCCCAGACGTCCTAGATGTCCCATATGTCCCTAACGTCCCAGACGTCCCAGATGTCCTATATGTCCCTAACGTCCCAGACGTCCCAGATGTCCCATATGTCCCATATGTCCCTAATGTCCCAGGCGTCCTAAATGTCCCATATGTCCTTAACGTCCCAGACGTCCCAGACGTCCTAGATGTCCCATATGTCCTTGACGTCCCAGACGTCCCAGATGTCACATATGTCCCTAACGTCCCAGACGTCCCAGATGTCCCATATGTCTCATATGTCCCTAATGTCCCAGGCGTCCCAGATGTCCCATATGTCCCATATGTCGCTAATGTCCCAGGCGTTCTAGATTTTTCATATGTCCCTAACGTCCCCGACGTCCTAAATGTCCTATATGTCCCTAACGTCCCCGACGTCCTAGATGCCCCATATGTCCCTAACGTTCCAAACGTCCTAAATCTCTTATATGTCCCTAACGTCCCAGACGTCCCAGACGTCCTAGACGTCGAATATGTCCTTAACGTCCTAGACGTCCCAGATGTCCCATATGTCCCTAACGTCCCATACGTCCCAGATGTCCCATATGTCTCATACGTCCCTAACGTCCCAGACGTCCCAGATGTCCCATATGTAACATATGTCCCTAATGTTCCAGACGTCCTAGATGTCCCATATGTCCTTAACGTCCCAGACGTCCCAGACGTCCCTGCTGTGCCGTATGTCCCTAACGTCTCAGACGTTCCAGATGTCCCATATGTCCCTAACGTCCCAGACGTCCCAGATGTCCCATATGTCCCATATGTCCCTAATGTCCGAGGCGTCCTAGATGTTCCATATGTCCCATATGTCCCTAATGTCCCAGCGTCCTAAATGTCTCATATGTCCTTAACGTCCCAGACGCCCCAGACGTCTTAGATGTCTCATATGTCCTTAACGTCTCAGACGTCTCAGATGTCCCATATGTCCCTAATGTCCGAGGCGTCCCAGATGTTCCATATGTCCCTAATGTCCCAGCGTCCTAAATGTCTCATATGTCCCTAACGTCCCAGACGTCCCAGCTGTCCCGTATGTCCCTAACGTCCCAGACGTCCCAGACGTCCTAGATGTCCCATATGTCCTTAACGTCCCAGACGACCCAGATATCCAATATGTCCCTTACGTCTCAGACGTCCCAGATGTCCCATATGTCCCATATGTCCCTAATGTCCCAGGCGTCCCAGATGTCCCACAAGTCCTTAACGTCCCAGACGGCCCAGACGTCCTAGATGTCACATATGTTCTTAACGTCACAGACGTCCTAGATGTCCCATATGTCCTTAACGTCCCAGACGTCCCAGATGTCCCATATGTCCCTAACGTCGCAAACGGCCCAGTTGTCCCATATGTCCCATATGTCCCTAATGTCCCAGGCGTTCTAGATGGTCCATATGTCCCTAACGTCCCCGACGTCCTAAATGTCCCATATGTCCCTAACGTCCCAGACGTCCTAGATGTCCTATATGTCCCTAGCTTCCCAGACGTCCCAGACGTCCCAGAAGTCCCATATGTCTCATATGTCCCTAATGTCCTAGTCGTCCCAGATGTCCCATATGTCCCATAGGTCCCTAATGTCCCATTCCTCCTATATGTCCCATATTACATTAACGTCCCAGACTTCCCAGACGAGTTAGACGTCCCATATGTCCTTGACGTCCCAGACGTCCCAGATGTCTCATATGTCCCTAATTTCCCAGGCGTGCCAGATGTCCCATATGTCCCATATGTCCCTAACGTCCCCGACGTCCAAAATGTTACATATGTCCCTAACGTCCCAGACGTCCCAGCTGTCCCGTATGTCCCTAACGTCTCAGTCGTTTCAGACGTCCTAGATGCCCCATATTTCCCTAACGTTCCAAACGTCCTAAATGTCTTATATGTCCCTAACGTCCCAGACGTCCCAGATGTCCCATATGTCCCTAACGTCCCAGACGTCCTAGATGTCCTAAATGTCACTAAAGTCCCAGACGTCCCAGATGTCCTATATGTCCCTAACGTCCCAGACGTCCCAGATGTCCCATATGTCCCTAACGTCCCAAACGTCCCAGACGTCCCAGATGTTCCAAATGTCCCATATGTTCCTAATGTCTCAGCGTCCTAAATGTCTCATATGTCCTTAACGTCCTAGACGCCCCAGACGTCTTAAATGTCCGATATGTCCTTAACGTCCCAGACGTCCTAGATGTCCTAAATGTCCCTAACGTCCCAGACGTCCCAGATGTCCTATATGTCCCAGACGCCCCAGACGTTTTAGATGTCCCATATGTCCTTAACGTCCCAGACGTCCCAGATGTCCCATATGTCCCTAACGTCCCAAACGTCCCAGACGTCCTAGATGTCCCATATGTCCCTAACGTCCCAGACGTCCTAGATGTCCTAAATGTCCCTAACGTCCCAGACGTCCTAGATGTCCTAAATGTCCCTAACGTCCCAGGCGTCCCAGACGTCGTAGATGTCCCATATGTCCTTAACGTCCCAGACGTCCCAGATGTCCCATATGTCCCTAACGTCCCAAACGTCCCAGACGTCCTAGATGTCCCATATGTCCCTAACGTCCCAGACGTCCCAGATGTCCTATATGTCCCTAACGTCCCAGACGTCCCAGATGTCCCATATGTCCCATATGTCCCTAATGTCCCAGGCGTCCTAAATGTCCCATATGTCCTTAACGTCCCAGACGTCCCAGACGTCCTAGATGTCCCATATGTCCTTGACGTCCCAGACGTCCCAGATGTCACATATGTCCCTAACGTCCCAGACGTCCCAGATGTCCCATATGTCTCATATGTCCCTAATGTCCCAGGCGTCCCAGATGTCCCATATGTCCCATATGTCGCTAATGTCCCAGGCGTTCTAGATTTTTCATATGTCCCTAACGTCCCCGACGTCCTAAATGTCCTATATGTCCCTAACGTCCCCGACGTCCTAGATGCCCCATATGTCCCTAACGTTCCAAACGTCCTAAATCTCTTATATGTCCCTAACGTCCCAGACGTCCCAGACGTCCTAGACGTCGAATATGTCCTTAACGTCCTAGACGTCCCAGATGTCCCATATGTCCCTAACGTCCCATACGTCCCAGATGTCCCATATGTCTCATACGTCCCTAACGTCCCAGACGTCCCAGATGTCCCATATGTAACATATGTCCCTAATGTTCCAGACGTCCTAGATGTCCCATATGTCCTTAACGTCCCAGACGTCCCAGACGTCCCTGCTGTGCCGTATGTCCCTAACGTCTCAGACGTTCCAGATGTCCCATATGTCCCTAACGTCCCAGACGTCCCAGATGTCCCATATGTCCCATATGTCCCTAATGTCCGAGGCGTCCTAGATGTTCCATATGTCCCATATGTCCCTAATGTCCCAGCGTCCTAAATGTCTCATATGTCCTTAACGTCCCAGACGCCCCAGACGTCTTAGATGTCTCATATGTCCTTAACGTCTCAGACGTCTCAGATGTCCCATATGTCCCTAATGTCCGAGGCGTCCCAGATGTTCCATATGTCCCTAATGTCCCAGCGTCCTAAATGTCTCATATGTCCCTAACGTCCCAGACGTCCCAGCTGTCCCGTATGTCCCTAACGTCCCAGACGTCCCAGACGTCCTAGATGTCCCATATGTCCTTAACGTCCCAGACGACCCAGATATCCAATATGTCCCTTACGTCTCAGACGTCCCAGATGTCCCATATGTCCCATATGTCCCTAATGTCCCAGGCGTCCCAGATGTCCCACAAGTCCTTAACGTCCCAGACGGCCCAGACGTCCTAGATGTCACATATGTTCTTAACGTCACAGACGTCCTAGATGTCCCATATGTCCTTAACGTCCCAGACGTCCCAGATGTCCCATATGTCCCTAACGTCGCAAACGGCCCAGTTGTCCCATATGTCCCATATGTCCCTAATGTCCCAGGCGTTCTAGATGGTCCATATGTCCCTAACGTCCCCGACGTCCTAAATGTCCCATATGTCCCTAACGTCCCAGACGTCCTAGATGTCCTATATGTCCCTAGCTTCCCAGACGTCCCAGACGTCCCAGAAGTCCCATATGTCTCATATGTCCCTAATGTCCTAGTCGTCCCAGATGTCCCATATGTCCCATAGGTCCCTAATGTCCCATTCCTCCTATATGTCCCATATTACATTAACGTCCCAGACTTCCCAGACGAGTTAGACGTCCCATATGTCCTTGACGTCCCAGACGTCCCAGATGTCTCATATGTCCCTAATTTCCCAGGCGTGCCAGATGTCCCATATGTCCCATATGTCCCTAACGTCCCCGACGTCCAAAATGTTACATATGTCCCTAACGTCCCAGACGTCCCAGCTGTCCCGTATGTCCCTAACGTCTCAGTCGTTTCAGACGTCCTAGATGCCCCATATTTCCCTAACGTTCCAAACGTCCTAAATGTCTTATATGTCCCTAACGTCCCAGACGTCCCAGATGTCCCATATGTCCCTAACGTCCCAGACGTCCTAGATGTCCTAAATGTCACTAAAGTCCCAGACGTCCCAGATGTCCTATATGTCCCTAACGTCCCAGACGTCCCAGATGTCCCATATGTCCCTAACGTCCCAAACGTCCCAGACGTCCCAGATGTTCCAAATGTCCCATATGTTCCTAATGTCTCAGCGTCCTAAATGTCTCATATGTCCTTAACGTCCTAGACGCCCCAGACGTCTTAAATGTCCGATATGTCCTTAACGTCCCAGGCGTCCCAGACGTCCTAGATGTCCCATATGTCCTTAACGTCCCAGACGTCCCAGATGTCCCATATGTCCCTAACGTCCCAAACGTCCCAGACGTCATAGATGTCCCATATGTCCCTAACGTCCCAGACGTCCTAGTTGTCCTAAATGTCCCTAAAGTCCCAGACGTCCCAGATGTCCTATATGTCCCTAACGTCCCAGACGTCCCAGATGTCCCATATGTCCCTAACGTCCCAAACGTCCCAGACGTCCTAGATGTCCCATATGTCCCTAACGTCCCAGACGTCCTAGATGTCCTAAATGTCCCTAACGTCCCAGACGTCCCAGATGTCCTATATGTCCCAGACGCCCCAGACGTTTTAGATGTCCCATATGTCCTTAACGTCCCAGACGTCCCAGATGTCCCATATGTCCCTAACGTCCCAAACGTCCCAGACGTCCTAGATGTCCCATATGTCCCTAACGTCCCAGACGTCCTAGATGTCCTAAATGTCCCTAACGTCCCAGACGTCCTAGATGTCCTAAATGTCCCTAACGTCCCAGGCGTCCCAGACGTCCTAGATGTCCCATATGTCCCTAACGTCCCAGACGTCCCAGATGTCCTATATGTCCCTAACGTCCCAGACGTCCCAGATGTCCCATATGTCCCATATGTCCCTAATGTCCCAGGCGTCCTAAATGTCCCATATGTCCTTAACGTCCCAGACGTCCCAGACGTCCTAGATGTCCCATATGTCCTTGACGTCCCAGACGTCCCAGATGTCACATATGTCCCTAACGTCCCAGACGTCCCAGATGTCCCATATGTCTCATATGTCCCTAATGTCCCAGGCGTCCCAGATGTCCCATATGTCCCATATGTCGCTAATGTCCCAGGCGTTCTAGATTTTTCATATGTCCCTAACGTCCCCGACGTCCTAAATGTCCTATATGTCCCTAACGTCCCCGACGTCCTAGATGCCCCATATGTCCCTAACGTTCCAAACGTCCTAAATCTCTTATATGTCCCTAACGTCCCAGACGTCCCAGACGTCCTAGACGTCGAATATGTCCTTAACGTCCTAGACGTCCCAGATGTCCCATATGTCCCTAACGTCCCATACGTCCCAGATGTCCCATATGTCTCATACGTCCCTAACGTCCCAGACGTCCCAGATGTCCCATATGTAACATATGTCCCTAATGTTCCAGACGTCCTAGATGTCCCATATGTCCTTAACGTCCCAGACGTCCCAGACGTCCCTGCTGTGCCGTATGTCCCTAACGTCTCAGACGTTCCAGATGTCCCATATGTCCCTAACGTCCCAGACGTCCCAGATGTCCCATTGTCCCATATGTCCCTAATGTCCGAGGCGTCCTAGATGTTCCATATGTCCCATATGTCCCTAATGTCCCAGCGTCCTAAATGTCTCATATGTCCTTAACCTCCCAGACGCCCCAGACGTCTTAGATGTCTCATATGTCCTTAACGTCTCAGACGTCTCAGATGTCCCATATGTCCCTAATGTCCGAGGCGTCCCAGATGTTCCATATGTCCTTAACGTCCCAGACGTCCCAGATGTCCCATATGTCCCTAACGTCCCAAACGTCCCAGACGTCATAGATGTCCCATATGTCCCTAACGTCCCAGACGTCCTAGTTGTCCTAAATGTCCCTAAAGTCCCAGACGTCCCAGATGTCCTATATGTCCCTAACGTCCCAGACGTCCCAGATGTCCCATATGTCCCTAACGTCCCAAACGTCCCAGACGTCCTAGATGTCCCATATGTCCCTAACGTCCCAGACGTCCTAGATGTCCTAAATGTCCCTAACGTCCCAGACGTCCCAGATGTCCTATATGTCCCAGACGCCCCAGACGTTTTAGATGTCCCATATGTCCTTAACGTCCCAGACGTCCCAGATGTCCCATATGTCCCTAACGTCCCAAACGTCCCAGACGTCCTAGATGTCCCATATGTCCCTAACGTCCCAGACGTCCTAGATGTCCTAAATGTCCCTAACGTCCCAGACGTCCTAGATGTCCTAAATGTCCCTAACGTCCCAGGCGTCCCAGACGTCGTAGATGTCCCATATGTCCTTAACGTCCCAGACGTCCCAGATGTCCCATATGTCCCTAACGTCCCAAACGTCCCAGACGTCCTAGATGTCCCATATGTCCCTAACGTCCCAGACGTCCCAGATGTCCTATATGTCCCTAACGTCCCAGACGTCCCAGATGTCCCATATGTCCCATATGTCCCTAATGTCCCAGGCGTCCTAAATGTCCCATATGTCCTTAACGTCCCAGACGTCCCAGACGTCCTAGATGTCCCATATGTCCTTGACGTCCCAGACGTCCCAGATGTCACATATGTCCCTAACGTCCCAGACGTCCCAGATGTCCCATATGTCTCATATGTCCCTAATGTCCCAGGCGTCCCAGATGTCCCATATGTCCCATATGTCGCTAATGTCCCAGGCGTTCTAGATTTTTCATATGTCCCTAACGTCCCCGACGTCCTAAATGTCCTATATGTCCCTAACGTCCCCGACGTCCTAGATGCCCCATATGTCCCTAACGTTCCAAACGTCCTAAATCTCTTATATGTCCCTAACGTCCCAGACGTCCCAGACGTCCTAGACGTCGAATATGTCCTTAACGTCCTAGACGTCCCAGATGTCCCATATGTCCCTAACGTCCCATACGTCCCAGATGTCCCATATGTCTCATACGTCCCTAACGTCCCAGACGTCCCAGATGTCCCATATGTAACATATGTCCCTAATGTTCCAGACGTCCTAGATGTCCCATATGTCCTTAACGTCCCAGACGTCCCAGACGTCCCTGCTGTGCCGTATGTCCCTAACGTCTCAGACGTTCCAGATGTCCCATATGTCCCTAACGTCCCAGACGTCCCAGATGTCCCATTGTCCCATATGTCCCTAATGTCCGAGGCGTCCTAGATGTTCCATATGTCCCATATGTCCCTAATGTCCCAGCGTCCTAAATGTCTCATATGTCCTTAACGTCCCAGACGCCCCAGACGTCTTAGATGTCTCATATGTCCTTAACGTCTCAGACGTCTCAGATGTCCCATATGTCCCTAATGTCCGAGGCGTCCCAGATGTTCCATATGTCCCTAATGTCCCAGCGTCCTAAATGTCTCATATGTCCCTAACGTCCCAGACGTCCCAGCTGTCCCGTATGTCCCTAACGTCCCAGACGTCCCAGACGTCCTAGATGTCCCATATGTCCTTAACGTCCCAGACGACCCAGATATCCAATATGTCCCTTACGTCTCAGACGTCCCAGATGTCCCATATGTCCCATATGTCCCTAATGTCCCAGGCGTCCCAGATGTCCCACAAGTCCTTAACGTCCCAGACGGCCCAGACGTCCTAGATGTCACATATGTTCTTAACGTCACAGACGTCCTAGATGTCCCATATGTCCTTAACGTCCCAGACGTCCCAGATGTCCCATATGTCCCTAACGTCGCAAACGGCCCAGTTGTCCCATATGTCCCATATGTCCCTAATGTCCCAGGCGTTCTAGATGGTCCATATGTCCCTAACGTCCCCGACGTCCTAAATGTCCCATATGTCCCTAACGTCCCAGACGTCCTAGATGTCCTATATGTCCCTAGCTTCCCAGACGTCCCAGACGTCCCAGAAGTCCCATATGTCTCATATGTCCCTAATGTCCTAGTCGTCCCAGATGTCCCATATGTCCCATAAGTCCCTAATGTCCCATTCCTCCTATATGTCCCATATTACATTAACGTCCCAGACTTCCCAGACGAGTTAGACGTCCCATATGTCCTTGACGTCCCAGACGTCCCAGATGTCTCATATGTCCCTAATTTCCCAGGCGTGCCAGATGTCCCATATGTCCCATATGTCCCTAACGTCCCCGACGTCCAAAATGTTACATATGTCCCTAACGTCCCAGACGTCCCAGCTGTCCCGTATGTCCCTAACGTCTCAGTCGTTTCAGACGTCCTAGATGCCCCATATTTCCCTAACGTTCCAAACGTCCTAAATGTCTTATATGTCCCTAACGTCCCAGACGTCCCAGACGTCCTAGACGTCGAATATGTCCTTAACGTCCCAGACGTCCCAGATGTCCCATATGTCCCTAACGTCCCAGACGTCCCAGATGTCCCATATGTCCCATATGTCCCTAACGTCCCAGACGTCCCAGCTGTTCCGTATGTCCCTAACGTCTCAGACGTCCCAGACGTCCTAGATGTCCCATATGTCCTTAACGTCCCAGACGTCCCAGATCTCCAACATGTCTCTTACGTCTCAGACGTCCCAGATGTCCCATATGTCCCATATGTCCCTAATGTCCCAGGCGTCCCAGATGTCCCACAAGTGCTTAACGTCCCAGACGGCTTAGACGTCCTAGATGTCCTATATGTCCTTAACGTCCCAGACGTCCCAGATGTCCCATGTATCCCATGTGTCCCTAATGTCCCAGGCGTCCTAAATGTCCCTTATGTCCTTAACGTCCCAGACGTCAAAGACGTCCTAGATGTCCCATATGTCCCTAACGTCCCAGACGTCCCAGATGTCCCATATGTCCCATATGTCCCTAATGTCCGAGGCGTCCTAGATGTTCCATATGTCCCATATGTCCCTAATGTCCCAGCGTCCTAAATGTCTCATATGTCCTTAACGTCCCAGACGCCCCAGACGTCTTAGATGTCTCATATGTCCTTAACGTCTCAGACGTCTCAGATGTCCCATATGTCCCTAATGTCCGAGGCGTCCCAGATGTTCCATATGTCCCATATGTCCCTAATGTCCCAGCGTCCTAAATGTCTCATATGTCCCTAACGTCCCAGACGTCCCAGCTGTCCCGTATGTCCCTAACGTCCCAGACGTCCCAGACGTCCTAGATGTCCCATATGTCCTTAACGTCCCAGACGTCCCAGATGTCCCATATGTCCCATTTTTCCCTAATGTCCCAGGCGTCCCAGATGTCCCACAAGTCCTTAACGTCCCAGACGGCCCAGACGTCCTAGATGTCCCATATGTTCTTAACGTCACAGACGTCCTAGATGTCCCATATGTCCTTAACGTCCCAGACGTCCCAGATGTCCCATATGTCCCTAACGTCGCAAACGGCCCAGTTGTCCCATATGTCCCATATGTCCCTAATGTCCCAGGCGTTCTAGATGGTCCATATGTCCCTAACGTCCCCGACGTCCTAAATGTCCCATATGTCCCTAACGTCCCAGACGTCCTAGATGTCCTATATGTCCCTAGCTTCCCAGACGTCCCACACATCCCAGAAGTCCCATATGTCTCATATGTCCCTAATGTCCTAGTCGTCCCAGATGTCCCATATGTCCCATAGGTCCCTAATGTCCCATTCGTCCTATATGTCCCATATTACATTAACGTCCCAGACTTCCCAGACGAGTTAGACGTCCTATATGTCCTTAACGTCCCAGACGTCCCAGATGTCCCATATGTCCCATATGTCCTTGACGTCCCAGACGTCCCAGATGTCTCATATGTCCCTAATATCCCAGGCGTGCCAGATGTCCCATATGTCCCATATGTCCCTAACGTCCCCGACGTCCAAAATGTTACATATGTCCCTAACTTCCCAGACGTCCCAGCTGTCCCGTATGTCCCTAACGTCTCAGTCGTTTCAGACGTCCTAGATGCCCCATATTTCCCTAACGTTCCAAACGTCCTAAATGTCTTATATGTCCCTAACGTCCCAGACGTCCCAGACGTCCTAGACGTTGAATATGTCCTTAACGTCCCAGACGTTCCAGATGTCCCATATGTCCCTAACGTCCCAGACGTCCCAGATGTCCCATATGTCCCATATGTCCCTAACGTCCCAGACGTCCCAGCTGTCCCGTATGTCCCTAACGTCTCAGACGTCCCAGACGTCCTAGATGTCCCATATGTCCTTAACGTCCCAGACGTCCCAGATCTCCAACATGTCTCTTACGTCTCAGACGTCCCAGATGTCCCATATGTCCCATATGTCCCTAATGTCCCAACGTCCTAAATGTCTCATATGTCCTTAACGTCCCAGACGTCCCAGACGTCTTAGATGTCTCATATGTCCTTAACGTCCCAGACGTCCCAGATGTCTCATATGTCCCATATTTGCCTAATGTTAAAGGCGTCCCAGATGTTCCATATGTCCCATATGTCCCTAATGTCCCAACGTCCTAAATGTCTCATATGTCCTTAACGTCCCAGACGCCCCAGACGACTTAGATGTCTCATATGTCCTTAACGTCCCAGGCGTCCCAGATGTCCCATATGTCCCTAAAGTTCCAAACGTCCCAGATGTCCCATATGTCCCATATGTCCCTAATGTCCCAGGCGTCCTGGATGTTTTATACGTCCCATATGTCCCTAATGTCCCAACGTCCTAAATGTCTCATATGTCCTTAACGTCCCAGACGCCCCAGATGTCCCATATGTTCCTAAAGTTTCAAACGTCCCATATGTCCCATATGTCCCTAATGTCCCAGACGTCCTAGATGACCCATATGTCCTTAACGTCCCAGACGTCCCAGACGTCCCAGCTGTCCCGTATGTCCCTAACGTCTCAGACGTTCCAGATGTCCCATATGTCCCATATGTCCCATATGTCCCTAATGTTTAAGGCGTCCTAAATGTCCCACATGTCGTTAACGTCCAGACGGCTTAGAGGTCCTAGATGTCCCATATGTCCTTAACGTCCCAGACGTCCCAGATGTCCCATGTGTCCCATGTGTCCCTAATGTCCCAGGCGCCCTAAATGTTCCATATGTCCTTAACGTCCCAGACGTCAAAGACGTCCTAGATGTCCCATATGTCCTTAACGTCCCAGACGTCCCATATGTCCCATATGTCCCTATTGTCCCAGGCGTCCTAAATGTCTATATGTCCTTAAGGTCCCAGACGCCCCAGACGTCCTAGATGTCCCATATGTCCTTAACGTCTCAGACGTCCCAGATGTCCCATATGTCCTTAAAGTCCCAGACGTCCCAGATGTCCCATATGTCCCATATGTCCCTAATGTCTCAGGCGTCCTAGATGTTCCATATGTCCCTAACGTCCCAGACGTCCTAAATGTCCCATATGTCCCTAATGTCCCAGGCGTCCTAAATGTCCCATAAGTCCTTAACGTCCCAGACGTCCCAGACGTCCTAGATGTCCCATATGTGCTTAACGTCCCAGACGTCCCGAATGTCCCATATGTCCCTAACGTCCCAGACGTCCCAGATGTCCCATATGTTTTATTTGCCCCTAATGTCCCAGGCGTCCCAAATGTCCCATATAAACCATATGTCCTTAACGTCCCAGACGTCCTAAATGTCCCATATGTCCTATATGTCCCTAATGTCTCAGGCGTCCCAAATGTCCCATATGAACCATATGTCCTTAACGTCCCAAACGTCCTAAATGTCCCATATGACCCATGTGTCCCTAATGTCCCAGGCGTCCTAAATGTCCCATATGTCCTTAACGTCCCAGACGTCCCAGTCGTCCTAGATGTTCCATATGTCCTTAACGTCCCAGACGTCCCAGATGTCCCATATGTTCCTAACGTCCCAGACGTCCCAGATGTCTCATATGTCCCATATTTGCCTAATGTTAAAGGCGTCCCAGATGTTCCATATGTCCCATATGTCCCTAATGTCCCAACGTCCTAAATGTCTCATATGTCCTTAACGTCCCAGACGCCCTAGACGTCTTAGATGTCTCATATGTCTTTAACGTCCCAGGCGTCCCATATGTCCCTAAAGTTCCAAACGTCCCAGATGTCCCATATGTCCCATATGTCCCTAATGTCCCAGGCGTCCTGGATGTTTTATACGTCCCATATGTCCCTAATGTCCCAGGCGTCCTAAATGTCCCATAAGTCCTTAACGTCCCAGACGTCCCAGACGTCCTAGATGTCCCATATGTTTTATTTGTCCCTAATGTCCCAGGCGTCCCAAATGTCCCATATAAACCATATGTCCTTAACGTCCCAGACGTCCCGAATGTCCCATATGTCCCTAACGTCCCAGACGTCCCAGATGTCCCATATGTTTTATTTGTCCCTAATGTCCCAGGCGTCCCAAATGTCCCATATAAACCATATGTCCTTAACGTCCCAGACGTCCTAAATGTCCCATATGTCCTATATGTCCCTAATGTCTCAGGCGTCCCAAATGTCCCATATGAACCATATGTCCTTAACGTCCCAAATGTCCTAAATGTCCCATATGTCCTTAACGTCCCAGACATCCCAGATGTCCCATATGTCCCATGTCCTTAATGTCCCAGGCGTCCCAGATGTCCCATATGTCCCTAACGTCCCAGACGTCCCAGATGTCCCATATGTCCTATATGTCCCTAATGTCCCAGGCGTCCCAAATGTCCCATATGAACCATATGTCCTTAACGTCCCAGACGTCCTAAATGTCCCATATGTCGTTAACGTCCGAGACATCCCAGATGTCCCATATGTCTCATGTCCTTAATGTCCCACGCGTCTTAGATGTTCCATATGTTGCTAACGTCCCAGACGTCCCAACTGTCCTGTATGTCTCTAACGTCCCAGACGTCCCAGACGTCCTAGATGTTCCATATGTCCCTAACTTTCCAGACGTCCCAGACGTCCCAGATGTCCCATATGTCTCATATGTCCCTAATGTCATAGTCGTTCCAGATGTCCCATATGTCCCATAGGTCCCTAATGTCCCATTCGTCCTATATGTCCCACATACCTTAACGTCCCAGACGTCCCAGATGTCCCATATGTCCCATATGTCCTTGACGTCCCAGACGTCCCAGATGTCTCATATATCCCTAATATCCCAGGCGTGCCAGATGTCCCATATGTCCCATATTTCCCTAATGTCACAGGCGTCCTAAATGTCCCATATGTCCTTAACGTCCCAGACGTCCTAGATGTCCCATATGTCCTTAACGTCCCAGACGTCCCAGATGTCCCATATGTCCCATATGTCCTTGACGTCCCAGACGTCCCAGATGTCTCATATGTCCCTAATATCCCAGGCGTGCCAGATGTCCCATATGTCCCATATTTCCCTAATGTCCCAGTCGTCCTAAATATCCCATATGTCCTTAACGTCCCAGACGTCCTAGATGTGCCATATGTCCTTAACGTCCCAGACGTCCCAGATGTCCCATATGTCCCTAACGTCGCAAACGGCCCAGTTGTCGCATATGTCCCATATGTCCCTAATGTCCCAGGCGTTCTAGATGTTCCATATGTCCCTAAAGTCCCCGACGTCCTAAATGTCCCATATGTCCCTAACGTCCCAGACGTCCCAGCTGTCCCGTATGTCTCTAACGTCTCAGACGTCCCAGACGTCCTAGATGCCCCATATGTCCTTAACGTTCCAAACGTCCTAAATGTCTTGTATGTCCCTAACGTCCCAGACGTCCCAGATGTCCCATATGTCCCTAACGTCCCAGACGTCCCAGATGTCCCATATGTCCCATATGTCCCTAACGTCCCAGACGTCCCAGCTGTCCCGTATGTCCCTAACGTCCCAGACGTCCCAGACGTCATAGATGTTCTATATGTCCTTAACGTCCCAGACGTCCCAGATCTCCAATATGTCCTTTACGTCTCAGACGTCCTAGATGTCCCATATGTCCCATATGTCCCTAATGTCCCAGGCGTCCCACATGTCCCACAAGTCCTTAACGTCCCAGACGGCGCAGACGTCCTAGATGTCCCATATGTTCTTAACGTCCCAGACGTCCTAGATGTCCCATATGTCCCATGTGTCCCTAATGTCCCAGCCGTCCTAAATGTCCCATATGTCCTTAACGTCCCAGACGTCACAGTCGTCCTAGATGTTCCATATGTCCTTAACGTCCCAGACGTCCCAGATGTCCCATATGTCCCTAACGGCCCAGACGTCCCAGATTTCCCATATGTCTCATATGTCCCTAATGTCAAAGGCGTCCCAGATGTTCCAAATGTCCCATATGTTCCTAATGTCCCAGCGTCCTAAATGTCTTATATGTCCTTAACGTCCCAGACGCCCCAGACGTCTTAGATGTCCCCTATGTCCTTAACGTCCCAGACGTTCCAGATGTCCCATATGTCTCTAACGTCCCAAACGTCCCAGATGTCCCATATGTCCCATATGTCCCTAATGTCCCAGGCGTCCTAAATGTCCCATATGTCCTTAACGTCCCAGGCGTCCCATACGTCCTAGATGTCCCATATGTCCTTAACGTCCCAGACGTCCCAGATGTCCCATATGTCCCTAACGTCCCAAACGTCCCAGACGTCCTAGATGTCTCATATGTCCCTAACGTCCCAGACGTCCTAGATGTCCTAAATGTCCCTAACGTCCCAGACGTCCCAGATGTTCCATATGTCCCTAACGTCCCAGACGTCCCAGATGTCCCATATGTCCCTAACATCCCAGACGTTCTAGATGACCCATATGTCCATAACGTTCCAAACGTCCCAGATGTTCCATATGTCCCTAAAGTCCCAGACGTCCCAGATGTCCCATATGTCCCCAACGTCCCAGACGTCCTAGATGTCCCATATGTCCTTAACGTTCCAGACGTCCCAGATGTCCCATATGTCCCTAACGTCCCAGACGTCCTATATGTCCTATATGTCCCTAACGTCCTAGACGTCCCGGATGTCCCATATGTCCCTAACGTCCCAGACGTCCTAGATGTTCCATATGTCATTAACGTCCCAGACGTCCCAGATGCCCCATATGTCCTTAACGTACCATCCGTCCCAGATGTCCCATATGTCCCATATGTCCCTAACGTTTCAGGCGTCCCAGATGTCCCATATGTCCCATATGTCCCTAATGTCCCAGGCGTCCCAGATGTCCCATATGTCCCATATGTCCCTAATGTCCCAGGCGTCCTAAATGTCCCACACGTCCTTAACGTCCCAGACGGCCCAGACATCCTAGATGTCCCATATGTCCCTAACGTCTCAGACGTTCCAGATGTCCCATATGTCCCATATGTCCCTTATGTCCCTAATGTTCAAGGCGTCCTAAATGTCCCACATGTCGTTAACGTCCCAGACGGCTTAGACGTCCTAGATGTCCCATATGTCCTTAACGTCCCAGACGTTCCAGATGTCCCATGTGTCCCATGTGTCCCTAATGTCCCAGGCGTCCTAAATGTCCCATATGTCCTTAACGTCCTAGACGTCCCAGACGTCCCAGATGTCCCATGTGTCCCATGTGTCCCTAATATCCCAGGCGTCCTAAATGTCCCATATGTCTTTAACGTCCCAGACGTCAAAGACGTTCTAGATGTCCCATATGTCCTTAACGTCCCAGACGTCCCAGATGTCCCATATGTCCCTAACGTCCCAGACGTCCCAGATGTCCCATATGTCCCATATGTTTTTAATGTCCGAGGCGTCCCAGATGTTACCATATGTCCCATATGTTCCTAATTTCCCAGCGTCCTAAATGTCTCATATGTCCTTACCGTCCCAGACGCCCCAGACGTCTTAGATGTCTCATATGTCCTTAACGTTCCAGACGTCTCAGATGTCCCATATGTCCCTAATGTCCGAGGCGTCCCAGATGTTCCATATGTCCCATATGTCCCTAATGTCTCAGCGTCCTAAATGTCTCATATGTCCTTAACGTCCTAGACGCCCCAGACGTCTTAGATGTCCCATATGTCCTTAACGTCCCAGGCGTCCCAGACGTCCTAGATGTCCCATATGTCCTTAACGTCCCAGACGTCCCAGATGTCCCATATGTCCCTAACGTCCCAGACGTCCCAGATGTCCCATATGTCCCATATGTTTTTAATGTCCGAGGCGTCCCAGATGATCCATAAGTCCCATATGTACCTAATGTCCCAGCGTCCTAAATATCTCATATGTCCTTAACGTCCCAGACGCCCCAGACGTTTTAGATGTCTCATATGTCCTTAACGTTCCAGACGTCTCAGATGTCCCATATGTCCCTAATGTCCGAGGCGTCCCAGATGTTCCATATGTCCCATATGTCCCTAATGTCTCAGCGTCCTAAATGTCTCATATGTCCTTAACGTCCTAGACGCCCCAGACGTCTTAGATGTCCCATATGCCCTTAACGTCCCAGGCGTCCCAGACGTCCTAGATGTCCCATATGTCCTTAACGTCCCAAACGTCCCAGATGTCCCATACGTCAGTAACGTCCCAAACGTCCCAGACGTCCTAGATGTCCCATACGTCCCTAACGTCCCAGACGTCTTAGATGAATTAAATGTCATTAACGTCCCAGACGTCCCAAATGTCCCATATGTCCCATACGTCCCTAACGTCCCAGACGTCATAGATGTCCCATATGTCCCTAACGTCCCAGACGTCCTAGATGTCCTAAATGTCCCTAAAGTCCCAGACGTCCCAGATGTCCTATATGTCCCTAACGTCCCAGACGTCCCAGATGTCCCATATGTCCCTAACGTCCCAAACGTCCCAGACGTCCCAGATGTTCCAAATGTCCCATATGTTCCTAATGTCTCAGCATCCTAAATGTCTCATATGTCCTTAACGTCCTAGACGCCCCAGACGTCTTAAATGTCCCATATGTTCTTAACGTCCCAGGCGTCCCAGACGTTCTAGATGTCCCATATGTCCTTAACGTCCCAGACGTCCCAGATGTCCCATATGTCCCTAACGTCCCAAACGTCCCAGACGTCATAGATGTCCCATATGTCCCTAACGTCCCAGACGTCCTAGATGTCCTAAATGTCCCTAAAGTCCCAGACGTCCCAGATGTCCTATATGTCCCTAACGTCCCAGACGTCCCAGATGTCCCATATGTCCCTAACGTCCCAAACGTCCCAGACGTCCTAGATGTCCCATATGTCCCTAACGTCCCAGACGTCCTAGATGTCCTAAATGTCCCTAACGTCCCAGACGTCCCAGATGCCCTATATGTCCCAGACGCCCCAGACGTTTTAGATGTCCCATATGTCCTTAACGTCCCAGACGTCCCAGATGTCCCATATGTCCCTAACGTCCCAAACGTCCCAGACGTCCTAGATGTCCCATATGTCCCTAACGTCCCAGACGTCCTAGATGTCCTAAATGTCCCTAACGTCCCAGACGTCCCAGATGTCCTATATGTCCCTAACGTCCCAGACGTCCCAGATGTCCCATATGTCCCATATGTCCCTAATGTCCCAGGCGTCCTAAATGTCCCATATGTCCTTAACGTCCCAGAAGTCCCAGACGTCCTAGATGTCCCATATGTCCTTGACGTCCCAGACGTCCCAGATGTCACATATGTCCCTAACGTCCCAGACGTCCCAGATGTCCCATATGTCTCATATGTCCCTAATGTCCCAGGCGTCCCAGATGTCCCATATGTCCCATATGTCGCTAATGTCCCAGGCGTTCTAGATGTTTCATATGTCCCTAACGTCCCCGACGTCCTAAATGTCCTATATGTCCCTAACGTCCCCGACGTCCTAGATGCCCCATATGTCCCTAACGTTCCAAACGTCCTAAATCTCTTATATGTCCCTAACGTCCCAGACGTCCCAGACGTCCTAGACGTCGAATATGTCCTTAACGTCCTAGACGTCCCAGATGTCCCATATGTCCCTAACGTCCCATACGTCCCAGATGTCCCATATGTCCCATACGTCCCTAACGTCCCAGACGTCCCAGATGTCCCATATGTAACATATGTCCCTAATGTTCCAGACGTCCTAGATGTCCCATATGTCCTTAACGTCCCAGACGTCCCAGACGTCCCTGTTGTGCCGTATGTCCCTAACGTCTCAGACGTTCCAGATGTCCCATTTGTCCCATATGTCCCTAATGTCCCAGGCGTCCCAGATGTCCCATATTTCCCATATGTCTCTAATGTTCCAGGCGTCCCAGATGTCCCATATGTCCCTAATGTCCCAGGCGTCTGAAATGTCCCACATGTCCTTAACGTCCCAGACGGCCCAGACATCCTAGATGTCCCATATGTTTCTAACGTCTCAGACGTTCCAGATGTCCCATATGTACCTAATGTTCAAGGCGTCCTAAATGTCCCACATGTCGTTAACGTCCCAGACGGCTTAGACGTCCTAGATGTCCTATATGTCCTTAACGTCCCAGACGTCCCAGATGTCCCATGTATCCCATGTGTCCCTAATGTCCCAGGCGTCCTAAATGTCCCTTATGTCCTTAACGTCCCAGACGTCAAAGACGTCCTAGATGTCCCATATGTCCCTAACGTCCCAGACGTCCCAGATGTCCCATATGTCCCATATGTCCCTAATATCCGAGGCGTCCTAGATGTTCCATATGTCCCATATGTCCCTAATGTCCCAGCGTCCTAAATGTCTCATATGTCCTTAACGTCCCAGACGCCCCAGACGTCTTAGATGTCTCATATGTCCTTACCGTCCAGACGTCTCAGATGTCCCATATGTCCCTAATGTCCGAGGCGTCCCAGATGTTCCATATGTCCCATATGTCCCTAATGTCCCAGCATCCTAAATGTCTCATATGTCCCTAACGTCCCAGACGTCCCAGCTGTCCCGTATGTCCCTAACGTCCCAGACGTCCCAGATGTCCTAGATGTCCCATATGTCCTTAACGTCCCAAACGTCCCAGATATCCAATATGTCCCTTACGTCTCAGACGTCCCAGATGTCCCATATGTCCCATATGTCCCTAATGTCCCAGGCGTCCCAGATGTCCCACAAGTCCTTAACGTCCCAGACGGCCCAGACGTCCTAGATGTCCCATATGTTCTTAACGTCACAGACGTCCTAGATGTCCCATATGTCCTTAACGTCCCAGACGTCCCAGATGTCCCATATGTCCCTAACGTCGCAAACGGCCCAGTTGTCCCATATGTCCCATATGTCCCTAATGTCCCAGGCGTTCTAGATGGTCCATATGTCCCTAACGTCCCCGACGTCCTAAATGTCCCATATGTCCCTAACGTCCCAGACGTCCTAGATGTCCTATATGTCCCTAACATCCCAGACGTCCCAGACGTCCCAGAAGTCCCATATGTCTCATATGTCCCTAATGTCCTAGTCGTCCCAGATGTCCCATATGTCCCATAGGTCCCTAATGTCCCATTCGTCCTATATGTCCCATATTACATTAACGTCCCAGACTTCCCAGACGAGTTAGACGTCCTATATGTCCTTAACGTCCCAGACGTCCCAGATGTCCCATATGTCCCATATGTCCTTGACGTCCCAGACGTCCCAGATGTCTCATATGTCCCTAATATCCCAGGCTTGCCAGATGTCCCATATGTCCCATATGTCCCTAACGTCCCCGACGTCCAAAATGTTACATATGTCCCTAACTTCCCAGACGTCCCAGCTGTCCCGTATGTCCCTAACGTCTCAGTCGTTTCAGACGTCCTAGATGCCCCATATTTCCCTAACGTTCCAAACGTCCTAAATGTCTTATATGTCCTTAACGTCCCAGACGTCCCAGATGTCCCATATGTCCCTAACGTCCCAGACGTCCCAGATGTCCCATATGTCCCATATGTCCCTAACGTCCCAGTCGTCCCAGCTGTCCCGTATGTCCCTAACGTCTCAGACGTCCCAGATGTCCTAGATGTCCCATATGTCCTTAACGTCCCAGACGTCCCAGATCTCCAACATGTCTCTTACGTCTCAGACGTCCCAGATGTCCCATATGTCCCATATGTCCCTAATGTCCCAGGCGTCCCAGATGTCCCACAAGTGCTTAACGTCCCAAACGGCCCAGACGTCCTAAATGTCCCATATGTTCTTAACGTCCCAGACGTCCTAGATGTCCCATATGACCCATGTGTCCCTAATGTCCCAGGCGTCCTAAATGTCCCATATGTCCTTAACGTCCCAGACGTCCCAGTCGTCCTAGATGTTCCATATGTCCTTAACGTCCCAGACGTCCCAGATGTCCCATATGTCCCTAACGTCCCAGAGGTCCCAGATGTCCCATATTTGCCTAATGTTAAAGGCGTCCCAGATGTTCCATATGTCCCATATGTCCCTAACGTCCCAACGTCCTAAATGTCTCATATGTCCTTAACGTCCCAGACGCCCCAGACGTCTTAGATGTCTCATATGTCCTTAACGTCCCAGGCGTCCCAGAGGTCCCATATGTCCCTAAAGTTCCAAACGTCCCAGATGTCCCATATGTCCCATATGTCCCTAATGTCCCAGGCGTCCTGGATGTTTTATACGTCCCATATGTCCCTAATGTCCCAACGTCCTAAATGTCTCATATGTCCTTAACGTCCCAGACGCCCCAGATGTCCCATATGTCCCTAAAGTTTCAAACGTCCCATATTTCCCATATGTCCCTAACGTCCCAGACGTCCTAGATGACCCATATGTCCTTAACGTCCCAGACGTCCCAGACGTCCCAGCTGTCCCGTATGTCCCTAACGTCTCAGACGTTCCAGATGTCCCATATGTCCCATATGTCCCTAATGTTTAAGGCGTCCTAAATGTCCCACATGTCGTTAATGTCCAGACGGCTTAGACGTCCTAGATGTCCCATATGTCCTTAACGTCCCAGACGTCCCATATGTCCCATATGTCCCTATTGTCCCAGGCGTCCTAAATGTCTATATGTCCTTAAGGTCCCAGACGCCCCAGACGTCCTAGATGTCCCATATGTCCTTAACGTCTCAGACGTCCCAGATGTCCCATATGTCCTTAAAGTCCCAGACGTCCCAGATGTCCCATATGTCCCATATGTCTCTAATGTCTCAGGCGTCCTAGATGTTCCATATGTCCCTAACGTCCCAGACGTCCCAGATGTCCCATATGTCCCATATGTCGCTAATGTCCCAGGCGTTCTAGATGTTTCATATGTCCCTAACGTCCCCGACGTCCTAAATGTCCTATATGTCCCTAACGTCCCCGACGTCCTAGATGCCCCATATGTCCCTAACGTTCCAAACGTCCTAAATTTCTTATATGTCCCTAACGTCCCAGACGTCCCAGACGTCCTAGACGTCGAATATGTCCTTAACGTCCTAGACGTCCCAGATGTCCCATATGTCCCTAACGTCCCATACGTCCCAGATGTCCCATATGTCCCATACGTCCCTAACGTCCCAGACGTCCCAGATGTCCCATATGTAACATATGTCCCTAATGTTCCAGACGTCCTAGATGTCCCATATGTCCTTAACGTCCCAGACGTCCCAGACGTCCCTGTTGTGCCGTATGTCCCTAACGTCTCAGACGTTCCAGATGTCCCATTTGTCCCATATGTCCCTAATGTCCCAGGCGTCCCAGATGTCCCATATTTCCCATATGTCTCTAATGTCCCAGGCGTCCAGATGTCCCATATGTCCCTAATGTCCCAGGCGTCTGAAATGTCCCACATGTCCTTAACGTCCCAGGCGTCCCAGACGTTCTAGATGTCCCATATGTCCTTAACGTCCCAGACGTCCCAGATGTCCCATATGTGCCTAACGTCCCAAACGTCCCAGACGTCATAGATGTCCCATATGTCCCTAACGTCCCAGACGTCCTAGATGTCCTAAATGTCCCTAAAGTCCCAGACGTCCCAGATGTCCTATATGTCCCTAACGTCCCAGACGTCCCAGATGTCCCATATGTCCCTAACGTCCCAAACGTCCCAGACGTCCTAGATGTCCCATATGTCCCTAACGTCCCAGACGTCCTAGATGTCCTAAATGTCCCTAACGTCCCAGACGTCCCAGATGCCCTATATGTCCCAGACGCCCCAGACGTTTTAGATGTCCCATATGTCCTTAACGTCCCAGACGTCCCAGATGTCCCATATGTCCCTAACGTCCCAAACGTCCCAGACGTCCTAGATGTCCCATATGTCCCTAACGTCCCAGACGTCCTAGATGTCCTAAATGTCCCTAACGTCCCAGACGTCCCAGATGTCCTATATGTCCCTAACGTCCCAGACGTCCCAGATGTCCCATATGTCCCATATGTCCCTAATGTCCCAGGCGTCCTAAATGTCCCATATGTCCTTAACGTCCCAGAAGTCCCAGACGTCCTAGATGTCCCATATGTCCTTGACGTCCCAGACGTCCCAGATGTCACATATGTCCCTAACGTCCCAGACGTCCCAGATGTCCCATATGTCTCATATGTCCCTAATGTCCCAGGCGTCCCAGATGTCCCATATGTCCCATATGTCGCTAATGTCCCAGGCGTTCTAGATGTTTCATATGTCCCTAACGTCCCCGACGTCCTAAATGTCCTATATGTCCCTAACGTCCCCGACGTCCTAGATGCCCCATATGTCCCTAACGTTCCAAACGTCCTAAATCTCTTATATGTCCCTAACGTCCCAGACGTCCCAGACGTCCTAGACGTCGAATATGTCCCTAACGTCTCAGACGTTCCAGATGTCCCATTTGTCCCATATGTCCCTAATGTCCCAGGCGTCCCAGATGTCCCATATTTCCCATATGTCTCTAATGTCCCAGGCGTCCCAGATGTCCCATATGTCCCTAATGTCCCAGGCGTCTGAAATGTCCCACATGTCCTTAACGTCCCAGGCGTCCCAGACGTTCTAGATGTCCCATATGTCCTTAACGTCCCAGACGTCCCAGATGTCCCATATGTCCCTAACGTCCCAAACGTCCCAGACGTCATAGATGTCCCATATGTCCCTAACGTCCCAGACGTCCTAGATGTCCTAAATGTCCCTAAAGTCCCAGACGTCCCAGATGTCCTATATGTCCCTAACGTCCCAGACGTCCCAGATGTCCCATATGTCCCTAACGTCCCAAACGTCCAGACGTCCTAGATGTCCCATATGTCCCTAACGTCCCAGACGTCCTAGATGTCCTAAATGTCCCTAACGTCCCAGACGTCCCAGATGCCCTATATGTCCCAGACGCCCCAGACGTTTTAGATGTCCCATATGTCCTTAACGTCCCAGACGTCCCAGATGTCCCATATGTCCCTAACGTCCCAAACGTCCCAGACGTCCTAGATGTCCCATATGTCCCTAACGTCCCAGACGTCCTAGATGTCCTAAATGTCCCTAACGTCCCAGACGTCCCAGATGTCCTATATGTCCCTAACGTCCCAGACGTCCCAGATGTCCCATATGTCCCATATGTCCCTAATGTCCCAGGCGTCCTAAATGTCCCATATGTCCTTAACGTCCCAGAAGTCCCAGACGTCCTAGATGTCCCATATGTCCTTGACGTCCCAGACGTCCCAGATGTCACATATGTCCCTAACGTCCCAGACGTCCCAGATGTCCCATATGTCTCATATGTCCCTAATGTCCCAGGCGTCCCAGATGTCCCATATGTCCCATATGTCGCTAATGTCCCAGGCGTTCTAGATGTTTCATATGTCCCTAACGTCCCCGACGTCCTAAATGTCCTATATGTCCCTAACGTCCCCGACGTCCTAGATGCCCCATATGTCCCTAACGTTCCAAACGTCCTAAATCTCTTATATGTCCCTAACGTCCCAGACGTCCCAGACGTCCTAGACGTCGAATATGTCCTTAACGTCCTAGACGTCCCAGATGTCCCATATGTCCCTAACGTCCCATACGTCCCAGATGTCCCATATGTCCCATACGTCCCTAACGTCCCAGACGTCCCAGATGTCCCATATGTAACATATGTCCCTAATGTTCCAGACGTCCTAGATGTCCCATATGTCCTTAACGTCCCAGACGTCCCAGACGTCCCTGTTGTGCCGTATGTCCCTAACGTCTCAGACGTTCCAGATGTCCCATTTGTCCCATATGTCCCTAATGTCCCAGGCGTCCCAGATGTCCCATATTTCCCATATGTCTCTAATGTCCCAGGCGTCCCAGATGTCCCATATGTCCCTAATGTCCCAGGCGTCTGAAATGTCCCACATGTCCTTAACGTCCCAGACGGCCCAGACATCCTAGATGTCCCATATGTTTCTAACGTCTCAGACGTTCCAGATGTCCCATATGTACCTAATGTTCAAGGCGTCCTAAATGTCCCACATGTCGTTAACGTCCCAGACGGCTTAGACGTCCTAGATGTCCTATATGTCCTTAACGTCCCAGACGTCCCAGATGTCCCATGTATCCCATGTGTCCCTAATGTCCCAGGCGTCCTAAATGTCCCTTATGTCCTTAACGTCCCAGACGTCAAAGACGTCCTAGATGTCCCATATGTCCCTAACGTCCCAGACGTCCCAGATGTCCCATATGTCCCATATGTCCCTAATGTCCGAGGCGTCCTAGATGTTCCATATGTCCCATATGTCCCTAATGTCCCAGCGTCCTAAATGTCTCATATGTCCTTAACGTCCCAGACGCCCCAGACGTCTTAGATGTCTCATATGTCCTTACCGTCCAGACGTCTCAGATGTCCCATGTGTCCCTAATGTCCGAGGCGTCCCAGATGTTCCATATGTCCCATATGTCCCTAATGTCCCAGCATCCTAAATGTCTCATATGTCCCTAACGTCCCAGACGTCCCAGCTGTCCCGTATGTCCCTAACGTCCCAGACGTCCCAGATGTCCTAGATGTCCCATATGTCCTTAACGTCCCAAACGTCCCAGATATCCAATATGTCCCTTACGTCTCAGACGTCCCAGATGTCCCATATGTCCCATATGTCCCTAATGTCCCAGGCGTCCCAGATGTCCCACAAGTCCTTAACGTCCCAGACGTCCCAGACGTCCTAGATGTCCCATATGTTCTTAACGTCACAGACGTCCTAGATGTCCCATATGTCCTTAACGTCCCAGACGTCCCAGATGTCCCATATGTCCCTAACGTCGCAAACGGCCCAGTTGTCCATATGTCCCATATGTCCCTAATGTCCCAGGCGTTCTAGATGGTCCATATGTCCCTAACGTCCCCGACGTCCTAAATGTCCCATATGTCCCTAACGTCCCAGACGTCCTAGATGTCCTATATGTCCCTAACATCCCAGACGTCCCAGACGTCCAGAAGTCCCATATGTCTCATATGTCCCTAATGTCCTAGTCGTCCCAGATGTCCCATATGTCCCATAGGTCCCTAATGTCCCATTCGTCCTATATGTCCCATATTACATTAACGTCCCAGACTTCCCAGACGAGTTAGACGTCCTATATGTCCTTAACGTCCCAGACGTCCCAGATGTCCCATATGTCCCATATGTCCTTGACGTCCCAGACGTCCCAGATGTCTCATATGTCCCTAATATCCCAGGCTTGCCAGATGTCCCATATGTCCCATATGTCCCTAACGTCCCCGACGTCCAAAATGTTACATATGTCCCTAACTTCCCAGACGTCCCAGCTGTCCCGTATGTCCCTAACGTCTCAGTCGTTTCAGACGTCCTAGATGCCCCATATTTCCCTAACGTTCCAAACGTCCTAAATGTCTTATATGTCCTTAACGTCCCAGACGTCCCAGATGTCCCATATGTCCCTAACGTCCCAGACGTCCCAGATGTCCCATATGTCCCATATGTCCCTAACGTCCCAGTCGTCCCAGCTGTCCCGTATGTCCCTAACGTCTCAGACGTCCCAGATGTCCTAGATGTCCCATATGTCCTTAACGTCCCAGACGTCCCAGATCTCCAACATGTCTCTTACGTCTCAGACGTCCCAGATGTCCCATATGTCCCATATGTCCCTAATGTCCCAGGCGTCCCAGATGTCCCACAAGTGCTTAACGTCCCAAACGGCCCAGACGTCCTAAATGTCCCATATGTTCTTAACGTCCAGACGTCCTAGATGTCCCATATGACCCATGTGTCCCTAATGTCCCAGGCGTCCTAAATGTCCCATATGTCCTTAACGTCCCAGACGTCCCAGTCGTCCTAGATGTTCCATATGTCCTTAACGTCCCAGACGTCCCAGATGTCCCATATGTCCCTAACGTCCCAGAGGTCCCAGATGTCCCATATTTGCCTAATGTTAAAGGCGTCCCAGATGTTCCATAATGTCCCATATGTCCCTAACGTCCCAACGTCCTAATGTCTCATATGTCCTTAACGTCCCAGACGCCCCAGACGTCTTAGATGTCTCATATGTCCCTTAACGTCCCAGGCGTCCCAGAGGTCCCATATGTCCCCTAAAGTTCCAAACGTCCCAGATGTCCCATATGTCCCATATGTCCCTAATGTCCAGGCGTCCTGGATGTTTTATACGTCCCATATGTCCCTAATGTCCCAACGTCCTAAATGTCTCATATGTCCTTAACGTCCCAGACGCCCCAGATGTCCCATATGTCCCTAAAGTTTCAAACGTCCCATATGTCCCATATGTCCCTAACGTCCCAGACGTCCTAGATGACCCATATGTCCTTAACGTCCCAGACGTCCCAGACGTCCCAGCTGTCCCGTATGTCCCTAACGTCTCAGACGTTCCAGATGTCCATATGTCCCATATGTCCCTAATGTTTAAGGCGTCCTAAATGTCCCACATGTCGTTAATGTCCAGACGGCTTAGACGTCCTAGATGTCCCATATGTCCTTAACGTCCCAGACGTCCCATATGTCCCCATATGTCCCTATTGTCCCAGGCGTCCTAAATGTCTATATGTCCTTAAGGTCCCAGACGCCCCAGACGTCCTAGATGTCCCATATGTCCTTAACGTCTCAGACGTCCCAGATGTCCCATATGTCCTTAAAGTCCCAGACGTCCCAGATGTCCCATATGTCCCATATGTCTCTAATGTCTCAGGCGTCCTAGATGTTCCATATGTCCCTAACGTCCCAGACGTCCTAAATGTCCCATATGTCCCTAATGTCCCAGCGTCCTAAATGTCCCATAAGTCCTTAACGTCCCAGACGTCCCAGACGTCCTAGATGTCCCATATGTGCTTAACGTCCCAGACGTCCCGAATGTCCCATATGTCCTTAACGTCCCAGACGTCCAGATGTCCCATATGTTTTATTTGTCCCTAATGTCCCAGGCGTCCCAAATGTCCCATATAAACCATATGTCCTTAACGTCCCAGACGTCCTAAATGTCCCATATGTCCTATATGTCCCTAATGTCTCAGGCGTCCCAAATGTCCCATATTAACCATATGTCCTTAACGTCCCAAACGTCCTAAATGTCCCATATGACCCATGTGTCCCTAATGTCCCAGGCGTCCTAAATGTCCCATATGTCCTTAACGTCCCAGACGTCCCAGTCGTCCTAGATGTTCCATATGTCCTTAACGTCCCAGACGTCCCAGATGTCCCATATGTCCCTAACGTCCCAGACGTCCCAGATGTCTCATATGTCCCCATATTTGCCTAATGTTAAAGGCGTCCCAGATGTTCCATATGTCCCATATGTCCCTAATGTCCCAACGTCCTAAATGTCTCATATGTCCTTAACGTCCCAGGCGTCCCAGATGTCCCCTATGTCCCTAAAGTTTCAACGTCCCAGATGTCCCATATGTCCCATATGTCCCTAATGTCCCAGGCGTCCTGGATGTTTTATACGTCCCATATGTCCCTAATGTCCCAACGTCCTAAATGTCTCATATGTCCTTAACGTCCCAGACGCCCCAGATGTCCCATATGTCCCTAAAGTTTCAAACGTCCCATATGTCCCATATGTCCCTAATGTCCCAGACGTCCTAGATGACCCATATGTCCTTAACGTCCCAGACGTCCCAGACGTCCCAGCTGTCCCGTATGTCCCTAACGTCTCAGACGTTCCAGATGTCCCATATGTCCCATATGTCCCATATGTCCCTAATGTTTAAGGCGTCCTAAATGTCCCACATGTCGTTAACGTCCAGACGGCTTAGACGTCCTAGATGTCCCATATGTCCTTAACGTCCCAGACGTCCCAGATGTTCCATGTGTCCCATGTGTCCCTAATGTCCCAGGCGCCCTAAATGTCCCATATGTCCTTAACGTCCCAGACGTCAAAGACGTCCTAGATGTCCCATATGTCCTTAACGTCCCAGACGTCCCATATGTCCCATATGTCCCTATTGTCCCAGGCGTCCTAAATGTCTATATGTCCTTAAGGTCCCAGACGCCCCAGACGTCCTAGATGTCCCATATGTCCTTAACGTCTCAGACGTCCCAGATGTCCCATATGTCCTTAAAGTCCCAGACGTCCCAGATGTCTCATATGTCCCATATGTCCCTAATGTCTCAGGCGTCCTAGATGTTCCATATGTCCCTAACGTCCCAGACGTCCTAAATGTCCCATATGTCCCTAATGTCCCAGGCGTCCTAAATGTCCCATAAGTCCATAACGTCCCAGACGTCCCAGACGTCCTAGATGTCCCATATGTGCTTAACGTCCCAGACGTCCCGAATGTCCCATATGTCCCTAACGTCCAAGACGTCCCAGATGTCCCATATGTTTTATTTGTCCCTAATGTCCCAGGCGTCCCAAATGTCCCATATAAACCATATGTCCTTAACGTCCCAGACGTCCTAAATGTCCCATATGTCCTATATGTCCCTAATGTCTCAGGCGTCCCAAATGTCCCATATGAACCATATGTCCTTAACGTCCCAAACGTCCTAAATGTCCCATATGTCCTTAACGTCCCAGACATCCCAGATGTCTCATATGTCCCATGTCCTTAATGTCCCAGGCGTCCCAGATGTCCCATATGTCCTTAACGTCCCAAACGTCCTAAATGTACCATATGTCCTTAACGTCCCAGACATCCCAGATGTCCCATATGTCCCATGTCCTTAATGTCCCAGACGTTCCAGATGTCCCATATGTCCCATATGTCCCATATGTCCCTAATGTTTAAGGCGTCCTAAATGTCCCACATGTCGTTAACGTCCAGGACGGCTTAGACGTCCTAGATGTCCCATATGTCCTTAACGTCCCAGACGTCCCAGATGTCCCATGTGTCCCATGTGTCCCTAATGTCCCAGGCGCCCTAAATGTCCCATATGTCCTTAACGTCCCAGACGTCAAAGACGTCCTAGATGTCCCATATGTCCTTAACGTCCCAAACGTTCCATATGTCCCATATGTCCCTATTGTCCCAGGCGTCCTAAATGTCTATATGTCCTTAAGGTCCCAGACGCCCCAGACGTCCTAGATGTCCCATATGTCCTTAACGTCTCAGACGTCCCAGATGGCCCATATGTCCTTAAAGTCCCAGATGTCCCAGATGTCCCATATGTCCCATATGTCCCTAATGTCTCAGGCGTCCTAGATGTTCCATATGTCCCTAACGTCCCAGACGTCCTAAATGTCCCATATGTCCCTAATGTCCCAGGCGTCCTAAATGTCCCATAAGTCCTTAACGTCCCAGACGTCCCAGACGTCCTAGATGTCCCATATGTGCTTAACGTCCCAGACGTCCCGAATGTCCCATATGTCCCTAACGTCCCAGACGTCCCAGATGTCCCATATGTTTTATTTGTCCCTAATGTCCCAGGCGTCCCAAATGTCCCATATAAACCATATGTCCTTAACGTCCCAGACGTCCTAAATGTCCCATATGTCCTATATGTCCCTAATGTCTCAGGCGTCCCAAATGTCCCATATGAACCATATGTCCTTAACGTCCCAAACGTCCTAAATGTCCCATATGACCCATGTGTCCCTAATGTCCCAGGCGTCCTAAATGTCCCATATGTCCTTAACGTCCCAGACGTCCCAGTCGTCCTAGATGTTCCATATGTCCTTAACGTCCCAGACGTCCCAGATGTCCCATATGTCCCTAACGTCCCAGACGTCCCAGATGTCTCATATGTCCCATATTTTCCTAATGTTAAAGGCGTCCCAGATGTTCCATATGTCCCATATGTCCCTAATGTCCCAACGTCCTAAATGTCTCATATGTCCTTAACGTCCCAGACGCCCCAGACGTCTTAGATGTCTCATATGTCCTTAACGTCCCAGGCGTCCCAGATGTCCCATATGTCCCTAAAGTTCCAAACGTCCCAGATGTCCCTTATGTCCCATATGTCCCTAATGTCCCAGGCGTCCTGGATGTTTTATACGTCCCATATGTCCCTAATGTCCCAACGTCCTAAATGTCTCATATGGCCTTAACGTTCCAGACGCCCCAGATGTCCCATATGTCCCTAAAGTTTCAAACGTCCCATATGTCCCATATGTCCCTAATGTCCCAGACGTCCTAGATGACCCATATGTCCTTAACGTCCCAGACGTCCCAGACGTCCCAGCTGTCCCGTATGTCCCTAACGTCTCAGACGTTCCAGATGTCCCATATGTCCCATATGTCCCATATGTCCCTAATGTTTAAGGCGTCCTAAATGTCCCACATGTCGTTAACGTCCAGACGGCTTAGACGTCCTAGATGTCCCATATGTCCTTAACGTCCCAGACGTCCCAGATGTCCCATATGTCCTTAACGTCCCAGACGTCCCAGATGTCCCATATGTCCCTAACGTCGCAAACGGCCCAGTTGTCCCATATGTCCCATATGTCCCTAATGTCCCAGGCGTTCTAGATGGTCCATATGTCCCTAACGTCCCCGACGTCCTAAATGTCCCATATGTCCCTAACGTCCCAGACGTCCTAGATGTCCTATATGTCCCTAACATCCCAGACGTCCCAGACGTCCCAGAAGTCCCATATGTCTCATATGTCCCTAATGTCCTAGTCGTCCCAGATGTCCCATATGTCCCATAGGTCCCTAATGTCCCATTCGTCCTATATGTCCCATATTACATTAACGTCCCAGACTTCCCAGACGAGTTAGACGTCCTATATGTCCTTAACGTCCCAGACGTCCCAGATGTCCCATATGTCCCATATGTCCTTGACGTCCCAGACGTCCCAGATGTCTCATATGTCCCTAATATCCCAGGCTTGCCAGATGTCCCATATATCCCATATGTCCCTAACGTCCCCGACGTCCAAAATGTTACATATGTCCCTAACTTCCCAGACGTCCCAGCTGTCCCGTATGTCCCTAACGTCTCAGTCGTTTCAGACGTCCTAGATGCCCCATATTTCCCTAACGTTCCAAACGTCCTAAATGTCTTATATGTCCTTAACGTCCCAGACGTCCCAGATGTCCCATATGTCCCTAACGTCCCAGACGTCCCAGATGTCCCATATGTCCCATATGTCCCTAACGTCCCAGTCGTCCCAGCTGTCCCGTATGTCCCTAACGTCTCAGACGTCCCAGACGTCCTAGATGTCCCATATGTCCTTAACGTCCCAGACGTCCCAGATCTCCAACATGTCTCTTACGTCTCAGACGTCCCAGATGTCCCATATGTCCCATATGTCCCTAATGTCCCAGGCGTCCCAGATGTCCCACAAGTGCTTAACGTCCCAAACGGCCCAGACGTCCTAAATGTCCCATATGTTCTTAACGTCCCAGACGTCCTAGATGTCCCATATGACCCATGTGTCCCTAATGTCCCAGGCGTCCTAAATGTCCCATATGTCCTTAACGTCCCAGACGTCCCAGTCGTCCTAGATGTTCCATATGTCCTTAACGTCCCAGACGTCCCAGATGTCCCATATGTCCCTAACGTCCCAGAGGTCCCAGATGTCCCATATTTGCCTAATGTTAAAGGCGTCCCAGATGTTCCATATGTCCCATATGTCCCTAACGTCCCAACGTCCTAAATGTCTCATATGTCCTTAACGTCCCAGACGCCCCAGACGTCTTAGATGTCTCATATGTCCTTAACGTCCCAGGCGTCCCAGAGGTCCCATATGTCCCTAAAGTTCCAAACGTCCCAGATGGCCCATATGTCCCATATGTCCCTAATGTCCCAGGCGTCCTGGATGTTTTATACGTCCCATATGTCCCTAATGTCCCAACGTCCTAAATGTCTCATATGTCCTTAACGTCCCAGACGCCCCAGATGTCCCATATGTCCCTAAAGTTTCAAACGTCCCATATGTCCCATATGTCCCTAACGTCCCAGACGTCCTAGATGACCCATATGTCCTTAACGTCCCAGACGTCCCAGACGTCCCAGCTGTCTCGTATGTCCCTAACGTCTCAGACGTTCCAGATGTCCCATATGTCCCATATGTCCCTAATGTTTAAGGCGTCCTAAATGTCCCACATGTCGTTAATGTCCAGACGGCTTAGACGTCCTAGATGTCCCATATGTCCTTAACGTCCCAGACGTCCCATATGTCCCATATGTCCCTATTGTCCCAGGCGTCCTAAATGTCTATATGTCCTTAAGGTCCCAGACGCCCCAGACGTCCTAGATGTCCCATATGTCCTTAACGTCTCAGACGTCCCAGATGTCCCATATGTCCTTAAAGTCCCAGACGTCCCAGATGTCCCATATGTCCCATATGTCTCTAATGTCTCAGGCGTCCTAGATGTTCCATATGTCCCTAACGTCCCAGACGTCCTAAATGTCCCATATGTCCCTAATGTCCCAGGCGTCCTAAATGTCCCATAAGTCCTTAACGTCCCAGACGTCCCAGACGTCCTAGATGTCCCATATGTGCTTAACGTCCCAGACGTCCCGAATGTCCCATATGTCCTTAACGTCCCAGACGTCCCAGATGTCCCATATGTTTTATTTGTCCCTAATGTCCCAGGCGTCCCAAATGTCCCATATAAACCATATGTCCTTAACGTCCCAGACGTCCTAAATGTCCCATATGTCCTATATGTCCCTAATGTCTCAGGCGTCCCAAATGTCCCATATTAACCATATGTCCTTAACGTCCCAAACGTCCTAAATGTCCCATATGACCCATGTGTCCCTAATGTCCCAGGCGTCCTAAATGTCCCATATGTCCTTAACGTCCCAGACGTCCCAGTCGTCCTAGATGTTCCATATGTCCTTAACGTCCCAGACGTCCCAGATGTCCCATATGTCCCTAACGTCCCAGACGTCCCAGATGTCTCATATGTCCCATATTTGCCTAATGTTAAAGGCGTCCCAGATGTTCCATATGTCCCATATGTCCCTAATGTCCCAACGTCCTAAATGTCTCATATGTCCTTAACGTCCCAGGCGTCCCAGATGTCCCCTATGTCCCTAAAGTTTCAAACGTCCCAGATGTCCCATATGTCCCATATGTCCCTAATGTCCCAGGCGTCCTGGATGTTTTATACGTCCCATATGTCCCTAATGTCCCAACGTCCTAAATGTCTCATATGTCCTTAACGTCCCAGACGCCCCAGATGTCCCATATGTCCCTAAAGTTTCAAACGTCCCATATGTCCCATATGTCCCTAATGTCCCAGACGTCCTAGATGACCCATATGTCCTTAACGTCCCAGACGTCCCAGACGTCCCAGCTGTCCCGTATGTCCCTAACGTCTCAGACGTTCCAGATGTCCCATATGTCCCATATGTCCCATATGTCCCTAATGTTTAAGGCGTCCTAAATGTCCCACATGTCGTTAACGTCCAGACGGCTTAGACGTCCTAGATGTCCCATATGTCCTTAACGTCCCAGACGTCCCAGATGTTCCATGTGTCCCATGTGTCCCTAATGTCCCAGGCGCCCTAAATGTCCCATATGTCCTTAACGTCCCAGACGTCAAAGACGTCCTAGATGTCCCATATGTCCTTAACGTCCCAGACGTCCCATATGTCCCATATGTCCCTATTGTCCCAGGCGTCCTAAATGTCTATATGTCCTTAAGGTCCCAGACGCCCCAGACGTCCTAGATGTCCCATATGTCCTTAACGTCTCAGACGTCCCAGATGTCCCATATGTCCTTAAAGTCCCAGACGTCCCAGATGTCTCATATGTCCCATATGTCCCTAATGTCTCAGGCGTCCTAGATGTTCCATATGTCCCTAACGTCCCAGACGTCCTAAATGTCCCATATGTCCCTAATGTCCCAGGCGTCCTAAATGTCCCATAAGTCCATAACGTCCCAGACGTCCCAGACGTCCTAGATGTCCCATATGTGCTTAACGTCCCAGACGTCCCGAATGTCCCATATGTCCCTAACGTCCAAGACGTCCCAGATGTCCCATATGTTTTATTTGTCCCTAATGTCCCAGGCGTCCCAAATGTCCCATATAAACCATATGTCCTTAACGTCCCAGACGTCCTAAATGTCCCATATGTCCTATATGTCCCTAATGTCTCAGGCGTCCCAAATGTCCCATATGAACCATATGTCCTTAACGTCCCAAACGTCCTAAATGTCCTATATGTCCTTAACGTCCCAGACATCCCAGATGTCCCATATGTCCCATGTCCTTAATGTCCCAGGCGTCCCAGATGTCCCATATGTCCTTAACGTCCCAAACGTCCTAAATGTACCATATGTCCTTAACGTCCCAGACATCCCAGATGTCCCATATGTCCCATGTCCTTAATGTCCCAGACGTTCCAGATGTCCCATATGTCCCATATGTCCCATATGTCCCTAATGTTTAAGGCGTCCTAAATGTCCCACATGTCGTTAACGTCCAGACGGCTTAGACGTCTTAGATGTCCCATATGTCCTTAACGTCCCAGACGTCCCAGATGTCCCATGTGTCCCATGTGTCCCTAATGTCCCAGGCGCCCTAAATGTCCCATATGTCCTTAACGTCCCAGACGTCAAAGACGTCCTAGATGTCCCATATGTCCTTAACGTCCCAAACGTTCCATATGTCCCATATGTCCCTATTGTCCCAGGCGTCCTAAATGTCTATATGTCCTTAAGGTCCCAGACGCCCCAGACGTCCTAGATGTCCCATATGTCCTTAACGTCTCAGACGTCCCAGATGGCCCATATGTCCTTAAAGTCCCAGACGTCCCAGATGTCCCATATGTCCCATATGTCCCTAATGTCTCAGGCGTCCTAGATGTTCCATATGTCCCTAACGTCCCAGACGTCCTAAATGTCCCATATGTCCCTAATGTCCCAGGCGTCCTAAATGTCCCATAAGTCCTTAACGTCCCAGACGTCCCAGACGTCCTAGATGTCCCATATGTGCTTAACGTCCCAGACGTCCCGAATGTCCCATATGTCCCTAACGTCCCAGACGTCCCAGATGTCCCATATGTTTTATTTGTCCCTAATGTCCCAGGCGTCCCAAATGTCCCATATAAACCATATGTCCTTAACGTCCCAGACGTCCTAAATGTCCCATATGTCCTATATGTCCCTAATGTCTCAGGCGTCCCAAATGTCCCATATGAACCATATGTCCTTAACGTCCCAAACGTCCTAAATGTCCCATATGACCCATGTGTCCCTAATGTCCCAGGCGTCCTAAATGTCCCATATGTCCTTAACGTCCCAGACGTCCCAGTCGTCCTAGATGTTCCATATGTCCTTAACGTCCCAGACGTCCCAGATGTCCCATATGTCCCTAACGTCCCAGACGTCCCAGATGTCTCATATGTCCCATATTTTCCTAATGTTAAAGGCGTCCCAGATGTTCCATATGTCCCATATGTCCCTAATGTCCCAACGTCCTAAATGTCTCATATGTCCTTAACGTCCCAGACGCCCCAGACGTCTTAGATGTCTCATATGTCCTTAACGTCCCAGGCGTCCCAGATGTCCCATATGTCCCTAAAGTTCCAAACGTCCCAGATGTCCCTTATGTCCCATATGTCCCTAATGTCCCAGGCGTCCTGGATGTTTTATACGTCCCATATGTCCCTAATGTCCCAACGTCCTAAATGTCTCATATGGCCTTAACGTTCCAGACGCCCCAGATGTCCCATATGTCCCTAAAGTTTCAAACGTCCCATATGTCCCATATGTCCCTAATGTCCCAGACGTCCTAGATGACCCATATGTCCTTAACGTCCCAGACGTCCCAGACGTCCCAGCTGTCCCGTATGTCCCTAACGTCTCAGACGTTCCAGATGTCCCATATGTCCCATATGTCCCATATGTCCCTAATGTTTAAGGCGTCCTAAATGTCCCACATGTCGTTAACGTCCAGACGGCTTAGACGTCCTAGATGTCCCATATGTCCTTAACGTCCCAGACGTCCCAGATGTCCCATGTGTCCCATGTGTCCCTAATGTCCCAGGCGCCCTAAATGTCCCATATGTCCTTAACGTCCCAGACGTCAAATACGTCCTAGATGTCCCATATGTCCTTAACGTCCCAGACGTCCCATATGTCCCATATGTCCCTATTGTCCCAGGCGTCCTAAATGTCTATATGTCCTTAAGGTCCCAGACGCCCCAGACGTCCTAGATGTCCCATATGTCCTTAACGTCTCAGACGTCCCAGATGTCCCATATGTCCTTAAAGTCCCAGACGTCCCAGATGTCCCATATGTCCCATATGTCCCTAATGTCTCAGGCGTCCTAGATGTTCCATATGTCCCTAACGTCCCAGACGTCCTAAATGTCCCATATGTCCCTAATGTCCCAGGCGTCCTAAATGTCCCATAAGTCCTTAACGTCCCAGACGTCCCAGACGTCCTAGATGTCCCATATGTGCTTAACGTCCCAGACGTCCCGAATGTCCCATATGTCCCTAACGTCCCAGACGTCCCAGATGTCCCATATGTTTTATTTGTCCCTAATGTCCCAGGCGTCCCAAATGTCCCATATAAACCATATGTCCTTAACGTCCCAGACGTCCTAAATGTCCCATATGTCCTATATGTCCCTAATGTCTCAGGCGTCCCAAATGTCCCATATGAACCATATGTCCTTAACGTCCCAAACGTCCTAAATGTCCCATATGTCCTTAACGTCCCAGACATCCCAGATGTCCCATATGTCCCATGTCCTTAATGTCCCAGGCGTCCCAGATGTCCCATATGTCCCTAACGTCCCAGACGTCCCAGATGTCCCATATGTCCTATATGTCCCTAATGTCCCAGGCGTCCCAAATGTCCCATATGAACCTTATGTCCTTAACGTCCCAGACGTCCTAAATGTCCCATATGTCGTTAACGTCCGAGACATCCCAGATGTCCCATATGTCTCATGTCCTTAATGTCCCAGGCGTCTTAGATGTTCCATATGTCGCTAACGTCCCAGACGTCCCAACTGTCCTGTATGTCTCTAACGTCCCAGACGTCCCAGACGTCCTAGATGTCCCATATGTCCCTAACTTCCCAGACGTCCCAGACGTCCCAGATGTCCCATATGTCTCATATGTCCCTAATGTCATAGTCGTCCCAGATGTCCCATATGTCCCATAGGTCCCTAATGTCCCATTCGTCCTATATGTCCCATATTACCTTAACGTCCCAGACGTCCCAGATGTCCCATATGTCCCATATGTCCTTGACGTCCCAGACGTCCCAGATGTCTCATATGTCCCTAATATCCCAGGCGTGCCAGATGTCCCATATGTCCCATACTTCCCTAATGTCCCAGGCGTCCTAAATGTCCCATATGTCCTTAACGTCCCAGACGTCCTAGATGTCCCATATGTCCTTAACGTCCCAGACGTCCCAGATGTCCCATATGTCCCTAACGTCGCAAACGGCCCAGTTGTCCCATATGTCCCATATGTCCCTAATGTCCCAGGCGTTCTAGATGTTCCATATGTCCCTAAAGTCCCCGACGTCCTAAATGTCCCATATGTCCCTAACGTCCCAGACGTCCCAGCTGTCCCGTATGTCTCTAACGTCTCAGACGTCCCAGACGTCCTAGATGCCCCATATGTCCTTAACGTTCCAAACGTCCTAAATGTCTTGTATGTCCCTAACGTCCCAGACTTCCCAGATGTCCCATATGTCCCTAACGTCCCAGACGTCCCAGATGTCCCATATGTCCCATATGTCCCTAACGTCCCAGACGTCCCAATTGTCCCGTATGTCCCTAACGTCCCAGACGTCCCAGACGTCATAGATGTTCTATATGTCCTTAACGTCCCAGACGTCCCAGATCTCCAATATGTCCTTTACGTCTCAGACGTCCTAGATGTCCCATATGTCCCATATGTCCCTAATGTCCCAGGCGTCCCACATGTCCCACAAGTCCTTAACGTCCCAGACGGCGCAGACGTCCTAGATGTCCCATATGTTCTTAATGTCCCAGACGTCCTAGATGTCCCATATGTCCCATGTGTCCCTAATGTCCCAGCCGTCCTAAATGTCCCATATGTCCTTAACGTCCCAGACGTCACAGTCGTCCTAGATGTTCCATATGTCCTTAACGTCCCAGACGTCCCAGATGTCCCATATGTCCCTAACGGCCCAGACGTCCCAGATTTCCCATATGTCCCATATGTCCCTAATGTCAAAGGCGTCCCAGATGTTCCAAATGTCCCATATGTTCTTAATGTCCCAGCGTCCTAAATGTCTTATATGTCCTTAACGTCCCAGACGCCCCAGACGTCTTAGATGTCCCCTATGTCCTTAACGTCCCAGACGTTCCAGATGTCCCATATGTCTCTAACGTCCCAAACGTCCCAGATGTCCCATATGTCCCATATGTCCCTAATGTCCCAGGCGTCCTAAATGTCCCATATGTCCTTAACGTCCCAGGCGTCCCATACGTCCTAGATGTCCCATATGTCCTTAACGTCCCAGACGTCCCAGATGTCCCATATGTCCCTAACGTCCCAAACGTCCCAGACGTCCTAGATGTCTCATATGTCCCTAACGTCCCAGACGTCCTAGATGTCCTAAATGTCCCTAACGTCCCAGGCGTCCCAGATGTTCCATATGTCCCTAACGTCCCAGACGTCCCAGATGTCCCATATGTACCTAACATCCCAGACGTTCTAGATGACCCATATGTCCTTAACGTTCCAAACGTCCCAGATGTTCCATATGTCCCTAAAGTCCCAGACGTCCCAGATGTCCCATATGTCCCCAACGTCCCAGACGTCCTAGATGTCCCATATGTCCTTAACGTTCCAGACGTCCCAGATGTCCCATATGTCCCTAACGTCCCAGACGTCCTATATGTCCTATATGTCCCTAACGTCCCAGACGTCCCGGATGTCCCATATGTCCCTAACGTCCCAGACGTCCTAGATGTTCCATATGTCATTAACGTCCCAGACGTCCCAGATGTCCCATATGTCCTTAACGTCCCATCCGTCCCAGATGTCCCATATGTCCCATATGTCCCTAACGTTTCAGGCGTCCCAGATGTCCCATATGTCCCATATGTCCCTAATGGCCCAGGCGTCCCAGATGTCCCATATGTCCCATATGTCCCTAATGTCCCAGGCGTCCCAGATGTCCCATATATCCCTAATGTCCCAGGCGTCCTAAATGTCCCACACGTCCTTAACGTCCCAGACGGCCCAGACATCCTAGATGTCCCATATGTCCCTAACGTCTCAGACGTTCCAGATGTCCCATATGTCCCATATGTCCCTTATGTCCCTAATGTTCAAGGCGTCCTAAATGTCCCACATGTCGTTATCGTCCCAGACGGCTTAGACGTCCTAGATGTCCCATATGTCCTTAACGTCCCAGACGTTCCAGATGTCCCATGTTTCCCATGTGTCCCTAATGTCCCAGGCGTCCTAAATGTCCCATATGTCCTTAACGTCCTAGACGTCCCAAACGTCCCAGATGTCCCATGTGTCCCATGTGTCCCTAATGTCCCAGGCGTCCTAAATGTCCCATATGTCTTTAACGTCCCAGACGTCAAAGACGTTCTAGATGTCCCATATGTCCTTAACGTCCCAGACGTCCCAGATGTCCCATATGTCCCTAACGTCCCAGACGTCCCAGATGTCCCATATGTCCCATATGTTTTTAATGTCCGAGGCGTCCCAGATGTTCCATATGTCCCATATGTTCCTAATGTCCCAGCGTCCTAAATGTCTCATATGTCCTTACCGTCCCAGACGCCCCAGACGTCTTAGATGTCTCATATGTCCTTAACGTTCCAGACGTCTCAGATGTCCCATATGTCCCATATGTCCTTAACGTCCCAGGCGTCCCAGACGTCCTAGATGTCCCATATGTCCTTAACGTCCCAAACGTCCCAGACGTCCTAGATGTCCCATACGTCCCTAACGTCCCAGACGTCCTAGATGACCTAAATGTCCCTAACGTCCCAGACGTCCCAGATGTCCCATATGTCCCTAACGTCCCAGACGTCTTAAATGTCCCATATATCCTTAACGTCCAAGGCGTCCCAGACGTCCTAGATGTCCCATATGTCCTTAACGTCCCAGACGTCCCAGATGTCCCATATGTCCCTAACGTTCCAAACGTCCCAGACGTCATAGATGTCCCATATGTCCCTAACGTCCCAGACGTCCTAGATGTCCCATATGTCCTTAACGTCCCAGACGTCCCAGACGTCCCTGCTGTGCCGTATGTCCCTAACGTCTCAGACGTTCCAGATGTCCCATTTGTCCCATATGTCCCTAATGTCCCAGGCGTCCCAGATGTCCCATATGTCCCATATGTCTCTAATGTGCCAATCGTCCCAGATGTCCCATATGTCCCTAATGTCCCAGGCGTCTGAAATGTCCCACATGTCCTTAACGTCCCAGACGGCCCAGACATCCTAGATGTCCCATATGTTTCTAACGTCTCAGACGTTCCAGATGTCCCATATGTACCTAATGTTCAAGGCGTCCTAAATGTCCCACGTGTCGTTAACGTCCCAGACGGCTTAGACGTCCTAGATGTCCTATATGTCCTTAACGTCCCAGACGTCCCAGATGTCCCATGTATCCCATGTGTCCCTAATGTCCCAGGCGTCCTAAATGTCCCTTATGTCCTTAACGTCCCAAACGTCAAAGACGTCCTAGATGTCCTATATGTACTTAACGTCCCAGAATTCCAAGATGTCCCATATGTCCCTAACGTCCCAGACGTCCCAGATGTCCCATATGTCCCATATGTCCCTAATGTCCGAGGCGTCCTAGATGTTCCATATGTCCCATATGTTCCTAATGTCCCAGCGTCCTAAATGTCTCATATGTCCTTAACGTCCCAGACGCCCCAGACGTCTTAGATGTCTCATATGTCCTTAACGTCTCAGACGTCTCAGATGTCCCATATGTCCCTAATGTCCGAGGCGTCCCAGATGTTCCATATGTCCCATATGTCCCTAATGTCCCAGCGTCCTAAACGTCTCATATGTCCCTACCGTCCCAGACGTCCCAGCTGTCCCGTATGTCCCTAACGTCCCAAACCTCCCAGACGTCCTAGATGTCCCATATGTCCTTAACGTCCCAGACGTCCCAGATATCCAATATGTCCCTTACGTCTCAGACGTCCCAGATGTCCCATATGTCCCATATGTCCCTAATGTCCCAGGCGTCCCAGATGTCCCACAAGTCCTTAACGTCCCAAACGGCCCAGACGTCCTAGATATCCCATATGTTCTTAACGTCACAGACGTCCTAGATGTCCCATATGTCCCTAACGTCGCAAACGGCCCAGTTGTCCCATATGTCCCATATGTCCCTAATGTCCCAGGCGTTCTAGATGTTCCATATGTCCCTAACGTCCCCGACGTCCTAAATGTCCCATATGTCCCTAACGTCCCAGACGTCCTAGATGTCCTATATGTCCCTAACTTCCCAGACGTCCCAGACGTCCCAGATGTCCCATATGTCTCATATGTCCCTAATGTCCTAGTCGTCCCAGACGTCCCATATGTCCCATAGGTCCCTAATGTCCCATTCGTCCTATATGTCCCATATTACATTAACGTCCCAGACGTCCCAGACGAGTTAGACGTCCTATATGTCCTTAACGTCCCAGACGTCCCAGATGTCCCATATGTCCCATATGTCCTTGACGTCCCAGACGTCCCAGATGTTTCATATGTCCCTAATATCCCAGGCGTGCCAGATGTCCCATATGTCCCATATGTCCCTAACGTCCCCGACGTCCAAAACGTTACATATGTCCCTAACGTCCCAGACGTCCCAGCTGTCCCGTATGTCCCTAACGTCTCAGTCGTTCCAGACGTCCTAGATGCCCCATATTTCCTTAACGTTCCAAACGTCCTAAATGTCTTATATGTCCCTAAGGTCCCAGACGTCCCAGACGTCCTAGACGTCTAATATGTCCTTAACGTCCCAGACGTCCCAGATGTCCCATATGTCCCATATGTCCCTAACGTCCCAGACGTCCCAGCTGTCCCGTATGTCCCTAACGTCTCAGACGTCCCAGACGTCCTAGATGTCCCATATGTCCTTAACGTCCCAGACGTACCAGATCTCCAATGTGTCCCTTACGTCTCAGACGTCCCAGATGTCCCATATGTCCCATATGTCCCTAATGTCCCAGGCGTCCCAGATGTCCCACAAGTCCTTAACGTCCCAAACGGCCCAGACGTCCTAAATGTCCCATATGTTCTTAACGTCCCAGACGTCCTAGATGTCCCATATGACCCATATGTCCCTAATGTCCCAGGCGTCCCAGATGTCCCACAAGTCCTTAACGTCCCAAACGGCCCAGACGTCCTAAATGTCCCATATGTCCTTAACGTCCCAGACGTCCCAGTCGTCCTAGATGTTCCATATGTCCTTAACGTCCCAGACGGCCCAGATGTCCCATATGTCCCTAACGTCCCAGACGTCCCAGATGTCTCATATGTCCCATATGTTCCTAATGTTAAAGGCGTCCCAGATGTTCCATATGTCCCATATGTCCCTAATGTCCCAACGTCCTAAATGTCTCATATGTCCTTAACGTCCCAGACGCCCCCAGACGTCTTAGATGTCTCATATGTCCTTAACGTCCCAGGCGTCCCAGATGTCCCATATGTCCCTAAAGTTCCAAACGTCCCAGATGTCCCATATGTCCCATATGTCCCTAATGTCCCAGGCGTCCTGGATGTTTTATACGTCCCATATGTCCCTAATGTCCCAACGTCCTAAATGTCTCATATGTCCTTAACGTCCCAGACGCCCCAGACGTCTTAGATGTCTCATATGTCTTTAACGTCCCAGGCGTCCCAGATGTCCCATATGTCCCTAAAGTTCCAAACGTCCCAGATGTCCCATATGTCCCATATGTCCCTAATGTCCCAGGCGTCCTGGATGTTTTATACGTCCCATATGTCCCTAATGTCCCATACGTCCTAGATGACCCATATGTCCTTAACGTCCCAGACGTCCCAGACGTCCCAGCTGTCCCGTATGTCCCTAACGTCTCAGACGTTCCAGAAGTCCCATATGTCCCATATGTCCCATATGTCCCTAATGTTTAAGGAGTCCTAAATGTCCCACATGTCGTTAACGTCCCAGACGGCTTAGACGTCGTAGATGTCCCATATGTCCTTAACGTCCCAGACGTCCCAGATGTCCCATGTGTCCCATGTGTCCCTAATGTCCCAGGCGTCCTAAATGTCCCATATGTCCTTAACGTCCCAGACGTCAAAGACGTCCTAGATGTCCCATATGTCCTTAACGTCCCAGACGTCCCATATGTCCCATATGTCCCTATTGTCCCAGGCGTCCTAAATGTCTATATGTCCTTAAGGTCCCACACGCCCCAGACGTCCTAGATGACCCATATGTCCTTAACATCTCAGACGTCCCAGATGTCCCATATGTCCTTAAAGTCCCAGACGTCCCAGATGTCCCATATGTCCCATATGTCCCTAATGTCTCAGGCGTCCTAGATGTTCCATATGTCCCTAACGTCCCAGACGTCCTAAATGTCCCATATGTCCCTAATGTCCCAGGCGTCCTAAATGTCCCATAAGTCCATAACGTCCCAGACGTCCCAGACGTCCTAAATGTCCCATATGTGCTTAACGTCCCAGACGTCCCGAATGTCCCATATGTCCCTAACGTCCCAGACGTCCCAGATGTCCCATATGTCCTATTTGTCCCTAATGTCCCAGGCGTCCCAAATGTCCCATATAAACCATATGTCCTTAACGTCCCAGACGTCCTAAATGTCCCATATGTCCTATATGTCCCTAATGTCCCAGGCGTCCCAAATGTCCCATATGAACCATATGTCCTTAACGTCCCAAACGTCCTAAATGTCCCATATGTCCTTAACGTCCCAGACATCCCAGATGTCCCATATGTCCCATGTCCTTAATGTCCCAGGCGTCCCAGATGTCCCATATGTCCCTAACGTCCCAGACGTCCCAGATGTCCCATATGTCCTATATGTCCCTAATGTCCCAGGCGTCCCAAATGTCCCATATGGACCATATGTCCTTAACGTCCCAGACGTCCTAAATGTCCCATATGTCCTTAACGTCCGAGACATTACAGATGTCCCATATGTCTCATGTCCTTAATGTCCCAGGCGTCTTAGATGTTCCATATGTCGCTAACGTCCCAGACGTCCCAACTGTCCTGTATGCCTCTAACGTCCCAGACGTCCCAGACGTCCTAGATGTCCCATATGTCCCTAACTTCCCAGACGTCCCAGACGTCCCAGATGTCCCATATGTCTCATATGTCCCTAACGTCCTAGTAGTCCCAGATGTCCCATATGTCCCATAGGTCCCTAATGTCCCATTCGTCCTATATGTCCCATATTACCTTAACGTCCCAGACGTCCCAGATGTCCCATATGTCCCATATGTCCTTGACGTCCCAGACGTTCCAGATGTCTCATATGTCCCTAATATCCCAGGCGTGCCAGATGTCCCATATGTCCCATATTTCCCTAATGTTCCAGGCGTCCTAAATGTCCCATATGTCCTTAACGTCCCAGACGTCCTAGATGTCCCATATGTCCTTAACGTCCCAGACGTCCCAACAGTCCCATATGTCCCTAACGTCGCAAACGGCCCAGTTGTCCCATATGTCCCGTATGTCCCTAATGTCCCATTCGTCCTAGATGTCCCATATGTCCTTAACGTCCCAGACGTCTCACATGTCCTATATGTCCCTAACGTCCCAGACGTCCCAGATGTCCCATATGTCCTATATGTCCCTAATGTCCCAGGCGTCCTAGATGTCCCATATGTCCTTAACGTCCCAGACGTCCCAGACGTCCTAGATGTCCCATATGACCTTAACGTCCCAGACGTCTCAGACGTTTCATATGTCGCATATGTCCCTATTGTCCTAGGCGTTCTACCTGTTCCACATGTCCCTAACGTCCCAGACGTCCTAAATGTCCCATATGTCCCTAACGTCCTAGACGTCCCAGCTGTCCCGTATGTCCGTAACGTCCCAGACGTCCCAGATGTCCCATATGTCCCATCTGTTTTTAATGTCCGAGGCATCCCAGATGTTCCATATGTCCCATATGTCCCTAATGTCCCAGCGTCCTAAATGTCTCATATGTCCTTAACGTCCCAGACGTACCAGACGTCCTAAATGTCCCATATGTCCCTAACGTCCCAGACGTCCCAGACGTCCCATATGTCGCATATGTCCCTAAGGTCCTAGGCGTCCTACATGTTCCATATGTCCCTAACGTCCCAGACGTCCTAAATGTCCCATATGTCCCTAACGTCCCAGACGTCCCAGCTGTCCCGTATGTCCCTAACGTCCCAGACGTCCCAGACGTCCTAGATGTTCCATATATCCCTAACGTCCCAAGCGTCCTAATGTCCCATATGTCCTTAACGTCCCAGACGTCCTAGATGTCCCATATGTCTTTAACGTCCCAGACGTCCCAGATGTCCCATATGCCTCTAACCTCCCAAAGGTCCCAGACGTCCTAGATGTCCCATATGTCCTTAACGTCCCAGACGTCCTAGATGACCTAAATGTACCTTACGTCCCAGACGTCCCAGATGTCCCATATGTCCTTAACGTTCCAGACATCAAAGATGTCCCATATGTCCTTGACGTCCCAGACGTCCCAGATGTCACATATGTCCCTAACGTCCCAGACGTCCCAGATGTCCCATATGTCTCATATGTCCCTAATGTCCCAGGCGTCCCAGATGTCCCATATGTCCCTAATGTCCCAGGCGTTCTAGATGTTCCATATGTCCCTAACGTCCCCGACGTCCAAAATGTCCCATATGTCCCTAACGTCCCCGACGTCCTAGATGCCCCATATGTCCCTAACGTTCCAAACGTCCTAAATGTCTTATATGTCCCTAACGTCCCAGACGTCCCAGAGGTCCTAGACGTCGAATATGTTCTTAACGTACCAGACGTCCCAGATGTCCCATATGTCCCTAACGTCCCATACGTCCCAGATGTCCCATATGTCCCATATGTCCCTAACGTCCCAGGCGTCCCAGATGTCCCATATGTAACATATGTCCCTAATGTCCCAGACGTCCTAGATGTCCTATATGTCCTTAACGTCCCAGACGTCCCAGACGTCCCTGCTGTGCCGAATGTCCCTAACGTCTCAGACGTTCCAGATGTCCCATTTGTCCCATATGTCCTTAATGTCCCAGGCGTCCCAGATGTCCCATATGTCCCATATGTCCCTAATGTCCCAGGCGTCCCAGATGTCCCATATGTCCCTAATGTCCCAGGCGTCTGAAATGTCCCACATGTCCTTAACGTCCCAGACGGCCCAGACATCCTAGATGTCCCATATGTCCCTAACGTCTCAGACGTTCCAGATGTCCCATATGTCCCATATGTCCCATATGTACCTAATGTTCAAGGCGTCCTAAATGTCCCACATGTCGTTAACGTCCCAGACGGCTTAGACGTCCTAGATGTCCCATATGTCCTTAACGTCCCAGACGTCCCAGATGTCCCATGTATCCCATGTGTCCCTAATGTCCCAGGCGTCCTAAATGTCCCTTATGTCCTTAACGTCCCAGACGTCAAAGACGTCCTAGATGTCCCATATGTCCTTAACGTCCCAGACGTCCAAGATGTCCCATATGTCCCTAACGTCCCAGACGTCCCAGATGTCCCATATGTCCCATATGTCCCTAAAGTCCGAGGCGTCCCAGATGTTCCATATGTCCCATATGTCCCTAATGTCCCAGCGTCCTAAATGTCTCATATGTCCTTAACGACCCAGACGCCCCAGACGTCTTAGATGTCTCATATGTCCTTAACGTCCCAGACGTCTCAGATGTCCCATATGTCCCTAATGTCCGATGCGTCCCAGATGTTCCATATGACTCATATGTCCCTAATGTCCCAGCGTCCTAAATGTCTCATATGTCCCTAACGTCCCAGACGTCCCAGCTGTCCCGTATGTCCCTAACGTCTCAGACGTCCCAGACGTCCTAGATGTCCCATATGTCCTTAACGTCCCAGACGTTCCAGATATCCAACATGTCCCTTACGTCTCAGACATCCCAGATGTCCCATATGTCCCATATGTCCCTAATGTCCCAGGCGTCCCAGATGTCCCACAAGTCCTTAACGTCCCAGACGGCCCGGACGTCCTAGATGTCCCATATGTTCTTAACGTCCCAGACGTCCCAAATGTCCCATATGTCCCATGTGTCCTTAATGTCCCAGGCGTTCTAAATGTCCCATATGTCCTTAACGTCCCAGACGTCCTAGTCGTCCTAGATGTTCCATATGTCCTTAACGTCCCAGACGTCCCAGATGTCCCATATGTCCCTAACGTCCCAGACGTCCCAGATGTCCCATATGTCCCTAATGTCAGAGGCGTCCCAGATGTTTCATATGTCCCATACGTCCCTAATGTCCCAGCGTTCTAAATGTCTCATATGTCCTGAACGTCCCAGACGCCCCAGACGTCTTAGATGTCCCATATGTCCTTAACGTCCCAGACGTCCTAGATGTCCCATATGTCCCTAACGTCCCAAACGTCCCAGATGTCCCATATGTCCCATATGTCCCTAATGTCCCAGGCGTCCTAGATGTTCCATATGTCCCTAACGTCCCGGACGTCCTAAATGTCCCATATGTCCCTAACGTCCCAGGCGTCCTAAATGTCCCATATGTCCTTAACGTCCCAGGCGTCCCATACGTCCTAGATGTCCCATATGTCCTTAACGTCCCAGACGTCACAGATGTCCCATATGTTCTATATGTCAATAATGTCCCAGGCGTCCCAGATGTCCCATATGTTCCATATGTCCCTAATGTCCCAGGCGTCCTATACGTTCCATATGTCCCTAACGTCCCAGACGTCCCAGATGTCCCATATGTCCCGTATGTCCCTAATGTCCCATTCGTCCTAGATGTCCCATATGTCCTTAACGTCCCAGACGTCCCAGACGTCCTAGATGTCCCATATGTCCTTAACGTCCCAGACGTCCCAGACCTCTCATATGTCGCATATGTCCCTTTTGTCCTAGGCGTTCTACATGTTCCACATGTTCCTAACGTCCCAGACGTCCTAAATGTCTCATATGTCCCTAACGTCCTAGACGTCCCAGCTGTCCCATATGTCCCATCTGTTTTTAATGTCCGAGGCGTCCCAGATGTTCCATATGTCCCATATGTCCCTAATGTCCCAGCGTCCTAAATGTCTCATATGTCCTTAACGTCCCAGACGTCCCAGACGTCCTAAATGTCCCATATGTCCCTAACGTCCCAGACGTCCCAGACGTCACATATGTCGCATATGTCCCAAAGGTCCTAGGCGTCCTAGATGTTTCATATGTCCCTAACGTCCCAGACGTCCTAAATGTCCTATATGTCCCTAACGTCCCAGACGTCCCAGCTGTCCCGTATGTCCCTAACGTCCCAGACGTCCCAGACGTCCTAGATGTTCCATATATCCCTAACGTCCCAAGCGTCCTAAATGTCCCATATGTCCTTAACGTCCCAGGCGTCCCAGACGTCCTAGATGTCCCATATGTCCTTAACGTCCCAGACGTCCCAGATGTCCCATATGCCTCTAACGTCCCAAAGGTCCCAGACGTCCTAGATGTCCCATATGTCCTTAACGTCCCAGACGTCCTAGATGTCCTAAATGTTCCAGACGTCCCAGACGTCCCAGATGTCCCATATGTTCTTAACGTTCCAGACGTCCCAGATGTCCCATATGTCCCTAACGTCCCAGACGTTCTAGATGTCCCATATGTCCTTAACGTTCCAGACGTCCTAAATATCCCATATGACCCTAAAGTCCCAGGCGTCCCAGATGTCCCATATGTCCCTAACGTCCCAGACGTCCTAGATGTCCCATATGTCCTTAACGTCCCAGACGTCCCAGATGTCCCATATGTCCTCAACGTCACAGACGTCCTAAATGTTCTATATGTCCCTAACGTCCCAGACGTCCGAGATGTCCCATATGTCCCATATGTCTTTAATGCCCCAGGCGTCCTAAATGTCTCATATGTCCTTAACGTCCCAGACGTCCCAGACGTCCTAGATGTCCCATATGTCCTTAACGTCCCAGGCGTCCCAGCTGTCCCATATGTCCCTAACGTTCAAGACGTCCTAGATGTCCTATATGTCCCTAACGCTCCAGACGTCCCAGACGTCCCAGGCGTCCTAGATGTCCCATATGTCTCATATGTCCCTAATGTCCCAGGCGTCCTAGATGTCCCATATGTCCTTAACGACCTAGACGTCCCAGACGTCCTAGATGTCCCATATGTCCTAAACGTCCCAGGCGTTTCAGATGTCCCATATGTCCCTAACGTCCCAGACGTCTCAGATGTCCCATATGTCCCAAATGTCCCAGGCGTCCTAGATGTCCCATATGTCCCTAACGTCCCAGACGTCCCAGATGTCCCATATGTCCCATATGTCCTTAATGTCCTAGGCGTCCCAGATGTCCCATATGTCCCATATGTCCCTAATGTCCCAGGCGTCCTAAATGTCCCATATGTCCTTAACGTCCCAGACGTCCCAGATGTCCCATATGTGACATGTGTCTCTAATGTCCCTGGCGTCCCAGACGTCCCATATGTCCCATATGTCCATAATGCTTCAGGCGTCCTAAATGTCCCATATGTCCTTAACGTCCCAGACGTCACAGATGTCCCATATGTCCCTAACGTCCCAGACGTCCCAGATGTCCCATATGTCCCATATGTCCCTAATGTCCCAGGCGTCCTAGATGTCCCATATGTCCATAACGTCCCAGACGTCCAACATGTCCCATATGTCCCTAACGTCCCAGACGTCCCAGATATCCCATATGTTCCATATGTCCCTAATGTCCCAGGCGTCCCAGATGTCCCACATGTCCCATATGTCCCTAATGTCCCAGGCGTCCTAAATGTCCCATATGTCCTTAACGTTCCAGACGTCCTAGATGTCCCATATGTCCCTAACGTCCCAGACGTCCCAGATGACCCATATGTCCCATATGTCCCTAATGTCCCAGGCGTCCTAGATGTCCCATATGTCCATAACGTCCCAGACGTCCAACATGTCCCATATGTTCCTAACGTTCCAGACGTCCCAGATATCCCATATGTCCCATATGTCCCTAATGTCCTAGGCGTCCTAGATGTCCCATATGTCCTTAACGTCACAGACGTCCCAGACGTCCTAGATGTCATTTATTTCCTTAACGTCCCTGACGTTTCAGATGTTCCATTTGTCCCTAACGTCCCAGACGTCGAAGATGTCCCATATGGTGCATATGTCCCTAATGTCCTAGGCGTCCTAGATGTTCCATATGTCAGTAACGTCCCAGACGTCCTAAATGTCCCATATGTCCCTAACGTCCCAGACGTCCCAGCTTTCCCGTATGTCCCTAACGTCCCAGAAGTTCCAGACGTCCTAGATGTCCCATATGTCCCTAACGTCCCAGGCGTCCTAAATGTCCCATATGTCCTTAACGTCCCAGGCGTCCCAGACGTCCTAGATGCCCCATATGCCCTTAACGTCCCAGACGTCCCAGATGTCCCATATGTCTTTAACGTCCCAAACGTCCCAGACGTCTTAGATGTCCCATATGTCCTTAACGTCCCTGGCGTCCTAGATGTCCTAAATGTCCCTAACGTCCCAGACGTCCCATATGTTCCTAACGTCCCAGACGTCCCAGATGTCCCATATGTCCCTAACGTCCTAGACGTTCTAGATGTCCCATTTGTCCTTAACGTTCCAGACGTCCCATATGTCCCATATGTCCCTAAAGTCCCAGACGTCCCAGATGTCCCATATGTCCCTAACGTCTTAGACGTCTTAGATGTCCCATATGTCCTTAACATCCCAGACGTCCCAGATGTCCCATATGTCCCTAACGTCCCAGACGCACTAGATGTCCAAATGTCTTTAACGTCCCAGAAGTCTGAGATGTCCCATATGTCCCTAACGTCCCAGACGGCCCAGTTGTCCCATATGCCCCATATGTCCCTAATGTCCCAGGCGTCCTAAATGTCCCATATGTCCTTAACGTTTCAGATGTTCCATATGTCCCATATGTCCCTAATGTCCCAGGCGTCCTAAATGTCCCATATGTCCTTAATGTCCCAGACGTCCCAGACGTCCTAGATGTCCCATATGTCCTTAACGTCCCAGACGTCCCAGATGTCCCATATGTCCAAAACGTCCCAGACGGCCCAGTTGTCCCATATGTCCCATACGTCACTAATGTCCCAGGCGTCCTAGATGTTCCGTATGTCCCTAACGTCCCCGACGTCCTAAATGTCCCATATGTCCTTAACGTCCCAGGCGTCCCATACGTCCTAGATGTCCCATATGTCCTTTACGTCCCAGACGTCCCAGATTACCCATATATCCCTAACGTCCCAGACGTCCCAGATGTCCCATATGTCCCTAACGTCCCAGACGTTCTAGATGACCCATATGTCCTTAACGTCCCAGACGTCCCAGATGTCCCATATGTCCCTAACGTCCCAGACGGCAGAGTTGTCCCATATGTCCCATACGTCACTAATGTCCCAGGCGTCCTAGATGTTCCGTATGTCCCTAACGTCCTCGACGTCTTAAATGTCCCACATGTCCCTAACGTCCTAGACGTCCCAGCTGTCCCGTATGTCCCTAACGTCCCACACGTCCCAGACGTCCTAGATGCCCCATATGTCCCTAACGTTCCAGACGTCTTAAATGTCCTATATGTCCCTAACGTCCCAAACGTCCCAGACGTCCTAGACGTCCCATATGTCCTTAACGTCCCAAACGTCCCAGATGTCCCATTTGTCCCTAACGTCCCAGACGTCCCAGTTGTCCCACATGTCTCATATGTCCCTAACGTCTTAGACGTCCCAGCTGTCCCGTATGTCCCATACGTCCCTAATGTCCCAAGCGTCCCAGATGTCTTATATGTCCCATATGTCCCTAATGTCCCAGGCGTCCCAGATGTCCCATATGTCCCATATGTCCCCAATGTCCCAGGCGTCCTAAATGTCCCACATGTCCCTAACGTACCAGACGTCCCAGATGTCCCATATGTTCCTAACGTCTCAGACGTCCCAGTTGTCCCACATGTCTCATATGTCCCTAACGTCTTAGACGTCCCAGCTGTCCCGTATGTCCCATACGTCCCTAATGTCCCAAGCGTCCCAGATGTCTTATATGTCCCATATGTCCCTAATGTCCCAGGCGTCCCAGATGTCCCATATATCCCATATGTCCTTAATGTCCCAGGCGTCCCAGATGTCCCATATGTCCCATATGTCCTTAATGTCCCAGGCGTCCTAAATGTCCCACATGTCTTTAACGTCCGAGACGGCCCAGACGTCCTAGATGTCCCATATGTCCTTAACGTCCCCGACGTCCCAGATGTCCCATGTGTCCCATGTGTCCCTAATGTCCCAGGCGTCCTAAATGTCCCATATACCCTTAACGTCCCAGACGTCCCAGACGTCCTAGATGTCCCATATGTCCTTAACGTCCCAGACGTCCCAGATGTCCCATATGTCCCTAACGTCCCAGACGTCCCAGATGTCCCATATGTCACATATGTCCCTAATGTCCGAAGCGTCCCAGATCTTCCATATGTCCCATATGTCCCTAATGTTCCAGCGTCCTAAATGTCTCATATGTCCTTAACGTCCCAGACGCCCCAGACGTCTTAGATGTCCCATATGTCCTTAACGTCCAAGACGTCCCAGATGTCCCATATGTCCCTAATGTCCGAGGCGTTCCAGATGTACCATATGTCCCATATGTCCCTAATGTCCCAGCGTCCTAAATGTCTCATATCTCCTTAACGTCTCAGACGCCCCAGACGTGTTAGATGTCCCATATGTCCTTAACGTCCCAGGCGTCCCAGACGTCCTACATGTCCCATATGTCCTTAACGTCCCAGACGTCCCAGATGTCTCATATGTCCTTAACGTCCCAAACGTCCCAGACGTCCTAGATGTCCCATATGTCCCTAACGTCCCAGACGTCCTAGATGTCCTAAATGTCCCTAACGTCCCAGACGTCCCAGATGTCCCATATGTCCGTAACGTCCCAGACGTCCCAGATGTCCCATATGTAACATATGTCCCTAATATCCCGTGCGTCCTAAATGTCCCATATGTCCTTAACGTCCCAGACGTCCCAGACGTCCTAGATGTCCCATACGTCCTTGACGTCCCAGACGTCCCAAATGTCCCATATGTCCTTATCGTCCCAGACGTCCCAGACGTCCTAGATGTCCCATATGTCCTTGACGTCCCAGACGTCCCAAATGTCAAATATGTCCCTAATATCCCAGGCGTCCCAGATGTCCCACATGTTTCATATGTCACTAATATCCCAGGCGTCCTAAAGGTCCCATATGTCCTTAACGTCCCAGACGTCCCAGACGTCCTAGATGTCCCGTATCTCCTTAACGTCCCAGACGTCCCAGATGTCCCATATGTCCCTAACGTCGCAAACGGCCCAGTTGTCACATATGTCCCATATATCCCTAATGTGCCAAGCGTTCTAGATGTTTCATATGTCCCTAACGTCCCCGACGTCCAAAATGTTACATATGTCCCTAACGTCCCAGACGTCCCAGCTGTCCCGTATGTCCCTAACGTCTCAGTCGTTCCAGACGTCCTAGATGCCCCATATTTCCCTAACGTTCCAAACGTTCTAAATGTCTTATGTGTCCCTAACGTCCCAGACGTCCCAGACGTCCTAGACGTCGAATATGTCCTTAACGTCCCAGACGTCCCAGATGTCCCATATGTCCCTAACGTCCCAGACGTCCTAGATGTCCCATATGTCCTTAACGTCCCAGACGTCCCAGATGTCCCATATGTCCCTAACGTCACAGACGTCCTAAATGTTCTATATGTCCCTAACGTCCCAGACGTCCGAGATGTCCCATATGTCCCATATGTCTTTAATGCCCCAGGCGTCCTAAATGTCTCATATGTCCTTAACGTCCCAGACGTCCCAGACGTCCTAGATGTCCCATATGTCCTTAACGTCCCAGACGTCCCAGATGTCCCATATGTCCCTAACGTCCCAGCCGTCCTAGATGTTCCATATGTCCCTAACGTCCCCGACGTCCTAAATGTCCCATATGTCCCTAACGTCCCAGGCGTCCCAGCTGTCCCATATGTCCCTAACGTTCAAGACGTCCTAGATGTCCTATATGTCCCTAACGCTCCAGACGTCCCAGACGTCCCAGGCGTCCTAGATGTCCCATATGTCTCATATGTCCCTAATGTCCCAGGCGTCCTAGATGTCCCATATGTCCTTAACGTCCTAGACGTCCCAGACGTCCTAGATGTCCCATATGTCCTTAACGTCCCAGGCGTTTCAGATGTCCCATATGTCCCTAACGTCCCAGACGTCTCAGATGTCCCATATGTCCCAAATGTCCCAGGCGTCCTAGATGTTCCATATGTCTTTAACGTCCCAGACGTCCTAAATGTCCCAAATGTCCCTAACGTCCCAGACGTCCCAACTACCCCGTATGTCCCTAACGTCCCAGACGTACCAGACGTCCTAGATGTCCCATATGTCCTTAACGTCCCAGACGTCCCAGATGTCCCATATGTCCCTAACGTCCCAGACGTCCCAGATGTCCCATATGTCCCATATGTCCTTAATGTCCTAGGCGTCCCAGATGTCCCATATGTCCCATATGTCCCTAATGTCCCAGGCGTCCTAAATGTCCCATATGTCCTTAACGTCTCAGACGTCCCAGATGTCCCATATGTGACATGTGTCTCTAATGTCCCTGGCGTCCCAGACGTCCCATATGTCCCATATGTCCATAATGCTTCAGGCGTCCTAAATGTCCCATATGTCCTTAACGTCCCAGACGTCACAGATGTCCCATATGTCCCTAACGTCCCAGACGTCCCAGATGTCCCATATGTCCCATATGTCCCTAATGTCCCAGGCGTCCTAGATGTCCCATATGTCCATAACTTCCCAGACGTCCAACATGTCCCATATGTCCCTAACGTCCCAGACGTCCCAGATATCCCATATGTTCTATATGTTCCTAATGTCCCAGGCGTCCCAGATGTCCCACATGTCCCATATGTCCCTAATGTCCCAGGCGTCCTAAATGTCCCATATGTCCTTAACGTTCCAGACGTCCTAGATTTCCCATATGTCCCTAACGTCCCAGACGTCCCAGATGTCCCATATGTCCCATATTTCCCTAATGTCCCAGGCGTCCTAGATGTCCCATATGTCCATAACGTCCCAGACGTCCAACATGTCCCATATGTCCCTAACGTTCAAGACGTCCCAGATATCCCATATGTCCCATATGTCCCAAATGTCCTAGGCGTCCTAGATGTCCCATATGTCCTTAACGTCACAGACGTCCCAGACGTCCTAGATGTCATATATGTCCTTAACGTCCCAGATGTTTCAGATGTCCCATTTGTCCCTAACGTCCCAGACGTCGAAGATTACCCATATGGTGCATATGTCCCTAATGTCCTAGGAGTCCTAGATGTTCCATATGTCAGTAACGTCCCAGACGTCCTAAATGTCCCATATGTCCCTAACTTCCTAGACGTCCCAGCTGTCCCGTATGTCCCTAACGTCCCAGACGTTCCAGACGTCCTAGATGTCCCATATGTCCCTAACGTCCCAGACGTCCTAGATGCCCCAAATGTCCTTAACGTCCCAGACGTCCCAGATGTCCCATATGTCTTTAACGTCCCAAACGTCCCAGACGTCCTAGATGTCCCATATGTCCTTAACGTCCCTGGCGTCCTAGATGTCCTAAATGTCCCTAACGTCCCAGACGTCCCATATGTCCCTAACGTCCCAGACGTCCCAGATGTCCCATATGTCCCTAAAGTCCCAGACGTCCCAGATGTCCCATATGTCCCTAACGTCTCAGACGTCTTAGATGTTCCATATGTCCTTAACATCCCCGACGTCCCAGATGTCCTATATGTCCCTAACGTCCCAGACGCCCTAGATGTCCCATATGTCCTTAACGTCCCAGGCGTTTCAGATGTCCCATATGTCCCTAACGTCCCAGACGTCTCAGATGTCCCATATGTCCTTAACGTCCTAGACGTCCCAGACGTCCTAGATGTCCCATATGTCCTTAACGTCCCAGGCGTTTCAGATGTCCCATATGTCCCTAACGTCCCAGACGTCTCAGATGTCCCATATGTCCCAAATGTCCCAGGCGTCCTAGATGTTCCATATGTCTTTAACGTCCCAGACGTCCTAAATGTCCCAAATGTCCCTAACGTCCCAGACGTCCCAACTACCCCGTATGTCCCTAACGTCCCAGTCGTACCAGACGTCCTAGATGTCTCATATGTCCTTAACGTCCCAGACGTCCCAGATGTCCCATATGTCCCTAACGTCCCAGACGTCCCAGATGTCCCATATGTCCCATATGTCCTTAATGTCCTAGGCGTCCCAGATGTCCCATATGTCCCATATGTCCCTAATGTCCCAGGCTTCCTAAATGTCCCATATGTCCTTAACGTCTCAGACGTCCCAGATGTCCCATATGTGACATGTGTCTCTAATGTCCCTGGCGTCCCAGACGTCCCATATGTCCCATATGTCCATAATGCTTCAGGCGTCCTAAATGTCCCATATGTCCTTAACGTCCCAGACGTCACAGATGTCCCATATGTCCCTAACGTCCCAGACGTCCCAGATGTCCCATATGTCCCATATGTCCCTAATGTCCCAGGCGTCCTAGATGTCCCATATGTCCATAACGTCCCAGACGTCCAACATGTCCCATATGTCCCACACGTCCCAGACGTCCTAGATGCCCCATATGTCCCTAACGTTCCAGACGTCTTAAATGTCCTATATGTCCCTAACGTCCCAAACGTCCCAGACGTCCTAGACGTCCCATATGTCCTTAACGTCCCAAACGTCCCAGATGTCCCATTTGTCCCTAACGTCCCAGACGTCCCAGTTGTCCCACATGTCTCATATGTCCCTAACGTCTTAGACGTCCCAGCTGTCCCGTATGTCCCATATGTCCCTAATGTCCCAAGCGTCCCAGATGTCTTATATGTCCCATATGTCCCTAATGTCCCAGGCGTCCCAGATGTCCCATATGTCCCATATGTCCCCAATGTCCCAGGCGTCCTAAATGTCCCACATGTCCTTAACGTACCAGACGTCCCAGATGTCCCATATGTTCCTAACGTCTCAGACGTTCCAGATGTCCCATATATCCCATATGTCCTTAATGTCCCAGGCGTCCCAGATGTCCCATATGTCCCATATGTCCTTAATGTCCCAGGCGTCCTAAATGTCCCACATGTCTTTAACGTCCGAGACGGCCCAGACGTCCTAGATGTCCCATATGTCCTTAACGTCCCAGACGTCCCAGATGTCCTTTGTGACCCATGTGTCCCTAATGTCCCAGGCGTCCTAAATGTCCCATATACCCTTAACGTCCCAGACGTCCCAGACGTCCTAGATGTCCCACATGTCCTTAACGTCCCAGACGTCCCAGATGTCCCATATGTCCCTAACGTCCCAGACGTCCCAGATGTCCCATATGTCACATATGTCCCTAATGTCCGAAGCGTCCCAGATCTTCCATATGTCCCATATGTCCCTAATGTTCCAGCGTCCTAAATGTCTCATATCTCCTTAACGTCCCAGACGCCCCAGACGTGTTAGATGTCCCATATGTCCTTAACGTCACAGGCGTCCCAGACGTCCTACATGTCCCATATGTCCTTAACGTCCCAGACGTCCCAGATGTCTCATATGTCCTTAACGTCCCAAACGTCCCAGACGTCCTAGATGTCCCATATGTCCCTAACGTCCCAGACGTCCTAGATGTCCTAAATATCCCTAACGTCCCAGACGTCCCAGATGTCCCATATGTCCGTAACGTCCCAGACGTCCCAGATGTCCCATATGTAACATATGTCCCTAATGTCCCGTGCGTACTAAATGTCCCATATGTCCTTAACGTCCCAGGCGTCCCAGACGTCCTAGATGTCCCATACGTCCTTGACGTCCCAGACGTCCCAAATGTCCCATATGTCCTTATCGTCCCAGACGTCTCAGACGTCCTAGATGTCCCATATGTCCTTGACGTCCCAGACGTCCCAAATGTCAAATATGTCCCTAATATCCCAGGCGTCCCAGATGTCCCACATGTTTCATATGTCCCTAATATCCCAGGCGTCCTAAATGTCCCATATGTCCTTAACGTCCCAGACGTCCCAGACGTCCTAGATGTCCCGTATGTCCTTAACGTCCCAGACGTCCCAGATGTCCCATATGTCCCTAACGTCGCAAACGGCCCAGTTGTCACATATGTCCCATATATCCCTAATGTGCCAAGCGTTCTAGATGTTTCATATGTCCCTAACGTCCCCGACGTCCAAAATGTTACATATGTCCCTAACGTCCCAGCAGTCCCAGCTGTCCCGTATGTCCCTAACGTCTCAGTCGTTCCAGACGACCTAGATGCCCCATATTTCCCTAACGTTCCAAACGTTCTAAATGTCTTATATGTCCCTAACGTCCCAGACGTCCCAGACGTCCTAGACGTCGAATATGTCCTTAACGTCCCAGACGTCCCAGATGTCCCATATGTCCCTAACGTCCCAGACGTCCTAGATGTCCCATATGTCCTTAACGTCCCAGACGTCCCAGATGTCCCATATGTCCCTAACGTCACAGACGTCCTAAATGTTCTATATGTCCCTAACGTCCCAGACGTCCGAGATGTCCCATATGTCCCATATGTCTTTAATGCCCCAGGCGTCCTAAATGTCTCATATGTCCTTAACGTCCCAGACGTCCCAGACGTCCTAGATGTCCCATATGTCCTTAACGTCCCAGACGTCCCAGATGTCCCATATGTCCCTAACGTCCCAGGCGTCCTAGATGTTCCATATGTCCCTAACGTCCCCGACGTCCTAAATGTCCCATATGTCCCTAACGTCCCAGGCGTCCCAGCTGTCCCATATGTCCCTAACGTCCCAGACGTCCCAGACGTCCTAGATGTCCCATATGTCCTTAACGTCCCAGGCGTCCTAGATGTCCCATATGTCTCATATGTCCCTAATGTCCCAGGCGTCCTAGATGTCCCATATGTCCTTAACGCCCTAGACGTCCCAGACGTCCTAGATGTCCCATATGTCCTTAACGTCCCAGGCGTTTCAGATGTCCCATATGTCCCTAACGTCCCAGACGTCTCAGATGTCCCATATGTCCCAAATGTCCCAGGCGCCCTAGATGTTCCATATGTCTTTAACGTCCCAGACGTCCTAAATGTCCCAAATGTCCCTAACGTCCCAGACGTCCCAACTACCCCATATGTCCCTAACGTCCCAGACGTACCAGACGTCCTAGATGTCCCATATGTCCTTAACGTCCCAGACGTCCCAGATGTCCCATATGTCCCTAACGTCCCAGACGTCGCAGATGTCCCATATGTCCCATATGTCCTTAATGTCCTAGGCGTCCCAGATGTCCCATATGTCCCATATGTCCCTAATGTCCCAGGCGTCCTAAATGTCCCATATGTCCTTAACGTCTCAGACGTCCCAGATGTCCCATATGTGACATGTGTCTCTAATGTCCCTGGCGTCCCAGACGTCCCATATGTCCCATATGTCCATAATGCTTCAGGCGTCCTAAATGTCCCATATGTCCTTAACGTCCCAGACGTCACAGATGTCCCATATGTCCCTAACGTCCCAGACGTCCCAGATGTCCCATATGTCCCATATGTCCCTAATGTCCCAGGCGTCCTAGATGTCCCATATGTCCATAACGTCCCAGACGTCCAACATGTCCCATATGTCCCTAACGTCCCAGACGTCCCAGATATCCCATATGTTTTATATGTTCCTAATGTCCCAGGCGTCCCAGATGTCCCACATGTCCCATATGTCCCTAATGTCCCAGGCGTCCTAAATGTCCCATATGTCCTTAACGTCTCAGACGTCCCAGATGTCCCATATGTGACATGTGTCTCTAATGTCCCTGGCGTCCCAGACGTCCCATATGGCCCATATGTCCATAATGCTTCAGGCGTCCTAAATGTCCCATATGTCCTTAACGTCCCAGACGTCACAGATGTCCCATATGTCCCTAACGTCCCAGACGTCCCAGATGTCCCATATGTCCCATATGTCCCTAATGTCTCAGGCGTCCTAGATGTCCCATATGTCCATAACGTCCCAGACGTCCAACATGTCCCATATGTCCCTAACGTCCCAGACGTCCCAGATGTCCCATATGTCCCATATTTCCCTAATGTCCCAGGCGTCCTAGATGTCCCATATGTCCATAACGTCCCAGACGTCCAACATGTCCCATATGTCCCTAACGTTCAAGACGTCCTAGATATCCCATATGTCCCATATGTCCCTAATGTCCTAGGCGTCCTAGATGTCCCATATGTCCTTAACGTCACAGACGTCCCAGACGTCCTAGATGTCATATATGTCCTTAACGTCCCAGATGTTTCAGATGTCCGATTTGTCCCTAACGTCCCAGACGTCAAAGATTACCCATATGGTGCATATGTCCCTAATGTCCTAGGCGTCCTAGATGTTCCATATGTCAGTAACGTCCCAGACGTCCTAAATGTCCCATATGTCCCTAACTTCCTAGACGTCCCAGCTGTCCCGTATGTCCCTAACGTCCCAGACGTTCCAGACGTCCTAGATGTCCCATATGTCCCTAACGTCCCAGACGTCCTAGATGCCCCATATGTCCTTAACGTCCCTGGCGTCCTAGATGTCCTAAATGTCCCTAACGTCCCAGACGTCCCATATGTCCCTAACGTCCCAGACGTCCCACATGTCCCATATGTCCCTAACGTCCTAGACGTTCTAGATGTCCCATATGTCCTTAACGTTCCAGACGTCCCAGATGTCCCATATGTCCCTAAAGTCCCAGAAGTCCCAGATGTCCCATATGTCCCTAACGTCTCAGACGTCTTAGATGTTCCATATGTCCTTAACATCCCAGACGTCCCAGATGTCCCATATGTAACATATGTCCCTAATGTCCCGTGCGTCCTAAATGTCCCATATGTCCTTAACGTCCCAGACGTCCCAGACGTCCTAGATGTCCCATACGTCCTTGACGTCCCAGACGTCCCAAATGTCCCATATGTCCTTATCGTCCCAGACGTCCCAGACGTCCTAGATGTCCCATATGTCCTTGACGTCCCAGACGTCCCAAATGTCAAATATGTCCCTAATATCCCAGGCGTCCCAGATGTCCCACATGTTTCATATGTCCCTAATATCCCAGGCGTCCTAAATGTCCCATATGTCCTTAACGTCCCAGACGTCCCAGACGTCCTAGATGTCCCGTATCTCCTTAACGTCCCAGACGTCCCAGATGTCCCATATGTCCCTAACGTCGCAAACGGCCCAGTTGTCACATATGTCCCATATATCCCTAATGTGCCAAGCGTTCTAGATGTTTCATATGTCCCTAACGTCCCCGACGTCCAAAATGTTACATATGTCCCTAACGTCCCAGACGTCCCAGCTGTCCCGTATGTCCCTAACGTCTCAGTCGTTCCAGACGTCCTAGATGCCCCATATTTCCCTAACGTTCCAAACGTTCTAAATGTCTTATATGTCCCTAACGTCCCAGACGTCCCAGACGTCCTAGACGTCGAATATGTCCTTAACGTCCCAGACGTCCCAGATGTCCCATATGTCCCTAACGTCCCAGACGTCCTAGATGTCCCATATGTCCTTAACGTCCCAGACGTCCCAGATGTCCCATATGTCCCTAACGTCACAGACGTCCTAAATGTTCTATATGTCCCTAACGTCCCAGACGTCCGAGATGTCCACTATGTCCCATATGTCTTTAATGCCCCAGGCGTCCTAAATGTCTCATATGTCCTTAACGTCCCAGACGTCCCAGACGTCCTAGATGTCCCATATGTCCTTAACGTCCCAGACGTCCCAGATGTCCCATATGTCCCTAACGTCCCAGGCGTCCTAGATGTTCCATATGTCCCTAACGTCCCCGACGTCCTAAATGTCCCATATGTCCCTAACGTCCCAGGCGTCCCAGCTGTCCCATATGTCCCTAACGTTCAAGACGTCCTAGATGTCCTATATGTCCCTAACGCTCCAGACGTCCCAGACGTCCCAGGCGTCCTAGATGTCCCATATGTCTCATATGTCCCTAATGTCCCAGGCGTCCTAGATGTCCCATATGTCCTTAACGTCCTAGACGTCCCAGACGTCCTAGATGTCCCATATGTCCTTAACGTCCCAGGCGTTTCAGATGTCCCATATGTCCCTAACGTCCCAGACGTCTCAGATGTCCCATATGTCCCAAATGTCCCAGGCGTCCTAGATGTTCCATATGTCTTTAACGTCCCAGACGTCCTAAATGTCCCAAATGTCCCTAACGTCCCAGACGTCCCAACTACCCCGTATGTCCCTAACGTCCCAGACGTACCAGACGTCCTAGATGTCCCATATGTCCTTAACGTCCCAGACGTCCCAGATGTCCCATATGTCCCGTACGTCCCAGACGTCCCAGATGTCCCATATGTCCCATATGTCCTTAATTTCCTAGGCGTCCCAGATGTCCCATATGTCCCATATGTCCCTAATGTCCCAGGCGTCCTAAATGTCCCATATGTCCTTAACGTCTCAGACGTCCCAGATGTCCCATATGTGACATGTGTCTCTAATGTCCCTGGCGTCCCAGACGTCCCATATGTCCCATATGTCCATAATGCTTCAGGCGTCCTAAATGTCCCATATGTCCTTAACGTCCCAGACGTCACAGATGTCCCATATGTCCCTAACGTCCCAGACGTCCCAGATGTCCCATATGTCCCATATGTCCCTAATGTCCCAGGCGTCCTAGATGTCCCATATGTCCATAACGTCCCAGACGTCCAACATGTCCCATATGTCCCTAACGTCCCAGACGTCCCAGATATCCCATATGTTCTATATGTTCCTAATGTCCCAGGCGTCCCAGATGTCCCACATGTCCCATATGTCCCTAATGTCCCAGGCGTCCTAAATGTCCCATATGTCCTTAACGTTCCAGACGTCCTAGATTTCCCATATGTCCCTAACGTCCCAGACGTCCCAGATGTCCCATATGTCCCATATTTCCCTAATGTCCCAGGCGTCCTAGATGTCCCATATGTCCATAACGTCCCAGACGTCCAACATGTCCCATATGTCCCTAACGTTCAAGACGTCCCAGATATCCCATATGTCCCATATGTCCCTAATGTCCTAGGCGTCCTAGATGTCCCATATGTCCTTAACGTCACAGACGTCCCAGACGTCCTAGATGTCATATATGTCCTTAACGTCCCAGATGTTTCAGATGTCCCATTTGTCCCTAACGTCCCAGACGTCGAAGATTACCCATATGGTGCATATGTCCCTAATGTCCTAGGAGTCCTAGATGTTCCATATGTCAGTAACGTACCAGACGTCCTAAATGTCCCATATGTCCCTAACTTCCTAGACGTCCCAGCTGTCCCGTATGTCCCTAACGTCCCAGACGTTCCAGACGTCCTAGATGTCCCATATGTCCCTAACGTCCCAGACGTCCTAGATGCCCCATATGTCCTTAACGTCCCAGACGTCCCAGATGTCCCATATGTCTTTAACGTCCCAAACGTCCCAGACGTCCTAGATGTCCCATATGTCCTTAACGTCCCTGGCGTCCTAGATGTCCTAAATGTCCCTAACGTCCCAGACGTCCCATATGTCCCTAACGTCCCAGACGTCCCAGATGTCCCATATGTCCCTAAAGTCCCAGACGTCCCAGATGTCCCATATGTCCCTAACGTCTCAGACGTCTTAGATGTTCCATATGTCCTTAACATCCCCGACGTCCCAGATGTCCTATATGTCCCTAACGTCCCAGACGCCCTAGATGTCCCATATGTCCTTAACGTCCCAGGCGTTTCAGATGTCCCATATGTCCCTAACGTCCCAGACGTCTCAGATGTCCCATATGTCCTTAACGTCCTAGACGTCCCAGACGTCCTAGATGTCCCATATGTCCTTAACGTCCCAGGCGTTTCAGATGTCCCATATGTCCCTAACGTCCCAGACGTCTCAGATGTCCCATATGTCCCAAATGTCCCAGGCGTCCTAGATGTTCCATATGTCTTTAACGTCCCAGACGTCCTAAATGTACCAAATGTCCCTAACGTCCCAGACGTCCCAACTACCCCGTATGTCCCTAACGTCCCAGTCGTACCAGACGTCCTAGATGTCTCATATGTCCTTAACGTCCCAGACGTCCCAGATGTCCCATATGTCCCTAACGTCCCAGACGTCCCAGATGTCCCATATGTCCCATATGTCCTTAATGTCCTAGGCGTCCCAGATGTCCCATATGTCCCATATGTCCCTAATGTCCCAGGCGTCCTAAATGTCCCATATGTCCTTAACGTCTCAGACGTCCCAGATGTCCCATATGTGACATGTGTCTCTAATGTCCCTGGCGTCCCAGACGTCCCATATGTCCCATATGTCCATAATGCTTCAGGCGTCCTAAATGTCCCATATGTCCTTAACGTCCCAGACGTCACAGATGTCCCATATGTCCCTAACGTCCCAGACGTCCCAGATGTCCCATATGTCCCATATGTCCCTAATGTCCCAGGCGTCCTAGATGTCCCATATGTCCATAACGTCCCAGACGTCCAACATGTCCCATATGTCCCACACGTCCCAGACGTCCTAGATGCCCCATATGTCCCTAACGTTCCAGACGTCTTAAATGTCCTATATGTCCCTAACGTCCCAAACGTCCCAGACGTCCTAGACGTCCCATATGTCCTTAACGTCCCAAACGTCCCAGATGTCCCATTTGTCCCTAACGTCCCAGACGTCCCAGTTGTCCCACATGTCTCATATGTCCCTAACGTCTTAGACGTCCCAGCTGTCCCGTATGTCCCATATGTCCCTAATGTCCCAAGCGTCCCAGATGTCTTATATGTCCCATATGTCCCTAATGTCCCAGGCGTCCCAGATGTCCCATATGTCCCATATGTCCCCATCGGGACATTTAGAACGCCTGGGACGTTAGAAACATATGGAACATCTGGGACGCCTGGGACATTAGGGACATATGGGACATATGTGACATCTGGGATGTCTGGGACGTTACGGACATATGAGACATCTGGGACGTCTGGGACGATAAGGACATATGGGACATCGAGGACGTCTGGGACGTCTGGGACGTTAAGGACATATTTGACATTTAGGACGCCTGGGACATTAGGGACATATGGGACATATGGGACATCTGGGACGTCTGGGACGTTAAGGACATATGGGACATCTAGGACGTCTGGGACGTCTGGGACGTTAAGGACATATGGGAAATTTAGGACGGTTGGGACATTAGGGACATATGGGACATATGGGACATCTGGGACGCCTGGGACATTAAGGCCATATGGGACATCGAGGACGTCTGGGACGTCTGGGACGTTAAGGACATATTTGACATTTAGGACGCCTGGGACATTAGGGACATATGGGACATATGGGACATCTGGGACGTCTGGGACGTTAAGGACATATGGGACATCTAGGACGTCTGGGACGTCTGGGACGTTAAGGACATATGGGAAATTTAGGACGGTTGGGACATTAGGGACATATGGAACATCTGGGACGTTTGGGACGTTAGGGACATATGGGACATCTGGGACTTCTGGGACGTTAAGGACATATGGAACATCTAGGACGTCTGGGACGTTAGAGACATCTGGGACATCTGGGACGTTAGCGAGATATGGGACATCTGGGACGTCTGGGACGTTAGGGACATATAGGACGTCTGGGACGTTAGGGACATACGGGACAGCTGGGACGTCTGGGACGGTAGCGACATATGGGACATTTAGGACGTCTGGGACGTTAGGGACATATGGAACATCTAGGACGCCTAGGACATTAGGGGCATATGGGACATATGGAACATCTGGGACGTCTGGGACGGTAGCGACATATGGGACATTTAAGACGTCTGCGACGTTAGGGACATATGGAACATCTAGGACGCCTAGGACATTAGGGGCATATGGGACATATGGGACATCTGGGACGTCTGGGACGTTAGAAACATATGGAACATCTAGGACGCCTGGGACATTAGGGACATATGGGACATATGGGACATCTGGGATGTCTGGGACGTTACGGACATATGGGATATCTGGGACGTCTGGGACGATAAGGACATATGGGACATCGAAGACGTCTGGGACGTCTGGGACGTTAAGGACATGTGGGACATTTAGGACGACTGGGACGTTAGAAACATATGGGACATCTGGGACGCCTGGGACATTAGGGACATATGGGACATATGGGACATCTGGGATGTCTGGGACGTTACGGACATATGGGACATCTGGGACGTCTGGGACGATAAGGACATATGGGACATCGAGGACGTCTGGGACGTCTGGGACGTTAAGGACATGTGGGACATTTAGGACGACTGGGACGTTAGAAACATATGGGACATCTGGGACGCCTGGGACATTAGGGACATATGGGACATATGGGACATCTGGGATGTCTGGGACGTTAGGGACATATGAGACATTTAGGACGTCTGGGACGTTAGAAACATATGGAACATCTAGGACGCCTGGGACATTAGGGACATATGGGACATATGGGACATCTGGGATGTCTGGGACGTTACGGACATATGGGACATCTGAGACGTCTGGGACGATAAGGACATATGGGACATCGAGGACGTCTGGGACGTCTGGGACGTTAAGGACATGTGGGACATTTAGGACGACTGGGACGTTAGAAACATATGGGACATCTGGGACGCCTGGGACATTAGGGACATATGGGACATATGGGACATCTGGGATGTCTGGGACGTTACGGACATATGGGACTTCTGGGACGTCTGGGACGATAAGGACATATGGGACATCGAGGACGTCTGGGACGTCTGGGACGTTAAGGACATATTTGACATTTAGGACGCCTGGGACATTAGGGACATATAGGACATATGGGACATTTGGGACGTCTGGGACATCTAGGACGTCTGGGACGCCTGGGACATTAAGGACATACGGGACATATGGAACATCTGGGACGTTTGGGACGTTAGGGACATATGGGACATCTGGGACTTCTGGGGCGTTAAGGACATATGGAACATCTAGGACGCCTGGGACGTTAGGGACATATGGGACATATGGGACATCTGGGACGTCTGGGACGTTAAGTCCATATGGGGCATCTAGGACGTCTGGGACGTCTGGGACGTTAAAGACATATGGGACATATGGGACATCTGGGACGCCTTGGACATTAGGGACATATGGGACGTATGGGACATCTGGGACGTATGGGACGTTTCGGACGTTAGGGACATATAGGACATCTAGGACGTCTCGGACGTTAGGGACATATGGGACATCTAGGATCTCTATGACGTCTGGGACGTTAGGGACATACGGGACAGCTGGGACGTCTGGGACGTTATAGACATATGGGAAATTTAGGACGTCTGGGACGTTAGGGACATATGGAACGTCTAGGACGCCTCGGACATTAGGGACATATGGGACATATGGGACACCTGGGACGTCTGGAACGTTAGGGACATATAGAACATCTGGGACGTCTGGGACGTTAAGGACATATGGGACATCGAGGACGTCTGGGACGTCTGGGACGTTAAGGACATATGGGACAGTTAGGACGCCTGGGACATTAGGGACATATGGGACATATGGGACATCTGGGACGTCTGGGACGTTAAGGACATATGGGACATTTAGGACGCCTGTGACATTAGGGACGTATGGGACATATGGGACATCTGGGACGCCTGGGACATTAGGGACATAAGAGACATATGGAACATCTGGGACGTCTGGGACGTTAGGGACATATAAGACATCTAGGACGTCTGGGACGTTAGGGAAATATGGGACATCTAGGACGTCTTGGACGTTAGGGACATATGCAACATCTGGGACGTCTGGGACGTCTGGGACGTTAGAATCATACGGGACAGCTGGGACGTCTTAGACATGAGGGACATATGGGACATTTAGGATGTCTGGGACGTTAGGGGCATATGGAACATCTAGGACGCCTGGGACATTAGGGACATATGGGACATATGGGACATCTTGGACGTCTGGGACGTTAGGGACTTATGGGACATCTGGGACATCTGGGACGTTAAGGACATATGGGACATCTAGGACGTCTAGGACGTCTGGGAAGTTAAGGACATATCGGATATTTAGGACGCCTGGGACATTAGGGACATATGGGACATATGGAACATCTGGGACGCCTGGGACATTAGGGACATATGGGACATATGGGACATCTGGGACGTCTGGGACGTTAGGGACATATGGGACATCTGGGACGTCTGGGACGTTAAGGACATATGGGACATATGGGACATCTGGGACGTATGCGACGTTAGGGACATATAGGACATCTAGGACGTCTGGGACGTTAGGGACATATGGGACATCTAGGACCTCTGGGAGGCTGGGACGTTAGGGACATACGGGACAGCTGGGACGTCTGGGACGTTATAGACATATGGGACATTTAGGACGTCTGGGACGTTAGGGACATATGGAACATCTAGGACGCCTTGGACATTAGAGACATATGGGACATATGGGACACCTGGGACGTCTGGAACGTTAAGGATATATGGAACATCTGGGACGTCTGGGACGTTAAGGACATATGGGACATCGAGGACGTCTGGGACGTCTGGGACGTTAAGGACATATGGGACAGTTAGGACGCCTGGGACATTAGGGACATATGGGACATATGGGACATCTGGGACGACTGGGACGTTAAGGATATATGAAACATTTAGGACGCCTGTGACATTAGGGACGTATGGGACATATGGGACATCTGGGACGCCTGGGACATTAGGGACATATGAGACATATAGAACATCTGGGACGTCTGGGACGTTAGGGACATATAGGACATCTAGGCCGTCTTGGACGTTAGGGAAATATGGGACATCTAGGACGTCTGGGACGTTAGGGACATATGCAACATCTGGGACGTCTGGGACGTGAGAATCATACGGGACAGCTAAGACGTCTGGGACATGAGGAAAATATGGGACATCTAGGACGTCTGGGACGTTAGGGACATATGGAACATCTAGGACGCCTGGGACATTAGGGACATATGGGACATATGGGACATCTGAGACCTCTGGGACGTTAGGGACATATGGGACATCTGGGACGTCTGGGACGTTAAGGACATCTAGGACGTCTGGGACGTCTGGGACGTTAAGTACATATGGGACATTTAAGACGCCTGGGACGTTAGGGACATATGGGATATATAGAACATCTGGGACGCCTGGAACATTAGGGACATATGGGGCATATGGGACATCTAGGACGTCTGGGACGTTAGGGGCATATGGGACATCTAGAACGTCTGGGACGTCTGGGACGTTAGGGACATACGGGACAGCTGGGACGTCTGGGACGTTAGGGACATATGAGACATTTAGGACGTCTGGGACGTTAGAAACATATGGAACATCTAGGACGCCTGGGACATTAGGGACATATGGGACATATGGGACATCTGGGATGTCTGGGACGTTACGGACATGTGGGACATCTGGAACGTCTGGGACGATAAGGACATATGGGACATCGAGGACGTCTGGGACGTCTGGGACGTTAAGGACATATGGGACATTTAGGACGACTGGGACGTTAGAAACATATGGGACATCTGGGACGCCCGGGACATTAGGGACATATGGGACATATGGGACATCTGGGATGTCTGAGACGTTACGGACATATGGGACATCTGGGACGTCTGGGACGATAAGGACATATGGGACATCGAGGACGTCTGGGACGTCTGGGACGTTAAGGACATATTTGACATTTAGGACGCCTGGGACATTAGGGACATATAGGACATATAAGACATTTGGGACGTCTGGGACATCTAGGACGTCTGGGACGCCTGGGACATTAAGGACATACGAGACATATGAAACATCTGGGACGTTTGGGACGTTAGGGACATATGGGACATCTGGGACTTCTGGGGCGTTAAGGACATATGGAACATCTAGGACGCCTGGGACGTTAGGGACATATGGGACATCTGGGACGTCTGGGACGTTAGCGAGATATGGGACATCTGGGACGTCTGGGACGTTAGGGACATATAGGACATCTAGGACGTCTGGGACGTTAGGGACATACGGGACAGCTGGGACGTCTGGGACGGTAGCGACATATGGGACATTTAGGACGTCTGGGACGTTAGGGACATTTGGAACATTTGGGACGCCTTGGACATTAGGGGCATATGGGACATATGGAACATCTGGGACGTCTGGGACGTTAGGGACATATGGGACATCTGGGACGTCTTTGACGTTAAGGACCTATGGGACATCTAAAACGTTTGGGACGTCTGGGACGTTAAGGACATATGGGACATTTAGGACGCCTGGGACATTAGGGACATAAGTGACATATGGGCCATCTGGGACGCCTGGGACATTAGGGACATATGGGACATATGGGACATCTGGGACGACTTGGACGTCTGGGACGTTAGGGACATATAGGACATCTAAGACGTCTGGGACGTTAGGGACATATGGAACATCTAGGACGTCTGGGACGTCTGGGACGTTAGGGACATGCGGGACAGCTGGGACGTCTGGGACGTTCGGGACATATGGGACATTTAGGACGTCTGGGACGTTAGAGACATATGGAACATCTAGGACGCCTGGGACATTAGGGACATATGGGACATATAAGACATCTGGGACGTCTGGGACGTTAGGGACATATTAGACATCTGGGACGTCTGGGACGTTAAGGACATATGGGACATCTAGGACGTCTGGGACGTCTGGGACGTTAAGGGCATATGGGACATTTAGGACGCCTGGGACATTAGGGACATATGGGACATATGGGACATCTGGGACGCCTGGGACATTAGGGACATATGGGACATCTGGGACGTCTGGGACTTTAAGGACATATGGGACATCGAGGACGTCTGGGACGTCTGGGACGTTTAGGACATATGGGACATTTAGGACGCCTCGGACATTAGGGACATATGGGACATATGTGACATATGAGACGTCTGGGACGTTAAGGACATTAGGGACATCTAGGACGACTGAGACGTCTAGGACGTTAAGGACATATGGGACATTTAGGACGCCTGGTACATAAGGGACATATGGAACATATGGGACATCTGGAACGCCTGGGACATTAGGGACATATAGAACATATGGAACATCTGGGACGTCTGGGACGTTAGTTACATATAGGACATCTAGGACGTCTGGGACGTTAAAAACATATGGGACATCTAGGACGTCTGGGACGTCTGGGACGTTAGAAACATACGGGACAACTGGGACGTCTGGGACATTACTGACATAAGGGACATTTAGGACGTCTGGGACGTTAGGGACATATGGAACATCTAGGACGCCTGGGACATTAGGGACATATGGGACATATGGGACATCTGGGACGCCCTGGACATTAGGGACATATGGGAGGTCTGGGACGCCTGGGACATTAGGGATATATGGGACATACAGGACATCTGGAACGTCTAGGACGTTATCGACATATGGGACATCTGGGAGGTCTGGGACGCTAAGGATGTAAGTTACACCTAGGACGTCTGGGACGTTAGGGACATATGGGAGATCTGGGACGTCTGGGATGTTAGGGACATATGGAACATCTGGGACGTTAGGGACATATGAGACATCTGGGACGTCTGGGACGTTAGGGAGATATAGGACATATGGGATATCTGGGACGTCTGGGACGTTAAGGATATATGGGACATCTAGGACGTCTGGGACGTCTGGGACGTTAAGGACATATAGGACATTTAGGACGCCTGGGACATTAGGGACATATGGGACATATGGGACATCTGGGACGCCTGGGACATTAGGGACATATGGGACATATGGGACATCTGGGACGCCTGGGACATTAGGGACGTATGGGACACATTGAACATCTGGGACGTCTGGGACGTTAGGGACATATGAGACATCTGGGACGTCCGGGACGTTAATGACATATGGGACATCTAGGGCGTCTGGAACGTCTGGGACGTTAAGGACATATGGGACATTTAGGACGCCTGGAACATTAGGGACATATGGGACATTTGGGACGTCTGGGACGTTAAGGACATATGGACATTTAGGACGCCTGGGACATTAGGGACATATGGGACATTTGGGACGTCTGGGACGTTAAGGACATATGGGACATCTGGGACGTCTGAGACGTTAAGGACATATGGGACATAAAGGACATCTGGGACGTCTGGGACGTTAGGGACATATGGAACATCTAGGACGCCTGGGACATTAGAAACATATGGGACATATGGGACATCTGGGACGTTAAGGACATTTGGGACATCTAAGACGTCTCGGACGTCTGGAACGTTAGGGACATATGGGACATTTAGGACGCCTGGGACATTAGGGACATTTGGGACTTATTTGACATCTGGGACGTGTGGGACGTTAGGGACATATGGGACATCTGGGACGTCTGGGACGTTAAGGACATATGGGACATCTAGGACATCTGGGACGTCTGGGACGTTAGGGACATATGGAACATCTAGGACGTCTGGGACGTCTGGGACGTTAAGGAGATATGGGACATTTAGGACGCCCTGGACATTAGGAACATATGGGACATATGGGATATCTGGGACGTCTGGGACGTCTGGGACGTTAAGGACATATGGGATATTTAGGACGCCCTGGACATTAGGGACATATGGGACATATGGGAGGTCCGGGACGCCTGGGACGTTATTGACATATGGGACATCTGGGACGTCTGGGACATTAAGGATATAAGGGACACCTAGGACGTCTGGGACGTTAGGGACATATGGGAAATCTGGGACGTCTGGGACGTTAGGGGCATATAAGACATCTAGGACATCTGGGACGTTAGGGACATATGGAACATCTGGGACGTTAGGAACATATGGGACATCTGGGACGTCTGGGACATTAGGGACATATGGGACATATGGAACATCTGGGACGCCTGGAACATTAGGGACATATGAGACATATGAGACATCTGGGACGTCTGGGACGTTAAGGACATATGGGACATCTGGGACGTCTGAGACGTTAGGGACATATGGGACATCTGGGACGTCTGGGATGTTAGGGACATATAGGACATCTAGGACGTCTGAGACGGCCTGGACGTTAGGGACATATGGGACATGTAGGACGTCTAGGACATTAGGGACATATGGGACTTTTAGGACGTCTGGGACGTCTGGGACGTTAAGGACATATGGGACGTCTGGGACGTTAGGGAAATATGGGACATTTAGGACGTTTGAGACGTTTGCGACGTTAGGGACATATAGGACATTTAGGACGTCTGAGACGTCTGGGACGTTAGGGACATATGGGACATTTAGGACGTCTGGGACGTCTGGGACGTTAAGGACATATGGGACGTCTGGGACGTTAGGGACATATGGAATTTCTAGGACGCCTGGGACATTAGGGACATATGGGACATCTGGGACGTCTGGGACGTTAGGGACATATGGGACCTCTGGGACGTCTGGGACGTTAAGGACATATGGGACATCTAGGACGTCTGGGACGTCTGGGACGTTAAAGACATATGGGACATTTAGGACGCCTGGCACATTAGGGACATATGGGACATATGGGACATCTAATACGCCTGGGACATTAAGGATATATAAGACCTTTGGGACATCTGGGACGTCTGGGACGTTAGGGACATATGGCTCATCTGGGACGTCTGGGACGTTAAGGACATATAGGACATCTAGGACGTCTGAAACGTCAGGGGCGTTAGGGACATACGGGACAGCTGGGACGTCTGGGACGTTAGGGACATATGGGACATTTAGGACGTCTTGGACGTTAGGGACATATGGAACATCTAGGACGCCTGGGTCATTAGGGACACATGGGACATATGGGACATCTGGGACGTCTGGGACTTTAAGGACATATGGGACATCTAGGACGTCTGGGACGTCTGGGACTTCAAGGACATATGGGACATTTAGGACGCCTGGGACATTAGGGACATATGGGGCATATGGGACATCTGGGACGCCTTGGACATTAGGGACATATGGGACATATGGGACATCTGGGACGTCTGCGACGTTAGGGACATATGGGGCATCTGGGACGTCCGGGACGTTAATGACATATGGGACATCTAGGGCGTCTGGGACGTCTGGGACGTTAAGGACATATGGGACATTCAGGACGCCTGGGACATTAGGGACATATGGGACATTCGGGACGTCTGGGACGTTTAGGACATATGGGACATCTGGGACGTCTGGGACGTTAAGGACATATGGGACATATAGGACATCTGGGACGTCTGGGACGTTAGGGACATATGGAACATCTAGGACGTCTGGGACATTATAAACATATGGGACATATGGGACATCTGGAACGTCTGGGACGTTAAGGACATTTGGGACATCAAAGACGTCTGGGACGTCTGGAACGTTAAGGACATATGGGACATTTAGGACGCCTGGGACATTAGGGACATTTGGGACATATGGGACATCTGGGACGCCTGGGACATTAGGGACATATGGGACACATTGGACATCTGGGACGTCTGGGACGTTACGGACATATGGGACATCTGGGACGCCTGGGACGTTAAGGACATATAGGACATTTAGGAGGTCTGGGACATAAGGGACATATGGGACACATTGAACATCTGGGACGTCTGGGACGTTACGGACATATGGGACATCTGGGACGTCTGGGACGTTTAGGACATATGGGACATCTAGGACGTCTGGGACGTATGGGACGTTAAGGACATATTGGACATTTAGGACGCCCTAGACGTTAGGGACATATGGGACATATGGGAGGTCGGGGACGCCTGGGACATTAGGGACATATGGGACATATAGGACATCTGGGACGTCTGGGACGTTATTGGCATATGGGACATCTGGGCCGTCTGGGACGTTAAGGATATAAGGGACATCTAGCACGTCTGGGACGTTAGGGACATATGGGAGATCTGGGACGGCTGGAACGTTAGGGACATATAAGACATCTAGGACGTCTAAGACTTTAGGGACATATGGAACATCTGGGACGTTAGGGACATATGGGACATCTGGGACGTCTGGGACGTTAAGGACATATGAGACATATAGGACATCTGGGACGTCTGGGACGTTAGGGACATATGGAACATCTAGGACGCCTGGGACATTAGAAACATATGGGACATATGGGACATCTGGGACGTTAAGGACATTTGGGACATCTAAGACGTCTGGGACGTCTGGAACGTTAAGGACATATGGGACATTTAGGACGCCTGGGACATTAGGGACATATGGGACATTTGGGACGTCTGGGACGTTAAGGACATATGGGACAACTGGGACGTCTGGGACGTTAAGGACATATGGGACATATAGGACTTCTGGGACGTCTGGGACGTTAGGGACATATGGAACATCTAGGACGCCTGGGACATTAGAAACATATGGGTCATATGGGACATCTGGGACGTTAAGGACATTTGGGACATTTAAGACGTCTGGGACGTCTGGAACGTTAAGGACATATGGGACATTTAGGACGCCTGGGACATTAGGGACATTTGGGACTTATTTGACATCTGGGACGCCTGGGACATTAGGGACATATGGGACACATTGAACATCTGGGACGTCTGGGACGTTACGGACATATGGGACATTTGGGACGCCTGGGACGTCAAGGACATATAAGACATTTAGGAGGCCTGGGACATTAGGGACATATGAGACACATGGAACATCTGGGACGTCTGGGACGTTACGGACATATGGGACATCTGGGACGTCTGGGACGTTTAGGACATATGGGACATCTAGGACGTCTGTGACGTCTGGGACGTTAAGGACATATTGGACATTTAGGGCGCCCTGGACGTTAGGGACATATGGGAGGTCTGGGACGCCTGGGACATTAGGGATATATGGGACATATAGGACATCTAGGACGTCTGGGACGTTATTGGCATATGGGACATCTGGGACGTCTGGGACGTTAAGGATGTAAGGGACATCTAGCACGTCTGGGACGTTAGGGACATATGGGAGATCTGGGACGTCTGGGACGTTAGGGACATATAAGACATCTAGGACGTCTGGGACTTTAGGGACATATGAAACATCTGGGACGTTAGGGACATATGGGACATCTGGGACGTCTGGGACATTAGGGACATATGGGACATTTGGGACGTCTGGGACGTTAAGGACATATGGGACATCTGGGACGTCTGAGACGTTAAGGACATATGGGACATATAGGACATCTGGGACGTCTGGGACATTAGAAACATATGGGACATATGGGACATCTGGGACGTTAAGGACATTTGGGACATCTAAGACGTCTGGGACGTCTGGAACGTTAAGGACATATGGGACATTTAGGACGCCTGGGACATTAGGGACATTTGGGACTTATTTGACATCTGGGACGCCTGGGACATTAGGGACATATGGGACACATTGAACATCTGGGACGTCTGGGACGTTACGGACATATGGGACATTTGGGACGCCTGGGACGTCAAGGATATATAAGACATTTAGGAGGCCTGGGACATTAGGGACATATGGGACACATGGAACATCTGGGACGTCTGGGACGTTACGGACATATGGGACATCTGGGACGTCTGGGACGTTTAGGACATATGGGACATCTAGGACGTCTGGGACGTCTGGGACGTTAAGGACATATTGGAAATTTAGGGCGCCCTGGACGTTAGGGACATATGGGACATATGGGAGGTCTGGGACGCCTGGGACATTAGGGACATATGGGACATATAGGACATCTGGGACGTCTGGGACGTTATTGGCATATGGGACATCTGGGACGTCTGGGACGTTAAGGATGTAAGGGACATCTAGCACGTCTGGGACGTTAGGGACATATGGGACATCTGGGACGTCTGGGACGTTAGGGACATATAAGACATCTAGGACGTCTGGGACTTTAGGGACATATGAAACATCTGGGACGTTAGGGACATATGGAACATCTGGGACGTCTGGGACGTTAGGGAGGTATAGAACATATGGGATATACTGGGACGTCTGGGACGTTAAGGATATATGGGACATCTAGGACGTCTGGGACATTAGGGACATATGGGACATATGGGACATCTGGGACGTCTGGGACGTTAGGGACATATGGTAAATCTGGGACGTCTGGGACGTTAAGGACATATGGGACATTTAGGACGCCTGGGACATTAGGGACATATGGGACATATGGGACATCTGGGACGCCTGGGACATTAGGGACTTATGGGACATATGGGACATCTGGGACGTCTGGGACGTTAGTTACATATGGGACATCTGGGACGTCTGGGACGTTAAGGACATATGGGACATCTTGGACGTTTGGGATGCTAGGGACATATGGGACATCTGGGACGTCTGGGACGTTAAGGACATATGGGACATCTAGGACGTCTGGGACGTCTGGGACGTTAAAGACATATGGGACATCTGGGGCGTCTGGGACGTCTGGGACGTTAAGGACATATGGGACAATTACTACGCCTGGGATATTAGGGACATATGAGACATCTGGGACGTCTGGGACGTTAGGGACATATGGGACATCTGGGACGTCTGGGACGTTAAGGACATATGGGACATCTAGAACATCTGGGACGTCTGGGACGTTAGGGACATATGGAACATCTAGGACGCCTGGGACATTAGAAACATATGAAACATATGGGACATCTGGGACGTCTGGGACGTTAAGGACATTTGGGACATCTAGGACGTCTGGGACGTCTGCGACGTTAAGGAGATATGGGACATTTAGGACGCCCTGGACATTAGGGACATATGGGACATGGGATATCTGGGACGTCTGGGACGTTAAGGACATATGGGACATCTAGGACGTCTGGGACGTCTAGGACGTTAAGGACATATGGGACATTTAGGACGCCCTGAACATTAGGGACATATGGGACATATGGGAGGTCCGGGACGCCTGGGACATTAGGGACATAAGGGACATATAGGACATCTGGGACGTCTGGGACGTTATTGACATATGGGACATCTGGGACGTCTGGGACATTAAGGATATAAGGGACACCTAGGACGTCTGGGACGTTAGGGACATATGGGAAATCTGGGACGTCTGGGACGTTAGGGGCATATAAGACATCTAGGACATCTGGGACGTTAGGGACATATGGAACATCTGGGACGTTAGGGACGTATGGGACATCTGGGACGTCTGGGACATTAGGGACATATGGGACATATGGAACATCTGGGACGCCTGGAACATTAGGGAAGTATGAGACATATGGGACATCTGGGACGTCTGGGACGTTAAGGACATATGGGACATCTGGGACGTCTGAGACGTTAGGGACATATGGGACATCTGGGACGTCTGGGACGTTAGGGACATATAGGACATTTAGGACGTCTGAGACGGCCTGGACGTTAGGGACATATGGGACATGTAGGACGTCTAGGACATTAGGGACATATGGGACATTTAGGACGTCTGGGACGTCTGGGACGTTAAGGACATATGGGACGTCTGGGACGTTAGGGACATATGGGACATTTAGGACGTCTGAGACGTTTGGGACGTTAGGGACATATAGGACATTTAGGACGTCTGAGACGTCTGGGACGTTAGGGACATATGGGACATTTAGGACGTCTTGGACGTCTGGGACGTTAAGGACATATGGGACGTCTGGGACGTTAGGGACATATGGAATTTCTAGGACGCCTGGGACATTAGGGACATATGGGACATCTGGGACATCTGGGACGTTAGGGACATATGGGACATCTGGGACGTCTGGGACGTTAAGGACATATGGGACATCTAGGACGTCTGGGACGTCCGGGACGTTAAAGACATATGGGACATTTAGGACGCCTGGCACATTAGGGACATATGGGACATCTAATACGCCTGGGACATTAAGGATATATAAGACCTTTGGGACATCTGGGACGTCTGGGACGTTAGGGACATATGGCTCATCTGGGACGTCTGGGACGTTAAGGACATATAGGACATCTAGGACGTCTGAAACGTCAGGGGCGTTAGGGACATACGGGACAGCTGGGACGTCTGGGACGTTAGGGACATATGGGACATTTAGGACGTCTTGGACATTAGGGACATATGGAACATCTAGGACGCCTGGGTCATTAGGGACACATGGGACATATGGGACATCTTGGACGTCTGGGACTTTAAGGACATATGGGACATCTAGGACGTCTGGGACGTCTGGGACTTCAAGGACATATGGGACATTTAGGACGCCTGGGACATTAGGGACATATGGGACATATGGGACATCTGGGACGTCTGGGACGTTAGGGACATATGGGACATCTGGGACGTCCGGGACGTTAATGACATATGGGACATCTAGGGCGTCTGGGACGTCTGGGACGTTAAGGACATATGGGACATTCAGGACGCCTGGGACATTAGGGACATATGGGACATTTGGGACGTCTGGGACGTTTAGGACATATGGGACATCTGGGACGTCTGGGACGTTAAGGACATATAGGACATATAGGACATCTGGGACGTCTGGGACGTTAGGGACATATGGAACATCTAGGACGCCTGGGACATTATAAACATATGGGACATATGGGACATCTGGAACGTCTGGGACGTTAAGGACATTTGGGAAATCAAAGACGTCTGGGACGTCTGGAACGTTAAGGACATATGGGACATTTAAGACGCCTGGGACATTAGGGACATTTGGGACATATGGGACATCTGGGACGCCTGGGACATTAGGGACATATGGGACACATTGAACATCTGGGACGTCTGGGACGTTACGGACATATGGGACATCTGGGACGCCTGGGACGTTAAGGACATATGGGACATTTAGGAGGCCTGGGACATAAGGGACATATGGGACACATTGAACATCTGGGACGTCTGGGACTTTACGGACATATGGGACATCTGGGACGTCTGGGACGTTTAGGACATATGGGACATCTAGGACGTCTGGGACGTCTGGGACGTTAAGGACATATTGGACATTTAGGATGCCCTGGACGTTAGGGACATATGGGACATATGGGAGGTCTGGGACGCCTGGGACATTAGGGACATATGGGACATATAGGACATCTGGGACGTCTGGGACGTTATTGGCATATGGGACATCTGGGCCGTCTGGGACGTTAAGGATATAAGGGACATCTAGCACGTCTGGGACGTTAGGGACATATGGGAGATCTGGGACGGCTGGGACGTTAGGGACATATAAGACATCTAGGACGTCTAAGACTTTAGGGACATATGGAACATCTGGGACGTTAGGGACATATGGGACATCTGGGACGTCTGGGACGTTAAGGACATATGGGACATATAGGACATCTGGGACGTCTGGGACGTTAGGGACATATGGAACATCTAGGACGCCTGGGACATTAGAAACATATGGGACATATGGGACATCTGGGACGTTAAGGACATTTGGGACATCTAAGACGTCTGGGACGTCTGGAACGTTAAGGACATATGGGACATTTAGGACGCCTGGGACATTAGGGACATATGGGACATTTGGGACGTCTGGGACGTTAAGGACATATGGGACAACTGGGACGTCTGGGACGTTAAGGACATATGGGACATATAGGACTTCTGGGACGTCTGGGACGTTAAGGACATATGGGACATATAGGACATCTGGGACGTCTGGGACGTTAGGGACATATGGAACATCTAGGACGCCTGGGACATTAGAAACATATGGGACATATGGGACATCTGGGACGTTAAGGACATTTGGGACATCTAAGACGTCTGGGACGTCTGGAACGTTAAGGACATATGGGACATTTAGGACGCCTGGGACATTAGGGACATTTGGGACTTATTTGACATCTGGGACGCCTGGGACATTAGGGACATATGGGACGCATTGAACATCTGGGACGTCTGGGACGTTACGGACATATGGGACATTCGGGACGCCTGGGACGTCAAGGACATATAAGACATTTAGGAGGCCTGGGACATTAGGGACATATGGGACACATGGAACATCTGGGACGTCTGGGACGTTACGGACATATGAGACATCTGGGACGTCTGGGACGTTTAGGACATATGGGACATCTAGGACGTCTGGGACGTCTGGGACGTTAAGGACATATTGGACATTTAGGGCGCCCTGGACGTTAGGGACATATGGGACATATGGGAGGTCTGGGACATTAGGGACATATGGGACATATAGGACATCTGGGACGTCTGGGACGTTATTGGCATATGGGACATCTGGGACGTCTGGGACGTTAAGGATGTAAGGGACATCTAGCACGTCTGGGACGTTAGGGACATATGGGAGATCTGGGACGTCTGGGACGTTAGGGACATATAAGACGTCTAGGACGTCTGGGACTTTAGGGACATATGAAACATCTGGGACGTTAGGGACATATGGAACATCTGGGACGTCTGGGACGTTAGGGAGGTATAGAACATATGGGATATACTGGGACGTCTGGGACGTTAAGGATATATGGGACATCTAGGACGTCTAGGACATTAGGGACATATGGGACATATGGGACATCTTTGACGTCTGGGACGTTAGGGACATGTGGTAAATCTGGGACTTCTGGGACGTCTGGGACATTAGTTACATATGGGACATCTGGGACGTCTGGGACGTTAAGGACATATGGGACATCTGGGACGTCTGGTATGCTAGGGACATATGGGACATCTGGGACGTCTGGGACGTTAAGGACATATGGGACATCTAGGACGTCTGGGACGTCTGGGACGTTAAGGACATATGGGACAATTACTACGCCTGGGATATTAGGGACATATGAGACATCTGGGACGTCTGGGACGTTAGGGACATATGGGACATCTGGGACGTCTGGGACGTTAAGGACATATGGGACATCTAGGACATCTGGGACGTCTGGGACGTTAGGGACATATGGAACATCTAGGACGCCTGGGACATTAGAAACATATGAAACATATGGGACATCTGGGACGTCTAGGACGTTAAGGACATTTGGGACATCTAGGACGTCTGGGACGTCTGGGACGTTAAGGAGATATGGGACATTTAGGACGCCCTGGACATTAGGGACATATGGAACATATGGGATATCTGGGACGTCTGGGACGTTAAGGACATATGGGACATCTAGGACGTCTGGGACGTCTGGGACGTTAAGGACATATGGGACATTTAGGACGCCCTGGACATTAGGGACATATGGGACATATGGGAGGTCCGGGACGCTTGGGACATTAGGGACATATGGGACATATAGGACATCTGGGACGTCTGGGACGTTATTGACATATGGGACATCTGGGACGTCTGGGATATTAAGGATATAAGGGACACCTAGGACGTCTGGGAGGTTAGGGACATATGGGAAATCTGGGACGTCTGGGACGTTAGGGGCATATAAGACATCTAGGACATCTGGGACGTTAGGGACATATGGAACATCTGGGACGTTAGGGACATATGGGACATCTGGGACGTCTGGGACATTAGGGACATATGGGACATATGGAACATCTGGGACGCCTGGAACATTAGGGACATATGAGACATATGGGACATCTGGGACGTCTGGGACGTTAAGGACATATGGGACATCTGGGACGTCTGAGACGTTAGGGACATATGGGACATCTGGGACATCTGGGACGTTAGGGATATATAGGACATCTAGGACGTCTGAGACGTCTGGGACGTTAGGGACATATGGGACATGTAGGACGTCTAGGACATTAGGGACATATGAGACATTTAGGACGTCTGGGACGTCTGGGACGTTAAGGACATATGGGACGTCTGGGACGTTAGGGACATATGGGACATTTAGGACGTCTGAGACGTCTGGGACGTTAGGGACATATAGGACATTTAGGACGTCTGAGACGTCTGGGACGTTAAGGATGTAAGGGACATCTAGCACGTCTGGGACGTTAGGGACATATGGGAGATCTGGGACGTCTGGGACGTTAGGGACATATAAGACATCTAGGACGTCTGGGACTTTAGGGACATATGAAACATCTGGGACGTTAGGGACATATGGAACATCTGGGACGTCTGGGACGTTAGGGACATATGGGAGATCTGGGACGTCTGGGACGTTAGGGACATATAAGACATCTAGGACGTCTGGGACTTTAGGGACATATGAAACTTCTGGGACGTTAGGGACATATGGAACATCTGGGACGTCTGGGACGTTAGGGAGGTATAGAACATATGGGATATACTGGGACGTCTGGGACGTTAAGGATGTAAGGGACATCTAGCACGTCTGGGACGTTAGGGACATATGGGACATATGGGACATCTGGGAGGTCTGGAACGTTAAGGATGTAAGGGACATCTAGCACGTCTGGGACGTTAGGGACATATGGGAGATCTGGGACGTCTGGGACGTTAGGGACATATAAGACATCTAGGACGTCTGGGACTTTAGGGACATATGAAACATCTGGGACGTTAGGGACATATGGAATATCTGGGACGTCTGGGACGTTAGGGAGGTATAGAACATATGGGATATACTGGGACGTCTGGGACGTTAAGGATGTAAGGGAATTCTAACACGTCTGGGACGTTAGGGACATATGGGACATATGGGACATCTGGGAGGTCTGGAACGTTAAGGATGTAAGGGACATCTAGCACGTCTGGGACGTTAGGGACATATGGGAAATCTGGGACGTCTGGGACGTTAGGGGCATATAAGACATCTAGGACATCTGGGACGTTAGGGACATATGGAACATCTGGGACGTTAGGGACATATGGGACATCTGGGACGTCTGGGACATTAGGGACATATGGGACATATGGAACATCTGGGACGCCTGAAACGTTAGGGACATATGAGACATATGGGACATCTGGGACGTCTGGGACGTTAAGGACATATGGGACATCTGGGACGTCTGAGACGTTAGGGACATATGGGACATCTGGGACATCTGGGACGTTAGGGATATATAGGACATCTAGGACGTCTGAGACGTCTGGGACGTTAGGGACATATGGGACATGTAGGACGTCTAGGACATTAGGGACATATGAGACATTTAGGACGTCTGGGACGTCTGGGACGTTAAGGACATATGGGACGTCTGGGACGTTAGGGACATATGGGACATTTAGGACGTCTGAGAAGTCTGGGACGTTAGGGACATATAGGACATTTAGGACGTCTGAGACGTCTGGGACGTTAGGGACATATGGGACATTCAGGACGTCTGGGACGTCTGGGACGTTAAGGACATATGGGACGTCTGGGACGTTATGGACATATGGAATTTCTAGGACGCCTGGGACATTAGGGACATATGGGACATCTGGGACGTCTGGGACGTTAGGGACATATTAGACATCTGGGACGTCTGGGACGTTAAGGACATATGGGACATCTAGGACGTCTGGGACGTCCGGAACGTTAAAGACATATGGGACATTTAGGACGCCTGGCACATTAGGGACATATGGGACATATGGGACATCTAATACGCCTGGGACATTAAGGATATATAAGACCTTTGGGACATCTGGGACGTCTGGGACGTTAGGGACATATGGCTCATCTGGGACGTCTGGCACGTTAAGGACATATAGGACATCTAGGACGTCTGGGACGTCAGGGGCGTTAGGGACATACGGGACAGCTGGGACGTCTGGGACGTTAGGGACATATGGGACATTTAGGACGTCTTGGACGTTAGGGGCATATGGAACATCTAGGACGCCTGGGTCATTAGGGACACATGAGACATATGGGACATCTGGGACGTCTGGGACTTTAAGGACATATGGGACATCTAGGACGTCTGGGACGTCTGGGACTTCAAGGACATATGGGACATTTAGGACGCCTGGGACATTAGGGACATATGGGACATATGGGACATCTGGGACGCCTTGGACATTAGGGACATATGGGACATATGGGACATCTGGGACGTCTGGGACGTTATTGACATATGGGACATCTGGGACGTCCGGGACGTTAATGACATATGGGACATCTAGGGCGTCTGGGACGTCTGGGACGTTAAGGACATATGGGACATTCAGGACGCCTGGGACATTAGGGACATATGGGACATTTGGGACGTCTGGGACGTTTAGGACATATGGGACATCTGGGACGTCTGGGACGTTAAGGACATATGGGACATATGGGACATCTGGGACGTCTGGGACGTTAGGGACATATGGAACAACTAGGACGCCTGGGACATTATAAACATATGGGACATATGGGACATCTGGAACGTCTGGGACGTTAAGGACATTTGGGACATCAAAGGCGTCTGGGACGTCTGGAACGTTAAGGACATATGGGACATTTAGGACGCCTGGGACATTAGGGACATTTGGGACATATGGGACATCTGGGACGCCTGGGACATTAGGGACATATGAGACACATTGAACATCTGGGACGTCTGGGACGTTACGGACATATGGGACATCTGGGACGCCTGGGACGTTAAGGACATATGGGACATTTAGGAGGCCTGGGACATAAGGGACATATGGGACACATTGAACATCTGGGACGTCTGGGACGTTACGGACATATGGGACATCTGGGACGTCTGGGACGTTTAGGACATATGGGACATCTAGGACGTCTGGGACGTCTGGGACGTTAAGGACATATTGGACATTTAGGACGCCCTGGACGTTAGGGACATATGGGACATATGGGAGGTCTGGGACGCCTGGGACATTAGGGACATATGGGACATATAGGACATCTGGGACGTCTGGGACGTTATTGGCATATGGGACATCTGGGCCGTCTGGGACGTTAAGGATATAAGGGACATCTAGCACGTCTGGGACGTTAGGGACATATGGGAGATCTGGGACGGCTGGGACGTTAGGGACATATAAGACATCTAGGACGTCTAAGACTTTAGGGACATATGGAACATCTGGGACGTTAGGGACATATGGGACATCTGGGACGTCTGGGACGTTAGATAGGTATAGGACTTATGGGATATACTGGGACGTCTGGGACGTTAAGGATATATGGGACATCTAGGACGTCTGGGACATTAGGGACATATGGGACATATGGGACATCTGGGACGTCTGGGACGTTATGGACATATGGTAAATCTGGGACGTCAAAGACGATAAGGACATATGGGACATCTAGGACTTCTGGGACGTCTGGGACGTTAAGGACATATGGGACATTTAGGACGCCTGGGATATTAGGGACATATGGGACATATGGGACATCTGGGACGCCTCGGACATTAGGGACATATGGGACATATGGGACATCTGGGACGTCTGGGACGTTAGGGACATATGGAACATCTGGGACGTCCGGGACGTTAATGACATATGGGACATCTAGGGCGTCTGGGACGTCTGGGACGTTAAGGAAATATGGGACATTTAGGACGCCTGGGACATTAGGGACATATGGGACATTTGGGACGTCTGGGACGTTAAGGACATATGGGACATCTGGGACGTCTGGGACGCTAAGGACATATGGGACATATAGAACATCTGGGACGTCTGGGATGTTAGGGACATATGGAACATCTAGGACGCCTGGGACATTAGAAACATATGGGACATATGGGACATCTGGGACGTTAAGGACATTTGGGACATCTAAGACGTCTGGGACGTCTGGAACGTTAAGGACATATGGGACATTTAGGACGCCTGGGACATTAGGGACATTTGGGACATATGGGACATCTGGGACGCCTGGGACGTCAAAGACAAATGGGACATTTAGGAGGCCTGGGACATTAGGGACATATGGGACACATGGAACATCTGGGACGTCTGGGACGTTACGGCCATATGGGACATCTGGGACGTCTGGGACGTTTAGGACATATGGGACATCTAGGACGTCTGGGACGTCTGGGACGTTAAGGACATAATGGACATTTAGGGCGCCCTGGACGTTAGGCACATATGGGACATATGGGAGGTCTGGGACGCCTGGGACATTAGGGACATATGGGACATATAGGACATCTGGGACGTCTGAAACGTTATTGGCGTATGGGACATCTGGGACGTCTGGGACATTAAGAATATAAGGGACATCTAGCACGTCTGGGACGTTAGGGACTTATGGGAGATCTGGGACGTCTGGGACGTTAGGGACATATAAGACATCTAGGACGTCTGGGGCTTTAGGGGAATATGGAACATCTGGGACGTTAGGGACATATGGGACATCTGGGACGTCTGGGACGTTAGGGAGGTATAGGACATATGGGATATACTGGGACGTCTGGGACGTTAAGGATATATGGGACATTTAGGACGTCTGGGACATTAGGGACATATGGGACATATGGGACATCTGGGACGTCTGGGACGTTAGGGACATATGGTAAATCTGGGACGTCTGGGACGTTAAGGACATATGGGACATCTAGGACGTCTGGGACGTCTGGGACGTTAAGGACATATGGAACATTTAGGACGCCTGGGACATTAGGGACATATGGGACATCTGGGACGCCTGGGACATTAGGGACATATTGGACATATGGGACATCTGGGACGTCTGGGACGTTAGTTACATATGGGACATCTGAGACGTCTTGGACGTTAAGGACATATGGGACATCTGGGACGTCTGGGATGCTAGGGACATATGGGACATCTGGGACGTCTGGGACGTTAAGGACATATGGGGCATCTAGGTCGTCTGGGACGTCTGGGACGTTAAGGACATATGGGACATCTGGGGCGTCTGGGACGTCTGGGACGTTAAGGACATATGTGAGAATTACTACGCCTGGGATATTAGGGACATATGGGACATCTGGGACGTCTGGGACGTTAGGGACATGGGACGTCTGGGACGTTAAGGACATATGGGACATCTAAGACATCTGGGACGTCTGGGACGTTAGGGACATATGGAACATCTAGGACGCCCGGGACATTAGAATCATATGAAACATATGGGACATCTGGGACGTCTGGGACGTTAAAGACATTTGGGACATCTAGGACGTCTGGGACGTCTGGGATGTTAAGGAGATATGGGACATTTAGGACGCCCTGGACATTAGGGACATATGGGACATATGGGATACCTGGGACGTCTGGGACGTTAGGACATATAGGACATCTAGGACGTCTGAGACGTCTGGGACGTAAGGGACATATGGGACATGTAGGACGTCTGGGACATTAGAAACATATGGGACATTTAGGTCGTCTGGGACGTCTGGGACGTTAAGGACATATGGGACGTCTGGGACGTTAGGGACATATAGGACATTTAGGACGTCTGAGACGTCTGGGACGTTAGGGACATATAGGACATCTAGGACGTCTGAGGCGTCTGGGACGTTAGGGACATATGGGACATTTAGGACGTCTGGGACGTCTGGGACGTTAAGGACATATGGGACGTCTGGGACGTTAGGGACATATGGAATTTCTAGGACGCCTGGGACATTAGGGACATATGGGACATATGGGACATCTGGGACGTCTGGGACGTTAGGGACATATGGGACATCTGGGACGTCTGGGACGTTAAGGACATATGGGACATCTAGGACGTCTGGGACGTCCGGGACGTTAAAGACATATAAGACATTTAGGACGCCTGGCACATTAGTGACGTATGGGACATATGGGACATCTAATACGCCTGTGACATTAAGGATATATAAGACCTTTGGGACATCTGGGACGTCTGGGACGTTAGGGACATATGGCTCATCTGGGACGTCTGGGACGTTAAGGACATATAGGACATCTAAGACGTCTGGGACGTCAGCGGCGTTAGGGACATACGGGACAGCTGGGACGTCTGGGACGTTAGGGACATATGGGACATTTAGGACGTCTTGGACGTTAGGGACATATGGAACATCTAGGACGCCTGGGTCATTAGGTACACATGGGACATATGGGACATCTGGGACGTCTGGACGTCTGGGACGTCTGGGACTTTAAGGACATATGGGACATTTAGGACGCCTGGGACATTAGGGACATATGGGACATATGGGACATTTGGGACGCCTCGGACATTAGAGACATATGGGACATATGGGACATCTGGGACGTATGGGACGTTAGGGACATATGGGACATCTGGGACGTCTGGGACGTTAATGACATATGGGACATCTAGGGCGTCTGGGACGTCTGGGACGTTAAGGACATATGGGACATTTAGGACGCCTGGGACATTAGGGACATATGGGACATCTGGGACGTCTGGGACGTTAAGGACATATGGGACATATAGGACATCTGGGACGTCTGGGACGTTAGGGACATATGGAACATCTAGGACGCCTGGGACATTAGAAACATATGGGACATATGGGACATCTAAAACGTTAAGGACATTTGGGACATCTAAGACGTCTGGGACATTAGGGACATTTGGGACATATGGGACATCTGGGACGCCTGGGACATTAGGGACATATGGGACACATTGAACATCTGGGACGTCTGGGACGTTACGGACATATGGGACATCTGGGACGCCTGGAACGTTAAGGACATATGGGACATTTAGCAGGCCTGGGACATTAGGGACATATGGGACACATTGAACATCTGGGACGTCTGGGACGTTACGGACATATGGGACATCTGGGACGTCTGGGACGTTAAGGACATATGGGACATTTAGGACGCCTGGGACATTAGAAACATATGGGACATATGGGACATCTAAGACGTTAAGGACATTTGGGACATCTAAGACGTCTGGGAAGTCTGGAACGTTAAGGACATATGGGACATTTAGGACGCCTGGGACATTAGGGACATTTGGGACATATGGGACATCTGGGACGCCTGGGACATTAGGGACATATGGGACACATTGAACATCTGGGACGTCTGGGACGTTACGGACATATGGGACATCTGGGAAGCCTGGGACGTTAAGGACATATGGGACATTTAGCAGGCCTGGGACATTAGGGACATATGGGACACATTGAACATCTGGGACGTCTGGGACGTTACGGACATATGGGACCTCTGGGACGTCTGGGACGTTTAGGACATATGGGACATCTAGGACGTCTGGGATGTCTGGGACGTTAAGGAGATATTGGACATTTAAGACGTCCTGGACGTTTGGGACATATGGGACATATGGGAGGTCTGGGACGCCTGGGACATTAGGGACATATGGGACATATGGGACATCTGGGACATCTGGGACGTTAGGGACATATGGAACATCTGGGACGTTAGGGACATATGGGACATCTGGGACGTCTGGGACATTAGGGACATATGGGACATATGGAACATCTGGGACGCCTGGAACATTAGGGACATATGAGACATATGGGACATCTGGGACGTCTGGGACGTTAAGGACATATGGGACATCTGGGACGTCTGAGACGTTAGGGACATATGGGACATCTGGGACATCTGGGACGTTAGGGATTTATAGGACATCTAGGACGTCTGAGACGTCTGGGACGTTAGGGACATATGGGACATGTAGGACGTCTAGGACATTAGGGACATATGAGACATTTAGGACGTCTGGGACGTCTGGGACGTTAAGGACATATGGGACGTCTGGGACGTTAGGGACATATGGGACATTTAGGACGTCTGAGACGACTGGGACGTTAAGGATGTAAGGGACATCTAGCACGTCTGGGACGTTAGGGACATATGGGAGATCTGGGACGTCTGGGACGTTAGGGACATATAAGACATCTAGGACGTCTGGGACTTTAGGGACATATGAAACATCTGGGACGTTAGGGACATATGGAACATCTGGGAAGACTGGGACGTTAGGGACATATGGAACATCTGGGACGTCTGGGACGTTAAGGACATATGGGACGTCTGGGACGTTAGGGACATATAGGACATTTAGGACGTCTGAGACGTCTGGGACGTTAAGGATGTAAGGGACATCTAGCACGTCTGGGACGTTAGGGAGATATGGGAGATCTGGGACGTCTGGGACGTTAGGGACATATAAGACATCTAGGACGTCTGGGACTTTAGGGACATATGAAACATCTGGGACGTTAGGGACATATGGAACATCTGGGACGTCTGGGACGTTAGGGACATATGGGAGATCTGGGACGTCTGGGACGTTAGGGACATATAAGACATCTAGGACGTCTGGGACTTTAGGGACATATGAAACATCTGGGACGTTAGGGACATATGGAACATCTGGGACGTCTGGGACGTTAGGGAGGTATAGAACATATGGGATATACTGGGACGTCTGGGACGTTAAGGATGTAAGGAACATCTAGCACGTCTGGGACGTTAGGGACATATGGGACATATGGGACATCTGGGACGTCTGGGACGTTAAGGATGTAAGGGACATCTAGCACGTCTGGGACGTTAGGGACATATGGGAGATCTGGGACGTCTGGGACGTTAGGGACATATAAGACATCTAGGACGTCTGGGACTTTAGGGACGTATGAAACATCTGGGACGTTAGGGACGTATGGAACATCTGGGACGTCTGGGACGTTAGGGAGGTATAGAACATATGGGATATACTGGGACGTCTGGGACGTTAAGGATATATGGGACATCTAGGACGTCTGGGACATTAGGGACATATGGGACATATGGGACATCTGGGACGTCTGGGACGTTAGGGACATATGGTGAATCTGTGACGTCTGGGACGTTAAGGACATATGGGACATTTAGGACGCCTGGGACATTAGGGACATATGGGACATATGGGACATCTGGGACGCCTGGGACATTAGGGACTTATGGGACATATGGGACATCTGGGACGTCTGGGACGTTAGTTACATATGGGACATCTGGGACGTCTGGGACGTTAAGGACATATGGGACATCTTGGACGTCTGGGATGCTAGGGACATATGGGACATCTGGGACGTCTGGGACGTTAAGGACATATGGGACATCTAGGACGTCTGGGACGTCTGGGACGTTAAAGACATATGGGACATCTGGGGCGTCTGGGACGTCTGGGACGTTAAGGACATATGGGACAATTACTACGCCTGGGATATTAGGGACATTTGAGACATCTGGGACGTCTGGGACGTTAGGGACATATGGGACATTTAGGACGTCTGAGACGTCTGGGACGTTAAGGATGTAAGGGACATCTAGCACGTCTGGGACGTTAGGGACATATGGGAGATCTGGGACGTCTGGGACGTTAGGGACATATAAGACATCTAGGACGTCTGGGACTTTAGGGACATATGAAACATCTGGGACGTTAGGGACATATGGAACATCTGGGACGTCTGGGACGTTAGGGACATATGGAACATCTGGGACGTCTGGGACGTTAAGGACATATGGGACGTCTGGGACGTTAGGGACATATAGGACATTTAGGACGTCTGAGACGTCTGGGACGTTAAGGATGTAAGGGACATCTAGCACGTCTGGGACGTTAGGGAGATATGGGAGATCTGGGACGTCTGGGACGTTAGGGACATATAAGACATCTAGGACGTCTGGGACGTTAGGGACATATGAAACATCTGGGACGTTAGGGACATATGGAACATCTGGGACGTCTGAGACGTTAGGGACATATGGGAGATCTGGGACGTCTGGGACGTTAGGGACATATAAGACATCTAGGACGTCTGGGACTTTAGGGACATATGAAACATCTGGGACGTTAGGGACATATGGAACATCTGGGACGTCTGGGACGTTAGGGAGGTATAGAACATATGGGATATACTGGGACGTCTGGGACGTTAAGGATGTAAGGGACATCTAGCACGTCTGGGACGTTAGGGACATATGGGACATATGGGACATCTGGGACGTCTGGGACGTTAAGGATGTAAGGGACATCTAGCACGTCTGGGACGTTAGGGACATATGGGAGATCTGGGACGTCTGGGACGTTAGGGACATATAAGACATCTAGGACGTCTGGGACTTTAAGGACATATGAAACATCTGGGACGTTAGGGACATATGGAACATCTGGGACGTCTGGGACGTTAGGGAGGTATAGAACATATGGGATATACTGGGACGTCTGGGACGTTAAGGATATATGGGACAGCTAGGACGTCTGGGACATTAGGGACATATGGGACATATGGGACATCTGGGACGTCTGGGACGTAGGGACATATGGTAAATCTGGGACGTCTGGGACGTTAAGGACATATGGGACATTTAGGACGCCTGGGACATTAGGGACATATGGGACATATGGGACATCTGGGACGCCTGGGACATTAGGGACTTATGGGACATATGGGACATCTGGGACGTCTGGGACGTTAGTTACATATGGGACATCTGGGAGGTCTGGGACGTTAAGGACATATGGGACATCTTGGACGTCTGGGATGCTAGGGACATATGGGACATCTGGGACGTCTGGGACGTTAAGGACATATGGGACATCTAGGACGTCTGGGACGTCTGGGACGTTAAAGACATATGGGACATCTGGGGCGTCTGGGACGTCTGGGACGTTAAGGACATATGGGACAATTACTACGCCTGGGATATTAGGGACATATGAGACATCTGGGACGTCTGGGACGTTAGGGACATATGGGACATCTGGGACGTCTGGGACGTTAAGGACATATGGGACATCTAGAACATCTGGGACGTCTGGGACGTTAAGGACATATGGAACATCTAGGACGCCTGGGACATTAGAAACATATGAAACATATGGGACATCTGGGACGTCTGGGACGTTAAGGACATTTGGGACATCTAGGACGTCTGGGACGTCTGGGACGTTAAGGAGATATGGGACATTTAGGACGCCCTGGACATTAGGGACATATGGGACATATGGGATATCTGGGACGTCTGGGACGTTAAGGACATATGGGACATCTAGGACGTCTGGGACGTCTGGGACGTTAAGGACATATGGGACATTTAGGACGCCCTGGACATTAGGGACATATGGGAGGTCCGGGACGCCTGGGACATTAGGGACATATGGGACATATAGGACATCTGGGACGTCTGGGACGTTATTGACATATGGGACATCTGGGACGTCTGGGACATTAAGGATATAAGGGACACCTAGGACGTCTGGGACGTTAGGGACATATGGGAAATCTGGGACGTCTGGGACGTTAGGGGCATATAAGACATCTAGGACATCTGGGACGTTAGGGACATATGGAACATCTGGGACGTTAGGGACATATGGGACATCTGGGACGTCTGGGACATTAGGGACATATGGGACATATGGAACATCTGGGACGCCTGGAACATTAGGGACATATGAGACATATGGGACATCTGGGACGTCTGGGACGTTAAGGACATATGGGACATCTGGGACGTCTGAGACGTTAGGGACATATGGGACATCTGGGACGTCTGGGACGTTAGGGACATATAGGACATCTAGGACGTCTGAGACGGCCTGGACGTTAGGGACATATGGGACATGTAGGACGTCTAGGACATTAGGGACATATGGGACGTCTGGGACGTTAGGGACATATGGGACATTTAGGACGTCTGAGACGTTTGGGACGTTAGGGACATATAGGACATTTAGGTCGTCTGAGACGTCTGGGACGTTAGGGACATATGGGACATTTAGGACGTCTGGGACGTCTGGGACGTTAAGGACATATGGGACGTCTGGGACGTTAGGGACATATGGGACATTTAGGACGTCTGAGACGTTTGGGACGTTAGGGACATATAGGACATTTAGGACGTCTGAGACGTCTGGGACGTTTGGGACATATGGGACATTTAGGACGTCTGGGACGTCTGGGACGTTAAGGACATATGGGACGTCTGGGACGTTAGGGACATATGGAATTTCTAGGACGCCTGGGACATTAGGGACAGATGGGACATCTGGGACGTCTGGGACGTTAGGGACATATGGGACATCTGGGACGTCTGGGACGTTAAGGACATATGGGACATCTAGGACGTCTGGGACGTCCGGGACGTTAAAGACATATGGGACATTTAGGACGCCTGGCACATTAGGGACATATGGGACATATGGGACATCTAATACGCCTGGGACATTAAAAATATATAAGACCTTTGGGACATCTGGGACGTCTGGGACGTTAGGGACATATGGCTCATCTGGGACGTCTGGGACGTTAAGGACATATAGGACATCTAGGGCGTTAGGGACATACGGGACAGCTGGGACGTTAGGGACATATGGGACATTTAGGACGTTTTGGACGTTAGGGACATATGGAACATCTAGGACGCCTGGGTCATTAGGGACACATGGGACATATGGGACATCTGAGACGTCTGGGACTTTAAGGACATATGGGACATCTAGGACGTCTGGGACGTCTGGGACTTCAAGGACATATGGGACATTTAGGACGCCTGGGACATTAGGGACATATGGGACATATGGGACATCTGGGACGCCTTGGACATTAGGGACATATGGGACATATGGGACATCTGGGACGTCTGGGACGTTAGGGACATATGGGACATCTGGGACGTCCGGGACGTTAATGACATATGGGACATCTAGGGCGTCTGGGACGTCTGGGACGTTAAGGACATATGGGACATTCAGGACGCCTGGGACATTAGGGACATATGGGACATTTAGGACGTCTGGGACGTTTAGGACATATGGGACATCTGGAACGTCTGGGACGTTAAGGACATATAGGACATATAGGACATCTGGGGCGTCTGGGACGTTAGGGACATATGGAACATCTAGGACGCCTGGGACATTATAAACATATGGGACATATGGGACAACTGGAAAGTCTGGGACGTTAAGGACATTTGGGACATCAAAGACTTCTGGGACGTCTGGAACGTTAAGGACATATGGGACATTTAAGACGCCTGGGACATTAGGGACATTTGGGACATATGGGACATCTGGGACGCCTGGGACATTAGGGACATATGGGACACATTGAACATCTGGGACGTCTGGGACGTTACGGACATATGGGACATCTGGGACGCCTGGGACGTTAAGGACATATGGGACATTTAGGAGGCCTGGGACATAAGGGACATATGGGACACATTGAACATCTGGGACGTCTGGGACTTTACGGACATATGGGACATCTGGGACGTCTGGGACGTTTAGGACATATGGGACATCTAGGACGTCTGGGACGTCTGGGACGTTAAAGACATATTGGACATTTAGGACGCCCTGGACGTTAGGGACATATGGGACATATGGGAGGTCTGGGACGCCTGGGACATTAGGGACATATGGGACATATAGGACATCTGAGACGTCTGGGAGGTTATTGGCATATGGGACATCTGGGCCGTCTGGGACGTTAAGGATATAAGGGACATCTAGCACGTCTGGGACGTTAGGGACATATGGGAGATATGGGACGGCTGGGACGTTAGGGACATATAAGACATCTAGGACGTCTAAGACTTTAGGGACATATGGAACATCTGGGACGTTAGGGACATATGGGACATCTGGGACGTCTGGGACGTTAAGGACATATGGGACATATAGGACATCTGGGACGTCTGGGACGTTAGGGACATATGGAACATCTAGGACGCCTGGGACATTAGAAACATATGGGACATATGGGACATCTGGGACGTTAAGGACATTTGGGACATCTAAGACGTCTGGGACGTCTGGAACGTTAAGGACATATGGGACATTTAGGACGCCTGGGACATTAGGGACATATGGGACATTTGGGACGTCTGGGACGTTAAGGACATATGGGACAACTGGGACGTCTGGGACGTTAAGGACATATTGGACATTTAGGACGCCCTGGACGTTAGGGACATATGGGACATATGGGACATTTAGGACGTCTGGGACGTTAGGGACATATGGAATATCTAGGACGCCTGGGACATTAGGGACATATGGGACATATAGGACATCTGGGACGTCTGGGACGTTATTGGCATATGGGACATCTAGGCCGTCTGGGACGTTAAGGATATAAGGGACATCTAGCACGTCTGGGACGTTAGGGACATATGGGAGATCTGGGACGGCTGGGGCGTTTGGGACATATAAGACATCTAGGACGTCTAAGACTTTAGGGACATATGGAACATCTGGGACGTTAGGGACATATGGGACATCTGGGACGTCTGGGACGTTAGATAGGTATAGGACATATGGGATATACTGGGACGTCTGGGACGTTAAGGATATATGTCCTTAACGTCCCAGACGTCCCAGACGTCCTAGATGTCCCATATGTCCTTAACGTCCCAGATGTCCCATATGTCCCTAACGTCCCAGACGTCCTAAATGTCCCATATGTCCCATATGTCCCTAATGTCCCAGGCGTCCCAGATGTTCCATATGTCCCTAACGTCCCAGACGTTCTAGATGTCCCATATGTCCTTAACGTCCCAGACGTCCCAGACGTCCTAGATGTCCCATATGTCCTTAACGTACCAGAAGTCCCAGATGTCCCATATGTCCCATATGTCCCTAATGTCCCAGGCGTCCTAGATATTCCAAATGTCCATAACGTCCCAGACGTCCTAAATGTTCCATATGTCCCTAACGTCCCAGACGTCCCAGACGTTCTAGATGTCCCATATGTCCTTAACGTCCCAGACGTCCCAGATGTTCCGTATGTCCCTAACGTCCCAGACGTTCCAGATGCCCCATATGTCCCATATGTCCCTAATGTCCCAGGCGTCCCAGATGTCCATATGTCCCATATGTCTCATATATCCCTAATGTCCCAGGCGTATTAGATGTCCCATATGTCCCTAACGCCCCAGACGTCTCAGATGTCCCATATGTCCTTAACGTCCCAGACGTCCCAGATGTCCCATATGTTTCAAATGTCCCTAATGTCCCAGGCGTCCCAGATGTTCCATATGTCCCATATGTCTTATATGTCCGTAATGTCCAAGGCGTCCTAAATGTCCCATATGTCCTTAACTTCCCAGACGTCCCAGACGTCCTAAATGTCCCATATGTCCTTAACGTCCCAGACGTCCCAGATGCCCCATATGTCCCATATGTCCCTAATGTCCCAGGCGTCCCAGATGTCCCATATGTCCAATATGTCCCTAATGTCGCAGGCGTCCTAAATGTCCCATATCTCCTTAACGTCCCAGACGTCCCAGACGTCCTAGATGTCCCATATGTCTTTAACGTCCCAGACGTCCCAGATGTCTCATATGTCCTTAACGTCCCAGACGTCCCAGATGTCCCATATGTTCCATATGTCCCAAATGTCCCAGGTGTCCCAAATGTTCCATATGTCCCATATGTTCCTAATGTCCAAGGCGTCCTAAATGTCCCATATGTCCTTAACGTCCCAGACGTCCAAGACCTCCTAGATGTCCCATATGTCCTTAACGTCCCAGACGTCCCAGATGTCCCATATGTCCCCAACGTCCCAGACGTCCGAAATGTTCCATATGTCCCATATGTCCCTAATGTCCCAGGCGTCCCAGATGTCCCATTTGTCCAATATGTCCCTAATGTCGCAGGCGTCCTAAATGTCCCATATCTCCTTAACGTCCCAGACGTCCCAGGCGTCCTAAATGTCCCATATGTCCTTAACGTCCCGGACGTCCCAGACGTCCTAGATGTCCCATATGTCCTTAACGTCCCAAACGTCCCAGATGTCCCAAATGTCCCTAACGTCCCAGAAGTCCCAGATGTCCCATATGTCCCATATGTCCCTAATGTCCCAGGCGTCCTAGATATTCCAAATGTCCCTAACGTCCCAGACGTCCTAAATGTCCCATATGTCCATAACGTCCCAGACGTCCCAGACGCCCTAGATGTCCCATATGCCCTTAACGTCCCAGACGTCCCAGACGTCCCAAATGTCCCATATGCTCCATATGTCCCTAATGTCCCAGGCGTCACAGATGTCCCATATGCCCCATATGTCCCTCACGTCCCAGGCGTCCTAAATGTCCCATATGTCCTTAACGTCAAAGACGTCCCGGACGTCCTAAATGTCGCATATGTCTCTAACGTCCCAGACGTCTCAGCTGTCCCGTATGTCCCTAACGTCCCAGACGTCCGAGATGTCCTAGATGTCCCATATGTCCCTATCGTCACAGACGTCCTAGATGTCCTATATGTTCCTAACGTCCCAGACGTCCCAGATGTCCCATATGTCCCTAAAGTCCCAGACGTCCCAGAAGTCCCATATGTTCCTAACGTCCCAGACGTCCTAGATGTCCCATATGTCCTTAACGTCCCAGACGTCCCAGATGAGCCATATGTCCCTAACGTCCCAGACGTCCCAGATGTCCCAAATGTATCATATATCCCTAATGTCCCAGGAGTATTAGATGTCCCATATGTCCCATATGTCCCTAATGTTTCAGGCGTCCTAAATGTCCAATATGTCCTTAACGTCCCGGACGTCCCAGATGTCCTAGATGTCCCATATGTCCTTAACGTCCCAGACGTCCCAGATGTCCCAAATGTCCCTAACGTCCCAGAAGTCCCAGATGTCCCATATGTCCCATATGTCCCTAATGTCCCAGGCGTCCTAGATATTCCAAATGTCCTTAACGTCCCAGACGTCCCAGACGTCCCAGACGTCCTAGATGTCCCATATGTCCTTAACGTCCCAGATGTCCCATATGTCCCATATGTCTTTAATGTCCCAGGCGTCCTAGATATTCCATATGTCCCTAACGTCCCAGACGTCTTAAATGTCCCATATGTCCCTAACGTCCCAGACGTCTCAGATGTCCCATATGTCCTTAACGTCCCAGACGTCCCAGATGTCCCATATGTCCCACAGTACCTAATGTCCGAGACGTCCTAAATGTCCCATATGTCCTTAACGTCCCAGACGTCCCAGACGTCTTAGATGTCCCATATGTCCTTAGCGTCCCAGACGTCCCAGATGTCCCATATGTTCCTAACGTCCCAGACGTCCCAGATGTCCCATATGTCCCATTTGTCCCTAATGTCCCAGGCGTCCTAGATGGTCCATATGCCCATATGTCCCTAATGTCCCAAGCGTCCTAAATGTCCCATATGTCCTTAACGTCCCAGACGTCGCAGACGTCCTAGATGTCCCAGATGTCCTTAACGTCCCAGACGTCCCAAATGTCCCATATGTCCCTAGCATCCCAGACGTCCCAGATGTCCCATATGTCCCATTTGTCCCTAATGTCCCAGGCGTCCTAGATGGTCCATATGCCCATATGTCCCTAATGTCCCAAGCGTCCTAAATGTCCCATATGTCCTTAACGTCCCAGACGTCGCAGACGTCCTAGATGTCCCAGATGTCCTTAACGTCCCAGACGTCCTAAATGTCCCATACGTCCCTAACGTTCTAGACGTCCCAGATGTCCCATATGTTCCATTTCTACCTAATGTCCCAGGCGTCCCAGATGTCCCATATGTCCCATATGTCCCTAATGTCCCAGGCGTCCTAAATGTTCCATATGTCTTTACCGTCCCAGACGTCCCAGACGTCCTAGATGTCCCATATGTTATTAACGTCCCAGACTTCCTAGAAGTCCTATATGTTCCTAACGTCCCAGACGTCCCAGACGTCCCAGATGTCCCAGATGTCCCATAAGTTCCTAACATCCCAGACGTCCCAGATGTCCCATATGTCCCATATGTCCCTAATGTCCCAGGCGTCCTAGATGTTCCACATGTCCCTAACGTCCCAGATGTCCCAGACGTCCTAGATGTTCCATATGTCCCTAACGTCCCAGACTTCCTAGAAGTCCTATATGTCCCTAACGTCCCAGACGTCCCAGACGTCCCAGATGTCCCATATGTCCCATATGTCCCTAATATCCCTGGCGTCCTAAATGTCCCATATGTCCATAATGTCCCAGACGTCCCAGACTCCCTAGATGTCCCATATGCCCTTAACGTCCCAGACGTCCCAGACGTCCCAAATGTCCCATATGTTCCATATGTCCCTAATGTCCCAGGCGTCACAGATGTCCCATATGCCCCATATGTCCCTCACGTCCCATGCGTCCTAAATGTCCCATATGTCCCATATGTCTTTAACGTCCCAGACGTCCCGGACGTCTTAAATGTCGCATATGTCTCTAACGTCCCAGACGTCTCAGCTGTCCCGCATGTCCCTAACGTCCCAGACGTCCGAGATGTCCTAGATGTCCCATATGTCCCTATCGTCACAGACCTCCTAGATGTCCTATATGTTCCTAACGTCCCAGACGTCCCAGATGTCCCATATGTCCCTAAAGTCCCAGACGTCCCAGAAGTCCCATATGTTCCTAACGTCCCAGACGTCCTAGATGTCCCATATGTCCTTAACGTCCCAGACGTCCCAGATGTCCCATATGTCCCTAAAGTCCCAGACGTCCCAGAAGTCCCATATGTTCCTAACGTCCCAGACGTCCTAGATGTCCCATATGTCTCTAACGTCCCAGACGTCCCAGATGTCCCAAATGTCTTATATATCCCTAATGTCCCAGGCGTATTAGATGTCCCATATGTCCCATATGTCTATAATGTCCCAGGCGTCTAAATGTCTCATATGTCCTTAACGTCCCAGACGTCCCAGACGTCCTAGATGTCCCATATGTCCTTAACGTCCCAGACGTCCCAGATGTCCCATATGTCCCTAACGTCCCAGCCGTCCCAGATGTCCCATATGTCCCTAATGTCCCAGGCGTCCTAGATATTCCATATGTCCCTAACGTCCCAGACGTCCTAAATGTCCCATATGTCCCATATGTCCCTAATGTCCCAGGCGTCCCAGATGTTCCATATGTCGATAACGTCCCAGACGTTCTAGATGTCCCATATGTCCTTAACGTCCCAGACGTCCCAGACGTCCTAGATGTCCCATATGTCCTTAACGTCCCAGATGTCCCATATGTCCCTAACGTCCCAGACGTCCTAAATGTCCCATATGTCCCATATGTCCCTAATGTCCCAGGCGTCCCAGATGTTACATATGTCCCTAACTTCCCAGACGTTCTAGATGTCCCATATGTCCTTAACGTCCCAGACGTCCCAGACGTCCTAGATGTCCCATATGTCCTTGTGCCCTCTAAAAGTATACAAACCTGCAGAAGGTTCACATTCTCCGGCTAGCTCACTTCTCGGCAACAATTTAAATAAAATGTGGGTTCGTATTTTCACTTCATACATATGGGTAAGGTTCAATAAAATACAAAGTGGGCGCCAGCAATTTAATAATTGCATTTAACTAACATAACATAGGTATATATTTATATTTACAAATGGAAAATCGGAAATGTATATTCTGTACCTTTTAAATTATATATTAAATCATAGGTACATAATTAGAATTAAACAATTGAATGAAATGTTTTAAATCCGATCTTAAGTATAATCGGAGAGCTCTCCCTGGTTATAAAATATAGGTTGTTAAAAACTATATATCTAATTAGCTGTTATAATTAAAATTTAGTATAACAAATGTTCAAAATTCATACTGATAAGCAGTAATGTTTACATGCAAATCGGTAGTGACAGTTTAGAGTTATTTAGCAAGATTTAAGGTGTATTGACAATGAGGTAAGTCAAAAAAAACCAGTTAGATAAGGACAGGGGTTTATAGTTGAAGTTTTAGGAGCTTCCGCTGCGCAGAAAGCCACATCTGTGCACTGCAGTGTCGAGCAATAACTGCACCGTACTTACTGGGTCAACTTGAGGTAGGAAGCTAATAAAGGCCAGCCAAGGGGGCAGAGGCTCCTTGAGGGAGTTGCAGATGGTGCACCAGGTCCAAGAAGGTAGATGGACGGCAATGGTACCTCAACCAGTTTGAGCAGTGCGGTATGCCAAATAAGATAGAGGATTACTCTGCGATGCTGAACTGGTGGAAGACATCCAGGTAAACAAGGCTCTTTGGGGGAATAGCTGAGAGCGCACCAGGTCCGATTAGACGAAGGGGTGGTGTCGGAACCTCAATCCGTCGAGCAGAGTGGTATAAAAAAAAGCTAGACAAGCATTCACAGGTAAGACGCTGGATTAAATAATTAGAATTGCACCTACCAGCTAAGTGAGCTGCCTTTCTTAAGAAACGTCGCACCATGTGCTTCGGAAAATGTCAGAAATAACGGTCACTTCAATATCACTTTATTATGCCGATTATTTCCTAATTTATGCACATAATATAACAACTGTATGTTGCAGGATGACGGCAGAAATATTTAAATTTCACAAAGCCTCGAGTCAAGATGCCATACCTCGACGATGGTACAGGCAAGAATCCTCCATATCCAAAAATTCAGGAAAAGGCTTTTTTTATAACATTTTCAAAAATCCCTAAATCAGAATGTCAAACCTTAAAGAGGAGTTATGTGTGTATGCAACCTTTGAAGCAAGATGGGTTGCATACTTGTTAAGGGAAATTATTGTATGTGTAAATGCAACATTTTGAATATATTAAATAATAAACCTTGTAGCTAATTACACTGGAATGCTACACTATCCCTTCACAAGAAAAAAGAACAGAAAAAGACAACGTCTCAGATACCAGAATATTCCATTTCATAAAACCCAACCAAAAGATGTTATCCTTCAACTAAAAGAACTATAAGTAAGCTAACTTAGAGACCTAGAATACTATGCTAAACTACTTATATCTAATCTACTGGGACAACACAAGTTACTCAGTCCGTCGCTGCGAGGTGGAAAAGCTGCGCCGGTGGACTAAATAATCGTAAGTACACAAATACTTATTAACTAACCCTTTCAAAATAAACAAAGAAAATGATTAAAGGATATATAATGCTATGCTGTAAGGAAGCACTTAAGTTACTTTACCTAATCATAATTGCCCAAAAGAATCTCGTAAGATGAAATTCCATCACAAAGTTCCTGTGCCAGAAATAAACCATTTCTGCAAATTCAAGGGAAATGCAAGGAACTAGCTTTAGACGCATAGTCTATATTAAAAAGCTCATAATGATCTTGCCTGACCTGCACACGTCTTGAAGCTATCTAAACTTCTAATAACGTATCATATTCACGTTACTGGATCATTCCATCACATTGGACAGAGTATTTACCCAAAAAAAAAATTACTGCACCACATAGGGTACAGCAGAGAAGTGCTATGCCACAACTCTGACAATTAGACGGAAAAGTAGAATAGGTAACTAATCAAATCCATCAAAAGTACCACACCTACAGCGAATAATGAAATTAATACCTTCACCAAAAATATCTATATACAAGAAACTGATTAAGAGTCGTCGTCGGGAAAATTAAATTCGTTATCAGTACCGGGTTTTAAATCTTTTATATGCCACACCCCTAAGTTTTTACCATTTAAATCAACTAAACGATATGTTACAGTACCTGTTACTTCGGCAATTTTGGCTTTAACATATTTAGGAGCTAACTTCCGAGCAAAACCTTTGGAGGCATCTGACAAAACTGGATTGCGTTTCCACACTATTTCACCTTTCTTAAAATGTAAGGCCCTTTTCCTTAAATTATAGTAATGTTTATTACGCTCATAAGCTTTGTTCAATTTTGCAATGACTTCATTGTAAAGGGGAGAAAGTTCATTGACATCCTTCACCAATTGTTCTCGGGTGTCTAAAGATATATCTGCCTTTTTCAGATTCGCTAGGCGACCATAATAATCACCATGAGCGGGAACAGTCCTACCGAAATTAAGGAAAGAGGGGGTATAACCCGTAACTTCATGGACAGCATTCCTAATTGCATGGGCTATTTTAAAAATCTGAGCGTCCCAAAGTCTATGATTTTCTTGCACGTATGAGCGAATAGCAGTGGTGATAATCCTATTCGTACGCTCCACAGGATTCACTTGAGCATGGTAAGACGCATTATACCACACCTTCTGAACCTTATATTTTTCCACTAGTTTTAGAAAAGCTCCACCAATAAATTGGGGTCCGTTATCACACATGATGATTTGTGGTACACCAAACATTAGGAAGACATCGTTTTCGAGAAACCTAACGATAGAAGAGGCAGTTGCCTTCCTAAGAGGTTGAACTTGCACGAATTTGGTGAACCAATCGGTCACAACCAAGATAGAAGTGTAACCTTTTGTGGATCTAGGTAAAGGACCAATCAAATCTATTGATACTAGTTGAAAAGGATATTTGATTTTTTTTTGATTTCCCATGAAACCAGGTCGAAGTTGTGAAGAAGATTTACTGGCTTGACAAACATCACACTTCAGTACATATTTAGCGACGTCAGCTTTCATTTTGGGCCAATAGTAAATCTCTGAAAGTTTATGGAGTGTTTTGAATGAACCAAGATGGCTTGAGGTGGGTTCATTGTGAAATTGGTGAAGAAGATCTAGTCGTTTTGTTTTAGGAACTACTATTTTCCATTCAACAAGGTTAGATGTAATGTTGTGTTTATTGTGAACATATTTGTGGAGAATTCCATCCTCGATTCGCCAAGAAGGATATTTAATGGGGTCACGTGTGATTTTAATGATCATGTTCCTATACCAAGGACAAAATTCTGTCTCTCCAAACGTTATAGTATTAATATTAACAACAGGGATAGGAGCTCTAGATAATGCATCCGGGACAACATTATATTTCCCTTTCCGATGTTCAATGTCAAAACTGTATTGCGACATTCTAGCCGTCCAACGAGCTAATCTACCTGTTGGCGATTGAAGTTTGTGTAACCACAAAAGAGCATGATGATCAGTGATAATTTTAAAATGTGTTAGTTCAATGTAAGGACGATATTTCTCTATCCCAAACAAGCAGGCTAAGCATTCTTTCTCGGTTATAGAGTAATTCTGTTCAGCGCTAGTTAAGGACCGACTGGCGTAAGCAATGACTTTTTCATTTGAACCTTCCCCTTGCACTAAAATTGCTCCTAAACCAACATCACTAGCATCACACTGAATAATGAACGGTTTAGTGAAATCTGGGCTAGTTAAGATAGGTGCTGAAACTAATAAACCTTTCAGTTCTTGGAACGCAAATTCTGCACGATCATTCCACTTAATGACTTTCTTTTTTTGATGGCCCTTAATGAGTTCTAATATCGGGGATACGATTGTTGAAAAATTTGGAACAAACCTTCTGTACCAGCTGGCCATTCCTAAAAATCTTTTAACCTCCGTGGAAGTTTTAGGAGTAGGAAAAGAAACGATAGCTTCGACTTTAGAAGGATCGGTACGTAAACCATCCCTGTCAACCAAGAAACCTAAATAAGTTAGAGAAGGTCTACAAAATTCACACTTATCGAGGTTTATAGTTAGCCCTGCATCCTTTAAATGATTATAAACTTTGTTTAGGGTGTCCAAGTGTTCAGAAAAAGTTTTTGAAGCGATGATAATATCGTCCATGTATACAAATACGCTATCTAACTCAGGACCAAAAATGTTATCCATTAATCTCTGTAACGTTTGGGGACTATTGTTAAGGCCGAAGGGAAGAACAGTAAATTCAAATAGTCCTCTACTTGGAACTGTAAAAGCGGTCTTCTCACAACTGTTCTTGGAAAGTGGTACCTGCCAAAATGCCTTTTGAAGGTCGATGGAACTTAAAAACCTTGCGTCCTGTAGCCTATCAAGAATACCATTAACATATGGTAAAGGGTAAGCATCCCTTTTGGTAAGTTTATTTAATTGACGACCGTCAAAACAAAATCTTAAGGATCCATCTTTCTTTTTTACCATTACAATCGGAGAATTCCAAGGTGAGAAAGATTTTTGAATCACCCCCAACTCTAACATTGTATCAACCTCTTTATTTACAGCATCCAGCATTACAGGTGACATAGGATAGTATCTCTGCTTAATCGGTTTTGCATCTCCAGTATCTATATTATGGACGACCATATGGGTGCGACCAAGTTTAGGACCACTTATACTATGAAATTTATTAATGACGACTTCCAAATTTCGAATTTGTTCACCAGACAGGTCCTCTTTTGCAAGAATATATTTAAATGAATTATTTAAGCTAGAAACATGGAATTGGTCTGATTTGAAATCTGTGATAATGTTAAACAAATAACAGCTATCAACACCAAGGGTAAGTGGAGCTGAGATAGTGTTCGAAACTAAACAGTTAATAACTCTAGTTACATTATCGATCGTTACAGGTAAATCTACTAACCCTAGGATGGATTGATAGTTCCCATCAGCTGTTTGAAGTTTCATATCAGAATTAGATGTACTAGTCAATGGCAAATTAAATTTATTTAACAAAAATAATCCCTGCTTGCCTATTATTGTCTGGTTAGCACCAGAATCCAGAAGAGCTAACAATGGAATATTCTTAATTTGTACTTTGATAAAGGGTCGATTATCCCTGTGGCAGTGAGAAAACATGGACTGAACTTGAGGGTATTTATAAAAGTGTGCAACAGCCTTCAACCACTCTTTCCACTTTAAAGTTTCAGCCTGCAAAATCTCGGGACTTAAGCGTCGTGGGCTGCAGACGAGGCTTGTCCTTGCGGGTTTTTTTGAACGTTACGAGTACATTTGGGACAATTACTAAAATTGACATTTGGAGTTCCACAAACGTAACAGAAAAATGTACGCTCCTTTTCACATCGATGGTAAGTGTGTCCTTTTTGTTGACAATTCCAACAAGTTACATTAGAGGAGGTCCTTGCAAAGTTCATGGATTTAAAACTATTTTTGTTAAAAGGAAAAGATTTCTTAGGTGCTTTATCAGAAGTGGTAGACGAGTGAACCTGACGTTTTAATTGACTAGTAGGTTTATAAGCCAAGTCTGGTTCTAAAGGAGAACTAGTAGATGAGAAATTAGGTCGAAACTTCTTATTTCTATTCTTCGTTTCTTCTAACTCTCGACAATATTCAGTTAAGGAGTTTATAGTAAGAACTTGAATTAACGCTAAATGATTGCTATAATATGGTTGTAGGTTTTTCCGAATATATCTTAATTGTACTTCTTCTGGTGGGACAGAGCTTAATCTATTGAAAAGGTTAATCATAACGGCTATGAAGATATGAGGACGTTCATCAACACCTTGTATACGAGAACGAATTTCCTCCCAAAGCGCATCATCATAGTCGCTAGGTAAGTAATGTTTTTTCAATAAATCTACTATCTCTTTCCAACTGCTAATTCTATTTCGAATAGACCGAAACCAAATTAATGCCTGATCATCAAACAAATCTATTGCCTCTAAAAATAATTGTTCGTATGTTAAGTTTCTTGCTACTCTCAATTCTTCAACTCTTTCTATGAATGAATTAACACCCTGATTAGCATTGTTACCTGAAAATTTCAGATTCCATTTGGAAACTCTTACAGAACTTGATGAGACTTCCGTCCGATGGCTACAAGTAGGAATTTGGGATAGATTTAATTCTTTTAATCGATTTGCAAAACGCTCGACAGGCTCTGAAATATCAAATTCGACCTTTCTACTGCTATGATGTGGGGAACTATGAGAAGCTTGAAAGATGGGATCCAATGGAGCTTCAGAAGTCATATTAATTCGAGGAAGATCTATACTACTGCTAGGAATTGGTTGTTCTGATTGTTGAATTATTGATATTACATCATTATGGTGTATCTCTTCACCATCAGCTACTTCCGAAAGAGATACTGACAATTCCAACAATTGGTCTTTTAGGTGAGTCCACTTAAGCTTAGTATCATCATCTAATAACATAGAGATATAATCTAATCGACGGTCTATGTGCTCTAGTTTAGTAGTTAATCTGTCAAATTCAGTAGACAAGGGTTTATTTTCAAAAGTCTGGGCCAAAGTTCGAAGATATGCCAACCTATGTTCGCAAAAATCTAACTCCTGAGGAACGTTAAATGTGACAAGTTGGTAAGAAGAACTTAGAGTTGAGTCACGCTTCTCTAAATTTAATTGTGTTCTTAATAACTTACGTTTTTCATCGACACTACGATTTGCAGGGTCCAAGTTACGAGTGGTTAACTCCCAATCTAACTCATCAGAAACCAAACAATTCACTTTCATCATCATGGAGGCAATTTGTAAGAACACACCAAAAATTATTACTTAAGAACCGTTAACCCTTATGAAAAGTGAAAATATCAAAAATTTTGAAAACTTATAACGTTTACTGAGCCAAGTTGTATGTAATTTCTAGTCAACCGAACCGAAAGAAGGCCTTGACCGTTGGGTGCCAATTTATGTGTGCCCTCTAAAAGTATACAAACCTGCAGAAGGTTCACATTCTCCGGCTAGCTCACTTCTCGGCAACAATTTAAATAAAATGTGGGTTCGTATTTTCACTTCATACATATGGGTAAGGTTCAATAAAATACAAAGTGGGCGCCAGCAATTTAATAATTGCATTTAACTAACATAACATAGGTATATATTTATATTTACAAATGGAAAATCGGAAATGTATATTCTGTACCTTTTAAATTATATATTAAATCATAGGTACATAATTAGAATTAAACAATTGAATGAAATGTTTTAAATCCGATCTTAAGTATAATCGGAGAGCTCTCCCTGGTTATAAAATATAGGTTGTTAAAAACTATATATCTAATTAGCTGTTATAATTAAAATTTAGTATAACAAATGTTCAAAATTCATACTGATAAGCAGTAATGTTTACATGCAAATCGGTAGTGACAGTTTAGAGTTATTTAGCAAGATTTAAGGTGTATTGACAATGAGGTAAGTCAAAAAAAAACCAGTTAGATAAGGACAGGGGTTTATAGTTGAAGTTTTAGGAGCTTCCGCTGCGCAGAAAGCCACATCTGTGCACTGCAGTGTCGAGCAATAACTGCACCGTACTTACTGGGTCAACTTGAGGTAGGAAGCTAATAAAGGCCAGCCAAGGGGGCAGAGGCTCCTTGAGGGAGTTGCAGATGGTGCACCAGGTCCAAGAAGGTAGATGGACGGCAATGGTACCTCAACCAGTTTGAGCAGTGCGGTATGCCAAATAAGATAGAGGATTACTCTGCGATGCTGAACTGGTGGAAGACATCCAGGTAAACAAGGCTCTTTGGGGGAATAGCTGAGAGCGCACCAGGTCCGATTAGACGAAGGGGTGGTGTCGGAACCTCAATCCGTCGAGCAGAGTGGTATAAAAAAAAGCTAGACAAGCATTCACAGGTAAGACGCTGGATTAAATAATTAGAATTGCACCTACCAGCTAAGTGAGCTGCCTTTCTTAAGAAACGTCGCACCATGTGCTTCGGAAAATGTCAGAAATAACGGTCACTTCAATATCACTTTATTATGCCGATTATTTCCTAATTTATGCACATAATATAACAACTGTATGTTGCAGGATGACGGCAGAAATATTTAAATTTCACAAAGCCTCGAGTCAAGATGCCATACCTCGACGATGGTACAGGCAAGAATCCTCCATATCCAAAAATTCAGGAAAAGGCTTTTTTTATAACATTTTCAAAAATCCCTAAATCAGAATGTCAAACCTTAAAGAGGAGTTATGTGTGTATGCAACCTTTGAAGCAAGATGGGTTGCATACTTGTTAAGGGAAATTATTGTATGTGTAAATGCAACATTTTGAATATATTAAATAATAAACCTTGTAGCTAATTACACTGGAATGCTACACAGAGCACATTTCGTCCCGCGAATAATGCAGGGGATCTATTGGACGCCGCTGCTTCCACCTACATCACGTCAACAGCAGTAAACGCGATAACCGTCGCCCGGCTACAACAAGCAACGCCGCGCTTTAAGGCCAATCTACTAATTAAGGTAGTGTGCGCTTTGTTGTATCTAAATGTAACTAAAACTCACATGTTTGAATTGAATTTAACTTATTGTCCGCCTTAGTTGTTCGTAATAGTTATTAGTTTAGGCGTCTGCCAGCTGGGCTTCATTCCTTTTAGTATTTACCCTTATAACTGGCTAGATTGTTGTACATGCCGACCACGTCGACACAGCTGTAAAGTTTCGGTCATGTACTGTGGCCTAATAGATATGTTAACTATAAATGACTTATGATTTTTCCTTCTTCTTGTGCATGTTTGTTTACAGGGTGACTTAGTCACTGTATCAAAATCGAACGTAGTGATTAAACGTTGCAGGTAGTTGGCGTGCTTGTTGCTACGTTGCTGTCTCCAGAATATGTATTTGAGAACCCTACCACGTTTGGATTTCAAGGTTCGGTTAAGCGTGGGTTTTTCCTATTGGATCTTGTGGCACCCATTTATTTTGTAACATTCTATACATACCGACCCGCTTTTCCTGTGGTGTCCTGTTTCTAATACCACACCCATCTCCCTGAGCGTATTCGAGCCGTGGCTTTTAGCCTGTTTTGTAGCGATTTCCAGGGTAAGTGTGGACGTTTGCCGGACAGAACTAGTATTTGGCACTCGCTCATCCGTGAGTGTCGTTAAAGCAGTTTGATACTGTAGTAGTAGTAGTTGTGGGGAGACCTAAGTCTAGCAAGATACTGTAACACAATCTTGTGTAATTGCTTCTACAACATGTGACTATGCCTGCTGCCTAGGTGATTTTAACATTAATTAATTAAATTTAAACGATTATAAAATTCAGTATTTAATTAATTTTTCATTGACCGCTTGTTAATTTCGATATTAATGAATTATATTTCCTAAAAAAGGATGGATTAATAGATCTATTAATACACTGCTTTTGATTAATACACTCTTTTTCATTAATTAACTGTTTTTGTGATTTTGACGTTTTGGTGATAGTTTGCATGGAGGTTAGTTGTATTAATTAAAATTTTCTCAATAAAATTGCACCTGTAAAAACTATTAAAATTACTAATCAAAATAAACCGTGGATTACTGATAATGTTAAGCTCTTAATGAATTTGAAATATGAAGCACATAAGAAGTATAGAAGAACCAAGCAACGTCAACATTTTAATTACTACAAGCAATTACGTAAACTGACTAATTATACATTTAAACATGAAAAACGGGCGTATTTTGACTTTGCGATTCATAATAAACCTTTCAAACATCTATGGAATCAATTAAAACAGCTTGAGATTAAAAATAAAGTCGAATCTGATATGAGTGAATTTAAATGGGCTAATGATATAAATAATTTTTATTTAGATGGAATTCCTAATATAGCCCCTGATAGTGACACAATAAGTTTTTACAAAAATAACAAAATATGACCTAATACGGAAGAAGTAACATTTGATACTGTAGGGGCCGGTTGCAGAAAGCAATGTTAAGTCTGGTGTTAGCTAACATCGCGTCAAAGTGAACAAAATCGCATCAAATTTTGTTTACTAATGTATTAGTTACCATAAGCATTTGAGATTTGATTCGTTTTTGTTCACTTTGACGCGATGTTAGCTAACACCAGACTTAACATTGCTTTCTGCAACCGGCTCTAGATGTCGATATGGTAACAAGTATAAAATTAAAACACAAGCGTGCGGTTATGATGATTTAAATATATTTATGATAAAAATATGCTGTCCCACAATTCCCTCATACGTTACGCATTTAAATAATGAATGTTTAGTGTCTAATATTTTTCCAGATACCCGGTAAAAGGCCGTTGTTATTCCTATCCCCAAAATTAAAAAAACCTATTAGTATTAAGGATTTACGTCCTATTAGTGTTCTTTCAAAAATACTAGCGACTATTCAATTCACCTGTCATCTGTCAAAAAGTGACCAATGAAAATCCAGAATTCTGACCAATCAAAAAAAATATCAGTGGATATATCTTCCTAGAAGGTATTCAAGTGACTATTTTAAACAAATGCGATTTTTATTAGAAAAAGTCAATATTAGTGTTCCGTTACTATAGAAATTGCGTAGTTTGTTGCTAGATTTACTGAAAACTAATTTGAAAAAGTAGTTTGGTTCATTAAATAGTCTTTCGAATACCATTCTTAGTCAAAGTTAAGTAGATTATTTTTGCGGTGGTATCACTACTCATGTCCATTGCGCTTGGGATTAGGACTCGTGCTAGCGCACTCGTCCTAATCGTACCAAAGCGCAATGGACATTCGTGACACCACCACAAAAATAGTCGACATAACTTTGACTACTCATGGTATTATAAGTGAATATTATTAATTACCAACTTCGAGGTCATTTAAATAGATACAATATAATACCATCGCATCAATCTGATTTTAGACCTATGCACAGCTATACCACTACAGTGCTAAACCTAACTGACGAGATTTTTTCTGCTACTGATAAAGGACTTGTAAGTGCTCTGACATTACTTGATTTCAGTAAAGGTTTCGACACTTTAAATCACGAACTCCTTGTATCAATATTGCATTATATAGTCCAGTCAACGAAGACTAAAAAGGGTCGAATAGGGGAAATAATTCGTGTAGTCGCAAATTTTTGTACAGTGGTAGAGGAAACTGCCATGAACAACATACTAAAAATCCTGACCGGTAGGGGGTGAGCCGCGGAGGGGGGTGGGGGAGCGTTTAAAGGTAATTTTTCATGTTTTTCTTGAATAACTCGAAACTCTAGCGACAAAATGTCCATGTATAAAATTAAACTACATGAAATTTCCTACACAAAAGGTTCTAATCATTTTTTCTCTAGGAGAAATAGTTTTGCGAGATGCAGGGGATGGAAGAATGGTGGATTATTAAAAATAGTGTTTTAATAGTATAGAATGAATGTTTAATGTTAAATAAAGTGGCTTCAGATGGAATATTAAATGTCTGTACATAGAGATGCGTGAAAATAGATGGCTGGTTGGAATGAGGTCAAGCACCTTCCTCCTTTGTGCGTCTCCCCTCCCATTATACCATTCCTACTTCCACAACGGCAACACGTCCTGACGCCCTAAAGATGAAGAAATTCTGCATCAATGGAGAAGATATTCAATTACATAGAAGGAAATGAAGACTGCCAGTTCTCCTTGGACTAGTCTTAGGAACAAGTTGCAGGAACAATACCTCATATAAAAACAATCAACGAGAGAATGAGAGAAAAATATGGAGACCACATTGTTTTCAACACAATTCGCACAAGAAAAACTGTTGTGTGCTTTCGTAGTGCAGGTGAATAAATGTTGAATATGTGGTATTCTTCGAGGTGCAAAGGCGAACAGGCAGAACGGTAGAGAATTGTAATAGCAGCTGCCGCAATAATCTTTTAAGATATTTAGTCAATAGCGTATGACAATAATGTTTTTTCACCTTGTGACAAATTGTGTAATGGAGCTGAGAAAATGGTACCTCGTATACTCCGTGTTTTTATGGACTGCATTTCAGCAAAAAAAGGGCAAAACAGTAAATTGAAAAGAAGCTGACATCTATATTCCATGCCCTCATTGCTGCCATTAGTGGTGAAAGAAGTGTAGTACCTTTCCTGCCATTCATTAATTCACCACCAAGTGACTACAACACGGTGCACACGGCTTTACAATACGCTGCCAACGATGGCCAGCAGCAAGGTGCCGCACTTTGTTTTGTTACTTTCGACCAACCGTTGTACATAAAGGCTGGAGAAATCCAGTCTGGGACAATTTCCGTGAGATTGGGAGGATTTCATACATTCATGTCCTTCATGAGTTGCATTGATCACACAATGGCAGGGTCTGGGCTGAAAGAAATGTTATGCCTAGTTTATGCTGCAAATTCAGTTAACAAGATCTTAACTGGGCATGCTTATAGCAGAGCCGTTCGAGGACATTTACTCGTTCAAGCTGTTTTAGCTCGGATCAATCCCGAAGAAGCCAACGTCTCAGAAGAAGACAAGAAGGAGATTATCAGCATTTTAAGCAATATGGAAGACCTTACTATACAAAAGATTGAGGTGATGCTTGGTTGGCGTAAATTTTTAAAAATTTCAAGAATGAGCTGAATGAGAATGGACCTACCGCTGCTTTGTGGGTGCAGTATTTTAACCTGGTTTCATTGATGAAGAAGTTCATAGATTCTGGGATTATTTTGAGTAATTAATGTAGTTTTTTTGTTAAATCTAAGTTCGTTTAACATTACACATTAATTGTATATCATTAAAACACTATTTTTAATAATCCACTATTTTTCCATCCCCTGTATCTCGCAAACTAGTCTTCCTATAGAAAAAAATAATAGAACCTTTTATGTAGAAAATTTTATGTAGTTTAATTTTGTACCGGTACACTTTGACGCTAGAAGCCGCGGTTTTCGAGTTATTCCAGAAAAACGTGAAAACATTACCTTTAAACGCTCCCCCCCCCCCCCCCAATTCCCCTATTTTTCCTTCGTTAACTGTACTAATACATGCTTATCGCCATCTGCTACTCAATTACTTCGATCTTATTTATCTAGTAGAGAACAGTGTATCAAACTGCGCGATGAAGTCTCTGACTTAAAACGTTTAAACAAAAGTATCCCACAGGGCTCCATTCTTGGTCCCCTGCTATTTACAATTTATACATGTTCCTCTCATAAGGTTATAAGATATTATAAAATACAAACCTACGCCGATGACACCCAACTATATTACTCCTTTCATTGTAGTGAAACAGCTGATGCTGTGTCGAAGATAAACAGTGATCTTGCAAGTATTCATAGTGTATTCACTAACCATTGTCTTCTCTTGAAGCTATCAAAATCGGTGTATTTATTGTTTGGCCCTTCAAATAAAGCAAATTCAATTAACGATAACTTTATCTTGCACATCAATAATACTAAAATGCAGATGCAAAGTGAAGTAAAAAGTTTAGGCGTGTGATTAGACAATTCCTTTAGATATGAGAAGCAAATAAATTTTTGTGTTAAAAAAGCCTACTTAAATTTAAAACTAGTTTATCCTCACCGACACTCACTTAGTAGCAGGCTAAAGTCAAGGTTATGTGAGTCTCATGTTTAACCTATGATAGATCTTCTAGAATACAACGAGTACAAAACTTTTGTATTAGACTAATATTTGGAATTCGTAAATTTGACATAAATTAGTCCCATTAAAGTGGCTCAATATGAAGTTCCGCAGATATCTAGCAACAGCCTCTTTGTTTCATAAAATTATGACGAATAAACACCTTCATACTTATACAATAAAATTCAGTTCAGAACAGATGTCCATAATATAAATGTTAGAAATAAAGGATTAATTACACCACCCGCTGACCGCACCGTGTTATATCAACGGTCATTTCATTTACAAAATCTATAATAAATTAATGCTGAATTGAAATCATGTACCTGTAGCACATTCAAAATTAAACTAAAAGAAAAATTACTTGCAAAAATGAGATATGAGTCTTAAAATTTAATATTTTGGGTTTTCTTTTTGGATCTATTGTTTATTATAGCAAATGTGAGAGCAATTAAATAAAATTATAATTGATTAAGTTTAAGTTTAAGATTATTAAGGTTTAAGCTGAAAACCAAATGCGTGTCTGTATGGCACGTATTTTGAGCTTACGCCTTAAGATTTTCAACGTACGTTGTAATTCCTCCTTTTGTACATCTTGGCATGTGAGTTGAAAGAGAAAGACTTTTATTATTATTATTATTATTATTTTCAGTTACTTTTTCTTGATACACTAATCACACGGACAATAAATACTTTTGGAACATTACTATAACTTAAGAAAACCGGCACTAATAGGTACTTACATTTTAACTCCAATCATCACAAACACAAAAAGACAGGTGTTGTAAAAAATCTCTACGACATCGACAGAGCCAAACTTGATTAAATTAAAAAAAAGTGATAACATTTATTGTAGATGTTTTACAAGATAATGGCTATCCAGAGACTCTTGTTCGTAACATTTTCAGTACACGAAACAATGCCACACATATACAAAGAAATGACACTCAAAAATATGATACTCTAACTATACTATATATTCCGATCATATCTGACAAAATTAGATGAATTGGAAATAGATTCAATGTTAGGACGGTATTCAAAACGATGAAAATCTTTCGAACAGTTCTTACAAAACTAAACAGTTCAACAAAGAACAACATTCAAAGAATTGTATATATAATATTCACTGTGAATGCGAGAAATACTATATCAAACTATATGAACAAAAGTGATGCTAAAAGCAGAGCAAGTGTTGTAACAATTATTTCAAGAAAAAGACAATATTAGTGGTTAGGTAAAGGCATGACATCAAAACTGTAGTCCATAAGGTTAAAAATGTTATCAATCTTAATTTCCTTTATAAAAATTTGAATATCTGGTTGCTAGGTGACCAGACTGTCATCTATTTTTAATAACTAGACAAGCTTGAAAATTGTGTGTTGAGGCCAGATTAAGCTCCCCAATTATCTTGTAAAATCAAAAATAAAGTTATTAGTTACTCCAATTGTATGTGTAGTTATTCACAAGTGTCTTGTGCATCTGTGGGTTAAATTGCCAGTTGTTAAGAGGTCCAGATGGAGCAGATAAGTCAGCAGAAGCATCGTCCAAGTGCGAGTGGCTTCGGGGCTCTATTTCCAGGAGTAAGCAGCTTCGTCCAGGAAAAATAGCACCTGCTACGAATAGGGAGGACATTCAGGAAGCAATACATGCAGAAATACCAACCAGCAAGCAATTTCCAGGTTCAATATTCCCGTGGCGTCACTAAGAGAGCGTATCAGCGTCCAAGAGATCTCCCATCAAGGTATATTTTCACAGAGAAAGCGTTGGGGTAGGTCTATAAATTTTGGACTGCTGCAAGATCAGACCGTCTATGAGGTAGAGAGCCATATGCCAGGGGTGCAAAACCGTTCAGTTTCCAGATAAATAAGTAGCCTGCTTTGAAAATGCGAAATTACGCCGCATTTTGCAGTTTTGTGCCGGATATCAAACAAAAACAAGTCACGTGTCTCTCATGACGTCACAGTTAGAAACAAAACGTACTTAGTAGTTCCTACGTCAAAGAATTAACGTTTACCTGATGCGTCTTTGCCTTTTTGGTGGTTTTAAAACTCAATTTACGCTGTTTTGTACACCGCAGATTATTTTGTTGTTGAGTCAAATTTAGAGGTTAGCTAAATGTCAGATGGAATTGTGCATTTGCCCGAATTAGATGCGAGTATTTATCTTAGAAAAAGTTATTTTTTATACTAAGTTTTTCCTAAATTTGGTAAATCCACGACCCTGAAACCAAGATTGTCTCATGTTCTATCGAGTTAGTTCCGAATTTAATGCAAGTAGATAAGATAAGAAAACGGCAATAAACCATTTACTTTTTGTAAATTTTAGTACAATCTTAATTCTTAATACACAATTAATCCCCTCCAACAAAGATTCTTTGCCCAGACTACAGACAGAAGGCGTTTACCAGCTCCAATGTACCTGTGGCAAATCTTACATCGGAGAAACGGGAAGAAGCATCCAATGTCGAATAAAAGAACAGCAGAGCCACACACAACTTGGAAACATACAAAAATCAGCCACTGCAGAACACTTATTAGGACCAGGGGACCACAGAATAAATTACGACTCCGTAAACATACTAGCCAGAACTAAAAAATACTTCCCTCGTGTTATTCGGGAATCCCTAGAAATTATTAAAAATCCAAACAATTTCAATCGAGAAGACGGCTATCGCCTTAGTAACACATGGAAGGTTGCAAAACCAATCCATCCATAAACAAGTTTTAGGTGAGCAACCAAGCGGAAAAACGACCAATCCGAATAACATACAAGATCTACATAAGCAGCCAACCGTAACAGCTCCTCGGAATATAACCAGGAGTAAAAGGCACCAACATCAGTCTTTAGAAAACTTCTGAAGAAGCTGACAGCATGAGCAGCGAAACCTCAAGTTCAAATCGACGACCACGGCATAACCCGGAAGAACATATCATTACACTCTTAATTTGCTCTGAGTATGACAGGTGAATTTCGATTGAAACTAAATAACACTAGTCAACACAGTTTGGTTTTCTTATACATCAATACGTGTAGTTTATATCTTTAGTTTTGCTGATTCTGAATCTGATTTCAAATTGGCTCCATCACGTCAGAATTTTGAGAAATGGTCTTAAATAGTTTTTTTCAAAAAACGCATTAAATTTTATGCAATTTCAAAGTTACTTTTATATCATATAGTACAAAAAATATTGTTCTATCGAACAATGAGTGGAAATGTCTAAACATGTCCTTGCATGTTTCCTACGTCAGAGCACTTAAACCGAGCCCATTTTTGCTCTGGAACCAATCAAATTAAGAATTGGTCGATTTATGGCTATGTGGGAATACGTATAAAGAGCCACACCGGCTCTTTCGATTCAATGTAAATCAGTTTGTGATAGCTGAACGTCTTTTTATTTCATAATGTGTATAAATAATCTAAACAGCTTTTGTTATGTATGTGGAGAATTCACTACCCACCAACATAAGCGGAATATTACATCTTCAATAGAAAACTTACATTTTCACTATTTTGGCTTAACCATTAAATATCAGGACAAGCCATACACTCCCAGCATTTGCTACGCACGTTGTCCTGTTACTCTGAGAGGCTGGTGAAACGGTAAGAACACCGCTATGCCATTTGCAAGACCTATAATTTGGCGTGATAGTAATAAGCTTAACCGTATTCTTTATATGTTGCAGTATGTATTAAGTTAGCACGCAGTATAAGTGTGTCAGACGTGCGGGAGTGAATTTGCGGGAGTTATAAATAGAACGAAGCCAGCAATTGAGCGCGAAACCAGTCGCGGCAAAACTAGCGACTCTTGAAGGTCGCCCCTTATTAACCCAGGTACGACGCACGCTAATAAAAGCACTAAAGTGCACAGAATAGTGCGTTGTTGGCCTGCATTAGGCGCCGCCGACACAAAGACGTTTGTGAGTGGGAATAGAGACTTCGAAGTCATCAAACCAATAGGCAGCATCACCAAAGATTTGCTGCATCTTCCATAGAAAGCTCGGTGTCCAGGCTCGGGGTCGAATGCAAGGTCAGTTGCTAGTTAAAACTGCAATACGAAGTAAGGAAGCGACTTTGCGTCGACAGTTAAGCATTAACGTACAGTTTTGTTATGTACATATGTGTAGTCTTACATGTACTTTTATGTAACAAGGCGAGTTGAAACAGCTTTTGCCCGTAGATACTTAAAGTATTGTTGACAGCTTCACTGTATGCTTGGGCGTCGTTTATTCTTGGTGTTTTATGCACATGTATGCTCTTGTATTTGTGATTTCTTACAGATTACATACATTTTTATGTAAACTGTTGGGTTTTTATTACTGGCAGTGTTTACATTCATAATTTTAGCATTCCGGGTGACAACGAGGAAATCCAGAACGATATTAGCTTCCCCTTAGCCACGCTGGCGATTTTAATAGAGTTTTATGTCTCTACGACTGTTTAAGCTAGCGAACCCAGGGCAATATAAATTAATAGTACAGTAGAGTATAGGGCTAAGTAAAAGTACCGTTACATCTGCCACAACATTGACACGGTTTACTGCCAAAGGTCAATGGATTAATAAACTGCTTTTTTATATAAAAAGTGTATAGAATAGGGTTACTGAACTCCGGTCAGCTACCCAGTTATTTGATATTTAATATCATACAAAACTGTATAGAAGTACTACACATAATATTTTAATATTATATATAATTTAAATATCTTCAGATTCGTATTTGACTAATTATATCAAACGTCGTTACATAGAACACTATAATTAATTAAGGTAAAGCTACTACATTTAATCTATGCAACGTCTCTTTTTGTTGCTATGGATGAATGGTTATTTAACCAACAAGTGTGTTAATAAAGGTGATTAATAATCGAGAGATTTTAACGCGTGAGCGAGTGGAGCGAGCGAACGCGTTAATGAGCGAGATTATTAATCACCGATTAACATAAGAGTTGGTTACAAGACTTTTCCGTCAATCGTACGTTTATTAAAATCCATCAAAAATATTTATTAGTTTTGACATTTCAGATACATTTGACGTTTAGTACGTATGGTTGCCGATGCCGGAGCAATTTTGCGGCAATTAAAATACTTGGCGGTTGGAAATCCACCTCTGTTGCCGAAGGATACATTGAGAACTCGATAGGTATAAAATACAAACTGCCACAAAAATATTGAGCGAAGCGTTTTCTAATGTAAATATTTATATTAATAAATCCACGGAATAATTTAACCTTTAGTTTTGACATTTCAGATACATTTGACGTTTAGTACGTATGGTTGCCTATATAAAATCATTGCGAAAACGGGTCTATTAATGCATGATTTTTTAGACAAAATCATGCATTAATGAGTCGATATATAAACGATTGACGGAAAACGTAATTTACCGGTTTCAGGATATTAAGCCTCTGTTTACATATACAAAAGTAGGCTGGTAACTAGGTCATAACTTATCTGTAGGGTAAAGGAATATTACCCTACATGGCAACCATAACCACACAGCAACCGATAAACTATTGAACAAATCACGGATGTTATGAATCATAACAGCCTCAGATGTTTTAAAAGCCTCGCTCTACGAGCTCGGATTTCAAAACATCTGCGGCAGTTATGATACTCATAACATTCCTAGATTTGTTAATAGCTATTATCACTAATGGTGTGAAGAATAATCAAAGCAGTTATCATGACATAATACAACCATAAAGGTTACAGTATAAACAAAACTATTATAAGTAAGATATTTACAATGTCAACACAAAAGGGTTATATTGTTATGATAACCGCCTCACATCATCAATTGTAATGACTGAAATCCATTATTGTGGTTTTCAGCTAATCGCCGACTTTGATCTGCACGATTTCCATCTCCTTCAAAACCTTGAACAGTTTTCAACATATGAATAATGCTATTGAAAGTTATTTCCTTCGAAGGACTTTAAAATAATGTAGTAGTTTACGTCGAGTGGTGAATATTTCAATCCACTTTCGTACCATAAAACCATTTCAGGCTGTATAGCAATCTATATGTATTAATTCTACGAGTCCTCGTGAAGAGTCATTCGCCTAGAAGAGAGCTACGTATTCGATTCATCTTTAGAAACCCGTTCAATTGCATGTAGGTACTTTCGTTAAAAGGGGGGCTTTAGCTCAACAAGTTCAGAAATTCTTGTTTTACAAGATGCTTATTCCTTATGTTTAATTCTTGATAATTAATAACACTTTCAATTAACTATAAAGCTGTATAAACTGCATATAAAAACCATATTGAAATATAATTAAATTATCTTAGACATGAACACAAAAGATAAGAGAAGGTATGAGAGTTACTATTAACAATTTTCTGAGCTCCGAACTTTTCATAAACATAACCAATGCGCACATCTTTATATATACAGTGTGTCCAAGATAAGGAGGGCCAGTATGGGGATCTCGGTAATGGTAAGAGATACAAATTTGGTTAAATGGGAAGAAAGTTGCGCAATTAAAGGACTAAAAAAATGGCGTCTAGAAATCCTTGATATGATTTTTCGTTTTTGAGATATCTCAAAAAAACCGAATTTTTGGATTTTCTTTTTGATTTTTTTCTGGCGTTAATATTAAAGTTAGAGCGAAACTGATTACACTTCTTTATAGCAACTTTTAGTGGAATTAATGATTACATTATCAATTTTTTTATCCGACGTTTCGTCTTCGAGGAACCATCATCAACTTCATTTTTTTAAATACGGTCCTGGTTTTTTAATGCCAAATTTGCAAAGCCCTTGTTACTCTAAATTCAACAATGTACCACATATTATGGTTTAATTACGTTTCGAGCTTTTTGCTGATCATCATCAGAAATTTTTTTAGATACGGACCTGCATTTCTCATAATTTTGTAAAAATAAGTTCATACAGTAAGTTAGGCCTTTTTACATGCCGTTAAAATATTAAAATGCACATCATAATGTCATAATTCTGATACATTAATTTAATAAGCAACCAATAACTATTAACAATAAACAACAAATAAATGAACAAAAGATAGGCAGAAAGAATGAGAAAACGAGCCATGAAACAATGCAATAGGTGTTTAACGTTTTAAAATAGAAGAAGAACTTAGAAGATTGGTTCTTGAAGCCTTTCAAAGTATAACGCCAGTATTGCTGAATAACGTTTTAGGTTCTACAGTTAGATGTTATTTATGCATAGAGAATGATGGCAACCTTTTTGAATACCTTCTGTAAATTTAATACCTATTAAATGGTTTCGATGTTCGTTTTGTTATTCTTTCTGTCTATCTTTTGTTCATTTCTTTTTTGTTTATTGTTAATAGTTATTGGTTGGCAATTAAATTAATGTATCAGAATTATGACATTATGATGTGCATTTTAATATTTTAACGGCATGTAAAAAGGCCTAAGTTACTGTATGAACTTATTTTTACAAAATTATGAGTAATGCAGGTCCGTATCTAAAAAAATTTCTGATGATGATCAGAAAAAAGCTCGAAACGTAATTAAACCATAATATGTGGTACATTGTTGAATTTAGAGTAACAAGGGCTTTGCAAATTTGGCATAAAAAAACCAGGACCGTATTTAAAAAAATGAAGTTGATGATGGTTTCTCGAAGACGAAACGTGGGATAAAAAAATTGATAATGTAATCATTAAGTCTACTAAAAGTTGCTATAAAGAAGTGTAATCAGTTTCGCTCTAACTTTAATATTAACGCCAGAAAAAAATCAAAAAGAAAATCCAAAAATTCGGTTTTTTTGAGATATCTCAAAAACGAAAAATCATATCAAGGATTTTTAGACGCCATTTTTTTAGTCCTTTAATTGCGCAACTTTCTTCCCATTTAACCAAATTTGTATCTCTTACCATTACCGAGATCCCCATACTGGCCCTCCTTATCTTGGACACACTGTATAAAGATTCTTCTGTATGTGTGTTTGTCACTGAACTCCTAAACGGCTGGACCGATTTTGATGAAATTTCCGGTAGGTGGCGCTGAAATCGGGTTCTAGGATTAAAAATTTTTTTTTTGACGATTTTGTTTTAATTATTTTAAGATTTCTCGCGTATTACAACATATAACCCCAAAATGTCACCCCTCCACCAGCCCCCAATATTTTTTAAGATGAAAAAAATCGAAAATTTAAATATCGAAAAAACTTTTGCTGAACCCGCTAATAGCAGGCAAACCAACGTTCGGGCAAGACAACGTCTGTCGGGTCCACTAGTGTAAGTATAAAATGTACGGAGTTATAGAATAGCACAAATACAGTGAAGGCAAAATCAATTTTCAGGTTCATGCTTGACATCTAATTTTACTGTTGAATATGTAAGTTATGATACGCCCGTGCAACCACAGAATCAATAACATCCTAGGAATCGTATTATAACTTTCAAGTGAGTTCGGAATTAGAAGCAGTATTACTTTGACCAATGAATATTAAGTAAGTGTTTAAATATAGATGAAGGTGACATTCTAACTATCGCTAGTATGGAGATAATGATTCCCTTTTTTAATAAGGGCGGCCACAATACATTAAAAAAATTATTATATAATAAGCAGTAAAATACAGCTAAACTAATATAAAATGTAATAACTACGAATTAGCACCACAAACTGGGCAACACGTACTTACTTTATCGAATATAAAGTATGCTCTCAAATGTTTAGCCTTATAGAAAGAAAAACCCAATCCACGTCGATTTCTTTACATATCTGTTTGTTTTCACCAATTTTTTTTAGCAAGAAATAATTTATTTTGGCATTAGTGTAATGAAAAATAAAATAAATTTTAAATTATTAAAACATCTATTTTGTCTTATCAGATTCAGCAATCATTTCAGCATCAGCGAGATTGAGTGGTTAGGAAATTCTGAAATTCGTGTTGTAGGTAAGAGCTTAAATCCCACCCTAACAACTGGTAGGGGGCCGACCAAATCGTTTTACAAATTGTATACTGACACCACTGTGTAGGGAAGTAACGCAGTCGGCGAAGGCATGTTACTAATCACATCCCCCAGTAGGCTGTTAAAGTGTGCCAGATGACCAAGTTTGGAAAAATATCATTGGTGGCCCGAATGAAGTACAGTGTTCTGAATTGAATTATTTTAGCATTACCTAATTTGAATGACACAATCTCTAGTAAAATAAAATATGTTTAACTACCTAAATATTTTTTACAAAAATCTAAAATACATATGTATCGATTACGCCGTAAAATGTTAGCAAACGTTATGAGGATAAGGAGTAATATTATCTTCTAACTTACTAGTTACAGATTTGAAGAGTGAAGTTCGTGGTAGTTACCTGAAACAGAAGAGCGCATTAGTGCTACGTATACTACATCAAACCTTTTAAAATATGTATATATTCTGTGTTGCAAACTAAAGGACGATTTCAAAAGTGTAGAATTTTAATTGATTAAGAGGTAGGAGAGAGATAGAAGTAACAAGTTTTCTTTACAAATGTTTGTTCTCCGTATATTCGTATTGTAAGATGAAGCTATATTAAAAGTTGCACCGTCATTGTTTGGATGCCATCGATTGTAAAATGGCCTAAATCAAAATAATGCCGTTTACTGGTATATAATAGATGAAAACGATAGATATACACACAGGAACTGATAGTTTTTGTATAACCTTTTTACAGTTATTGTATCGGCACCATTATAAAAAATATTTAAAGGGGTTTGTACTTCCCTCGTAAGAGTAATGTGAATTACATCAATTTACAAATAAAAAAATGTGACTGTTGGGATTCGAACTCGGGCTCCGACAAGAACCGCAATGCTTGCCCGATATTTTAACTCTAAATCACGAAATTGCATTTAAATTGGCTTAGGACAGAGGTATAAACGATGAGCTTACCACAGGACTCAATCGGAGTGTTCACCCTGTATACGTTGGCTCCAAAATTTGCCCTTTTTCGCCAAGGGTAAAAACCTGAGCATGTGCAAAATATTACTTTTATTTAGCTAATAGTTCTTGAGTCAAAGCAACATAAATAAAATAAATATTTGTAAGACGCCCACTCTATATATATTTGACCTAAATTCTCTCGGTTTTGCACTACGTGGACATATAATCCGCATGCAAAATTTCGTCTTCCTCCAACAAATAGTTTTTGAGCTACACCGCCAACGGACGAACAGACAGACAGAAACGGAATTGCGAAGATTGAAGGAAATGAAGCATGTTTTTCAATATAACGCGCTTTAGATTACAGTAACTGATGTATTTTTTGCCACAGTTATTATCGATTGTATACACATTATTACAAGTATTTAATTGTTACCGAAAATAACATTTTACTGGTATTAAACCTAAGCACCGAAATTACCCTGCAACCCCATGCCTACCCACCTATCTATCTTCGAAATGATTAGCCACCTGCTACCTAATATTTACAAGAAAATGTGCTGGTGCTCCACAGTGTAAAGGCACTTGCCATTCCGTTAATAAGAAAACTGGAAAAACAGTACGAAACGAAAATTTCCCATTCTAGACGACTTCAAATTGTCTAAATATTTATGTTTATATTTTATAAAGAAAAAAAGTCTATTTCTCTTAAAACATCAAAAATAAAAAGTATGTGTCAAGTGTCCCAGTTAATAATTGTAAATTAAAAAAAATTATTAGTATTACCATAGAGTAAATAATGTCGAGACTCAACCAACGGCTTACAAATTAAACCTGTTTGAACCAAAACCATTTTATTGATTTCCAACTCTTCTTGATTCAACATTGTTGTCGAATTAGCATATTTAAATGCTTTGCGCAAATTATAATAAGAACTAACATGCGAGTAATAGTTATTTATTGTAGAAGTGTTTTAGATGGTGTTTTATCCACGCAAGAACGTTTAAAGCGAGAAGGCAGTTCCAGCGTTTAATTTTCTTAAGTGGATAAAACGCAACTAAAAGGCGAATGCAATACAACTTTTTATTCAACAACTCAATAAATATCTAAAAAAACATACGTTTTGTATTGACAGCCATGAAGTCATAGTGACAATTTGGAAAGTACCGAAAGATCAAATGTTATACGTTTGGCAGTACTGAAGTGCATTGTCGGTCTATGTCAAATTCGAGAGGTTAATAGGTTAAGTTTTGTTTGTTATTTGACACAGATGGACGCAAAACTTAACCTACAAATTTCGAATTTGGCATAGCTTGACAGTGCTACCAACAATGCAGTAGTAAGTGACATGGTTTTATCCCACTAGTGAAATAAAGTAATTTCATTATTCCACTAGTGGATAAACTGATACTTTAGACGGTTCATAAGTGTGGATAAAACTTCAATTATAAGGTGATTGTGGATAAAATCAATTTATTTGTTCCTCACTCGTAAACATCAATTTATCAAGTCACTGTATTCACCTTGAAAATGTTTCTTAATTGGCTATCCAGTAAAATTTTACAAACGTGCCCATAGATAAATGATAGCTTACAAAGCCAGAGTTGTCTTCCTTAGTCTGTGTCATATTGATGAATTTAGTTGCTTGTCCGTTTGACATTTTGAATAAATGGTAAATTTCTAGTTATTTACAAGTGAGGAACAAATAAAATATTCAACAATACATGCAAGGTAACAAGTTTTACTGGCTCAAGAAGGTGACTGGCTCGCCTGCCGATCGCCAGTCATATCCTCCTATTCGCCAGTAAAAACCGTCTTACCAAGCTAGTAATGTTATAGTATTTAACATTACAAGCCAGGTACAACAGATTTTACTGGCGATAGGATTGGGATGACTGGCGAGCAGTTAGGCGAGCCTGTCATATCCTTGAGCCAGTAAAAATGGTTACCTGGCGTGTATTGTTGAATGTTTTATTGGTTCCTCACTTGTAAATAACTAGAAATTCACCATTTATTCAAAATGTCAAACTGACAAGCAACTAAATTAATCAATATGACACATACTAAGGAAGACAACTCTGGCTTTGCACGCTATCATTTATCTATGAGCACGCTTGTAAAATATAACTGGCTAGCAGTAAAAATTTACTGGCTAGCCAGTTAAGAAACATTTTCAAGGTGAATACAGTGACTTGATAAATTGATGTTTACAAGTGAGGAACAAATAAAATACTATTATTTACCTTGCAGCAAATGTATAGCATGCAATCCGGCATCGTCGCGATCTTACAGTTTGACAATAGCGATACAATTCTTTGATACACATTAACGAGACTAATTGAGGGATCTGCAGCGCCCTTTACTCAGGTTTAATGTATAATGGAATAATTTGGCGATAATATATATAGGTAACCCATTGAACAGTCGAAATGCGTTAGTGGCTATTTTTACTTTATGGTATTATCTGCTATGTTTGGAAATATTACATTATATCAAAATTCTACGTTATCTAGGCGAAATAACTTTTAATATAAAACATTTGCACTAAACAACAAAATTACAGTACACTTTTTAAGATTCCCCTACATTCAAATCATGCCTAAACGTATCTTGAAACATGATCTGGTAATGTAATATGCTGCTGCACAACAAAACTTGCGATATCCATTTGCTATATTGCTCTAAAACCAGCTCGTTATTATTTACTTTCCCCATAATGGCAGTAATGTGTGCAGGTGTAACTGATGTTATATCCAACGTTATTTGGGTTCTGCTGCAAATAACTAACTTATAATTAAAGTAGTTGTAATAATGCAAATGTTAAAACCCAGAGGCCCCATATGCAGAATGGCCGTTGCGAATTGTGAGTTTATTGATACAGTCCAGGATCAGTCTTCATATAGTATGCCTATACATACAGGTTGGTCATGAAAGTTGGGGACATTTTTACCAACATTAACTGCATAAGAAGTAGTAAAAACTTTTTAAATATTATTTCCTAAAGGGACAAATTAAAAAGTCGAATAAAACATTATTTGTTTTTAATATGTTATAACCCATCGAAGAGTTACTTTTAATTTGTACAATGTAAATTAGTGTCTACTACATTCATAACTTCGTAGTAATAAGAAAGTATAATTTGATCAGTAGCGTAGATAGGGGAGTTTACAAAATATGTTTGACAAAAAAATTAAATCCACGTTCTTTTAAACACAGTGTCATATTATGTCAAAAAAATTAATTTTCCTGGAATTTTTAGCTCAATATAGTAGCTTCTTAGCCTTTTAAAAATAATACGACACTTGGTACAATTACCAATATCACCGGAAGACATTTTTGAATGTACCTCAATAACGCCTATATTAAGTTAAAAATGTCATGAGAACTATTTTACTTAATAGTATATTGCTTTACAAGGGATGTAGGTAAGATTTACATTACCGAGGACCGTTTGATACCTGAGTGAGCGAAGCGAACGAGGGTAGCAAGGTTCGAGGTGGTGTAAATCTTCCTACATCCTGTGTAAAGTACATAAGTTTTTTCACTACCAATATTTCCTAATGTAAAGTAAATGGTAGGTAATACTTGGCGTAAAATTATGACATTTGCTAAATTGTAATAGCCTTATAGCGCTGTGACGTTTTGTTTAACAGTTATAAACGCACTGTGAAAAACTCTTGGAAAAACATGTATGAATACGATAGGGAATGTTGTTTTGTAAGCTATGTGATTGTATTCTGATTAAAAATGGATAATAGTACGAACGATAATGGTTTTTCTTCGTGTTAACCAAGTGGCAGACATGGCATCTTATCAGTTGTAATACATGCAGGATGTAAGTAATTCACTTCTCCAGGGAATCAGAAAGCTGACTAAGCTGTATACACTGTATACAACAGTGAGAAATTTCCTAAGGACTGGCTGACATCAAACTTCGTTGCTATACCCAAGAAACCCAACGCTAAGCGGTGTAACGAGCACAGGACGATCAGTTTGATGAGCCATGTGTTAAAAGTTTTCCTAAAAATCATCTTGAAGAGAATTTACCGGCAATGCGATGCAAACATTGTGGCGGAGCAGTTTGGCTTCCGGAACGGCTTTGGCACACGAGATGCATTGTTTGGCTTACAAGTACTGGTGCAAAGGTGCCTGGACATTACAAAGAAGTCTATCTATGCTTCATCAACTCCCAGAAGGTATTTGACTATGTAAGGCATGGGAAGCTGCTAGAAACCCTGACCAGAGTCGGCATCGATGATAAAAACCTGAGAGCTATAGCCAACCTATACTGGCACCAAACTGCCACTGTGCTAGTGGAGAATACAAAGTCCAACCAGATACCTATCAAGCGTGGTGTGAGGCAGGGTTGTGTGCTGTCACCAATCCTGTTCAACTTGTATGCTGAAAGAATAATGGCAGAGGCCTTAGAGGACGCTACAGAAGGCATTATAATCAATGGTGAGCGAGTTAACAATTTGCGCTATGCTGATGACACGGTGCTTATTGCTTCAACAGAAGAAGAACTTCAATCAATGCTCAATAAAGTAAATGAAGCTAGCAGAAACGCGGGCATCTTGATAAATGTACAGAAGACCCAAGTGATGGCGGTGAGCAAAAGTTCTCAAATCAATCTACACATTGTCCTCAATGGCATGCCAATCGTACAGTGCAGACAATACATATATTTGGGCTGTATTGTAAACAGCGTGTGGGATTTAAGCCAAGAAATTCGCAGCCGCATTGAACAAGCTCGTAATGTCTTCAATAAAATGCAAAAAATCCTAAAATGTCGAAACCTGAGGTTGGACCTACGCCTGAGGATGGTCAAGTGTTATGTTTTTCCATTGTTCTATATGGTGTTGAGGGATGGACGCTGACTCAGTCTATGGAGAACAAAATAAGCGCATTTGAGATGGGGGTATACAAACGGATGTTACGTATATCCTGGATGGACCGTGTCACCAATGTTGAAGTGCTGAGGCGCATGGGCGAAGAAGCCGAGCTGCTGATGGCGGTAAAAAAGAGAAAATTAACATATTTCGGTCACATGATGCGCAATGAAAAATACCGTCTCCAGCACGTCATTATCCAGGGGAATACAGAAGGAAGGAGAGCTCCCGGCAGAAGACGGACATCCTGGCTGGAGAACCTGAGGCAGTGGTTTGGCAAGAGCACAACTTCCCTCTTTAGAGCATCAGTCTCCAAAGTCGAAATTGCTATGATGATCGCCAATCTTCGATAGAAGTGGCACCAGAAGAAGAAGAAGGGAAGTAAGTACATTGTCAAGGAAACCGTAACAATTTTTGTAAATGTTTTCTACATCCCTCAAACTTGACAGTGCAAGGATCACTTACAAATAAGGTAGTGAAAAAAATTATTTTCTTTCAACACTCTTAAAAAACATAAAAAACCATGTTTTTAATTCAACTTTACATGGCCGTAACGTATTGGCTTTGCCCATTAAGAAAAAATGATATTTCAAAAATCTTTACTATTCTTATGTGGTTAAGGCTTTGGCACACAGGACGAGGTATTTCGCGGCGGGCAGCTATCGCGCGATATTCTCGGCGGTCGGCGATATGGCTACGTCACATACGGAGCGATATCTCTGTAAGCGATCCAGTGTTGTGATAGTCTTCTGAATAGCAGGTTCGCAGTAGTATTTTGCTGATTATTTGCCAGTAGGACATAATTTCAATAGATATTATTTATAATACTTTTTTGAGGTAGCTAATAATAAATAATAAGTAACTACCTAATAAAATAATTTTGTGAAATAATTAAATTGTTAAACCAGAAATAATATTGTGAAATAAAAACATATTAGTAACTTACTAGTAATGTTCAGCTCTTCTGCAATCACGATTCATGTTTCTGCCTTTTTCACCACATTTTTGTAGAACTGGTGTGAAGTGTCGTACAAATACCCGTACTTTCTCACTTTTTCTATCAACATTTCCGTTTCTTCTCCCATCTTGAAAAAACCTCTCAACAAACTGATGTGGATCGCCTGGATCGGGCGATATTTTTGTGATTTTAGGCTTTGGCACACAGAACGCGGTCTGTCGCGGCGGGCAGCGATATGTTTGTACAAAATCACAAAAATATCGCGCGATCCAGGCGATCCACATCAGTTCGTTGAGGGGTTTTTTCAAGATGGGAGAAGAAACGGAAATGTTGATAGAAAAAGTGAGAAAGTACGAGTATTTGTACGACACTTCACACCAGTTCTACAAAAATGTGGTAAAAAAGGCAGAAACATGAATCGTGATTGCAGAAGAGCTGAACATTACTAGTAAGTTACTAATATGGTTTTATTTCACAATATTATTTCTGGTTTAACAATTTCATTATTTCACAAAATTATTTTATTAGGTAGTTACCTATTATTTATTATTAGCTACCTCAAATAAGTATTATAAATAATATCTATTGAAATTATGTCCTACTGGCAAATAATCAGCAAAATACTACTGCGAACCTGCTCTGCAGAAGACTATCACAACACTGGATCGCTTACACAGATATCGCTCCGTATGTGACGTAGCCATATCGCCGACCGCCAAGAAGATCGCGCGATTGCTGCCCGCCGCGAAAGACCGCGTCCTGTGTGCCAAAGCCTTTTGTACAAACGTATCGCCTGCCGCCGCGGTCAAGAATGTTTCGCTGCGACAGATCGCCTCGTGTGTGACAGGGATAATGCAATGTTGCTTCATACAAACATATAGTCGGATCGCGGCGGGCAGATATCTCTGCCCGCCGCGACAGACCGCGTTCTGTGTGCCAAAGCCTTTAGTGTTGATAAGATAGATACAGGCGCGGTAAAAAAACGCGACACTTTTATTGACCTAATTCTCAAATTGCGAAAAAAATTTTAATTAATAAATGTCATCAAAAGTCATTATTCTATTCTGAAACAAGCCGGCACATATTGTAAATACAGATAAAGCGAGAATAATGGCTCATGTTGACAACGGGTGTCCCGGTTTTTTTTGGCCGCGACTGTAATGCCCCAACCTTCATGACCATCCGGTATAGTAAGTATATGTACAATAACAAATGCTACATGACTTTAATGTACACATATACAATCACGACGGGGTTTATAGAACACAGATGTACATATTAATACGTGTTTCTGAAATACTTTAATAGTATATTATGATACAAGTGTATAAGTACGCCTTTAAAGCACGTGCGACGAGTTTAAGAGCACGACGCGCTAGCGGAGTGCTTTTACCGTTGCTAGTGCTTTAATGGTTCTTATACACGTGCATCATACGCTATTTTTTCTACAATCGTAACAAAAATATAAAAACTTAGTTGGATGACACTTTTGACATAAAAATTTACGGCAAAGCGTGTTTTGATAAATTATTAAATCAGGCCTTCAACGGCAACGTGCGAATAGGACGTATTTTGGGAGCTAATATTAAGAGTGCTACAAACGTCGCTTTTGACACTAGATACAGTGCACAAGAAATTGTCATTTTGACACGATCGTAGAAAAAGATAATATTTAGTTGCTATACTTCTTTCTCATTATTGTATAACCATTAATTTTTAATTGAAATAGTTTAGCTTTTATTGTTTGTTTAGCAATCATAGCAGGTGATTAAAAAAAAGATACATTAAAAAGGGCCAAGGAAAAAAAATAGACATACGAGTAAGCTGTATGTGTAGTACTAATTAAAGAAAATGGGTAATTTTAATTAACACAACTGTCACTTTATGTTAGCTTAATCTGACAAGTTCCAAATAACTTTTCAGTGAAACCCTTTAATTACACAATTTTATTAATGCCATTGAAGATGTCTTATCTCATGTAATACCTTTGTGTGATAATATAATTTGTACTGGTGACTTTAATATCGATTTGCTGAAAGTAAACACACCAAGAGTTGATTACTTTAAAAAATTTCTTGATGTGTTCGACTTTAAACAAATTATAAAGGAACCTACGCGTGTTACACCAACTTCACAGACGCTATTAGATGTAATAATTGTATCAAATATAGAATTTATTACCGATTCTGGTGTTGTGGGTTTACACGGCCTCTCAGACCATTTTTTAATTTTTTGTAAAATCAATGTCAGTACGGCATTACCCAGGCCATGCATCCGAACTTACAGAGACTTTAAAAATTTCGATAAAACTGTATTTACTACGAATTTGGAGCTAATTCCTTGGGACAATATTTTTAACATAAATAATGTCGACGAGAAAGTCAATTTTCTTAATGAAAATCTTCTCAATTTGTTTAATTTTCATGCCCCAATTAAAGTTGCTAGATTTTCAAAGCCTCCAGCTCCGTGGTTGACGGATACTGTTAAATTAATGCAAAAAATGCGAGATAATGCGTTTAGAAGATTTAAAAACGCAAGAAATATTCACCACTGGAATTACTATAAAATGTTGAGAAATACAGTTAATATTGCCATCCGAAGAGAAAAAAGAGCTTATTTAGAGCATAGAATTTATACCAGTAACAACAAAACGTTATGGAAAGATGTGAAAAATCTAAACATCTACAATAAAACTAAAAAATTGAACTTCCGCGTCATTTATTTAATGTTAATGATTTAAATAACCATTTTGTAAATACAGTGCGTGATATTTTTATTGCTCCTGATCAAGATTTAATTAATTTTTGTAATGATAACACAAAACTCCATAATGTTGGTTTTTCTTTTGCTTTAATTTCTGAAACTGAAGTGGGTAGAATAATTGCAGATATTGCATCTAAATCTGTGGGTGCGGATGGTATCGGGATTGATGTTATAAATTTAGCTTGTCCATTTTTAATCCCTTACATTATTCATATTATTAATTATTGTTTAGAGTATAGCGTTTTTCCAGAAACTTGGAAAATGGCTATTATTTGTCCAATACCTAAAGTATCTGACCCAGCGGATTATACAGATCTAAGGCCTATAAGTATTTTTCCCACTTTTTCTAAAATTATTGAAAGGGTTATGGATAGCCAGCTAAGATTTTATTTAAATAATCATAACTTGCTGACGGTTAATCAGTCGGGATTCCGTGCTGGTTATACCTGTGCTACTACACTTACTACTATAATCGATGGACATATTAACTGCTACTGATCAGAATAAACTGACTGCACTTGTTCTGCTAGATTTCTCTAGCGCCTTCGATACCTTAAACCATAATATGTTATTGGCAATTCTTCATTACATCGGCTTAAGCGAAGAGGCTATATTATTATTTAGAGAATATTTGACCAACAGAAAGCAGACAGTGCGGATATCTGATCGAGTCTCGGATATTAGTAGTATAGCCAGTGGTGTACCCCAAGGATCAATATTGGGTCCATTATTGTATACAATATATACCTCCAACTTAAATAACTGCTTTCAATTCTGTAATCACCATTTTTATGCTGATGACACACAGATCTACCACTCTTTTCCTTCTAATGGTATTCTCTTTGCGAATAAAATGATAAATAGGGAGTTAGGTCATTTAAATGAATCAGCTGAACAACATTCACTTATAATTAATCCATTAAAATAGCAAGTTATGCTTTTTGGTAGACATCAACCACGGAAAGAGGCTATTAACAGTCTCATGATAAACATTAATAATGTACAGTTGCCTGTTACAGAGGTCTCACGTAGTTTAGGGCTGTATATCGATACGGATCTAAGATTTAAAAAAACATATTAGCTTATGTATTCAAAAGGCATACTGCAATTTGAAATTTCTTTACTTAAACAAGGACATATTAAATAAAAAGTCAAAAACTATTTTATCGGAAGCTCTAGTTTTATCGCACTTCAATTTTTGCGATACTGTTTACGGTCCATGCTTGGATAATGTTGATATTACTAGAATACAGAGAATACAGAACTCTTGTATTCGTTTAATATTTGGTTTGAGAGGTTGTGATCATGTCTCGCACAAACGCCTGGATTTGTCATGGTTGAATATGATAAACAGACGAGCTTTGCATTCCTACTGTTTATTTCATAAAATTATTATTTCCAAAATTCCGCCATATTTATACGCTAAAATTATGTTCAGAACGGACGTACATAATTTAAATCTAAGAAGAAAAGGTCTTTTAACACCACCTATGCACAGCACTACGATTTTTCAACGTTCATACACATATAAAATTGCAAAATGCTACAACTCATTGTCCTCAAATTTTAAAACTTTAACAATACCGTCCTTTAAAAAGATGTTTTTTATCTTTTTATTAAACAAGCAGTAATTTCTCACATTTTCTTTTATACGCATTGGTATGTTATTCATAGCTATTAAGATAGCCATGTCTCTCAGCACAGTTTAAGTAGTATAAGTAGTTCAATCGTTTAAATATATAAACTATTATATTGTATACCACTCTTATGATGCTACATAATTATTTATTTATTGTATTATTACTGGTATTTTTTGTGGTTCACTACTCAATTTACCTTTGGTTGAGTGGAAGAGCGGCGTTAAGCTGAACTCCACCATTTATTACTCATTTCTGATTCGTTGTGTACATATCTTTTTATAGTTTTGTATGGGTAATAATAAAGGCATTTATTATTATTATTATTATTTGAGGATAGTGCAATTAAATATGCTTAATATGAGCTTTTCTTTTATAGTATACTCATATTAAGCATATTTAATTGCACTATGCCTAAATATATATATATATACAGGGTGTATACGAATTCGACCGACAAACTTTGAGGGTGTATTTACTGCCTAAAGATGTACCTGAATTGTTCGTATACTTATAACCAATCTCCTTTTATTTCAAAGTTAGAACCTCTTTTGTGACTTTTCTTTTAATCTAACATTGAAATCGTCGAATGAAATTTTACTCAAATATCGAACTATACTAATTAATTAATGACATTAGGTACATATGAAACATAACATTTAATTAATCAGACTACCAGTGGAAATAAAATATTCAAGTTTGGAGATTTGAATGCGTGTAATGTGTAGGAACACTTATTTTGAATGGTTTTTGGAAGTCCAGAATTCTTTAAAGAAGATAGCTAGGCCATAGCTGATAATAAATTTTATTCTTAATATTCAAGCTAATGGATTTCTTATAACTTTTATGTTATTTTATTTAATAAAATAATCTTGAAAAATTTATAGTGTTTTTTCGAAGTGTTTTGAACTGTGCAGAGTTTATCTTGCAGATAAGGATCAAGGTTGTCTAATCTTTTAGGCTGTATTTAGTGAGAGAAATATGCACCCAAAGTGTGTCGGTCGAATTCGTATACACCCTGTATATAAGATAAAGGATTATTTGTATTTTTATGATTTTTAAGGAAATCTGTAATGTGGAAAGCTACTAAGGAGCGATAATTTTAAATTTACAAAAGCAGCACTGAACGAAGCAGCATAAACCCCTTGTCGGGTTTAAACAATTTTATCAATTTGACGGCCATTATGGCTTAAAACCAATAAAAATTGTAGTAATTAATTAATTTTAAATGTATTTGTGAATTTTTAACATGTAACCTGGTGACAGGAAATCTAGCATTACTTTTGTTGTGTGATATGCTGCTTCGTTCAGTGCTGCTTTTGTACATTTAAAATTTGAAATCTGGTCACATGTTTTGTGAACTACATGTGCCTTTTTGGTTCTGTACCACAAGTTGTTAGGTCTTGATAATGATATAAATAAATATCGAAACGTCGACCTTAGCATCAAGTGGTTTTATTTCAACAAACCATTAATAGCTCTTGAAATCGTTGCCCAAGTACTGAGATTGGTGTGGACTATAACCCCTTTCCCAGTCAAAAATTTCCTCGCCTTGTGTAGTAACCACCGAGCTGTGAAAAGGACTTTGTTATAGGAATAGGATGCATTTCTACCAAATGATCAACAGGGAGTATGGACATGAAGCAGTCACCCACATGAAAATGTGGCAGAACATCAGCAGGAAGCTGGCAGCCGCACGCAACAGGAGAATTTTCTTTAAAAAATGTCTTCAACACCATGTGACACCAGTGCACTTACGAGGCTACATCAAAGCGTCAGAAAACCTCTTCAGCAACAATCAGAACAACAGGACCCTTAGACAAGTGGAGAACAATGAAAAAAGGTTACTGCACAATATATTAAAAATTGAAATTAACGATATTAATGACACTATTAGAATGTTACATAAAAACTTACATATCTCCATGGAGAAGAGTAAGCAATTATTACCTAGAGAGATTTTCAAGTCCTTTAATATAAAACAAATTAAATCATATCAATTTCAACTTAATAAAATAAAAATTAATAACGTTAATAAATTAAATAAGCTGTTGACGCCTAATGTAACCAGTAATAATAATATTAATGTAATTACACCAGATAAGTGGTTTAAAAACCTCACCAATGTTAATTTCCCTGAAAATACTAAAAGGTTCCTTTCACTTGGACCGAAATTTGGTTTGCCTGTTCGCTTAACCCTTAGACTACTGCGTTCCTTAGACCAACTGTAATTACGGCGTGGGGTCCTCGAAGGACCCCAGCTAAAAACATATTAAAACGTATGGTAACATTTGAGTAAGTGTTTATAATGGTAAAATATATTGAAAATTAACTCACATTACAAATATAAAAAAAGGTAACAACAGAATTCTTATAAATTAAAGAAAAAGTATATTATATTGTCAATTTTCGATGTGATCGATGCAACTCGCTGTGGAGACAATATTTTCTTTTCGATGTTTTTTGCAAACGAAGAAATGACATTATAAATATCTTATATTTACTTTTTTATCGGATGCTCGTGTACAAAATATCAAAAACAAAAAACATTCATCCCTTATCCTTATTTTCACTTACTACTCAATTCAAGAGTGTACTTTGAGATAATATACACAGGTTCAGACAAGGGTATAAACAAGTTACAACATCAGAATTACTTCTTGCAAAAATATTGTCCTCATTATCGTCGTAAAACACATAAAAAAACTGACATCAACTTATTGATTTGTAGAAAAAAATGGTACACATTAACAACGGCGTGGGGTCCCTTGGAGACCCCACGCACCTTTTTTGTTCAACAAAAGTATGCAGATATTAAAAACAGAAAACCAAATACATCATGCTATGTATAATTGTAAAAGTGACAAATACACGAGAGGGAAAATTTATTAAAAAAATACCTAGAAAGATGTTCAAGAAAAACAAAGTCTGGGGTCCCTTGAGGACCCCACGCCGTAGTCTAAGGGTTAAATAACAAATCAACCCTTTATAAATATCTTTCCCAAATCGAAGATATTATCAGTACTCTAGACAACAAGGAAAGAAATAATTATCGCTCTTTAGTAGCTTTTCATCGTACAGATTTTCTAAAAAATCAAAATAACACAAAAAACCCCTTATCATTAGAAAGGGATTGTAATAAATTTTTAAAAGATAACCCAGATGTATTGATTTTACCTTCAGACAAGGGAAATGTTACTGTAGCCATGCAACGGACTGACTACATTAGTAAAATGCAGTTCCTTTTACAAGACACCCAAGAAAACCAAACAGATTCGCCCATATTAGAAAGCCTAACAAAAATAATCCTGGACTGCATAAAATCATTCCTCCCACAAATAAAATCATTTATCGCAAATCATATCCTTCCAAGCATTATGAATGTCCCATAAACTTAACAAACCTCTGCAAAACATAACACTTCTAAATTGGAACGCTAACGGAATTACACACCAACGATCTATATTAATTGCCTTCTTAGCAAGATATGCTGTTGATATAGCCTGTATTTCAGAAATCCACCGAAACGAAAAAGATAATCTAAAAATACCTGGCTACAGAATATACAGAAAAGATAGAGACGCTAGAGTAGCTTCAGGGGGGTTGCTATTCTAATAAAACGTCAGTTAGCACACCACCCACTTATAATAGATACCTCTCGTATTGAAACGACAGCAATTAATGCTGAATTAAACGATGACACCAACATCAATATCGTCAGCGCATACCGATAGCCTAATAAAAAACTTCTGGAAGAAGATCTTCAAACAATATTCAACAGATATGAACCAGTATTAGTTGTTGACGATTTGAACTGCAAACATTCACAGTGGGGTTGCCGTGTTTCTAACCCAGAAAGCCTCAAGCTCGATCATTATTCTATGGTGTACAACTTCCAAATCTTAACCCCTCAAGAGCATACATATTACCCTTACCGCAATGATTATCAACCGGATATCCTCGACATCCTTCTACAGAAAAACATTACCAAGAACATACATCAAACAGTCATAGCAGACCTTCATTCGGACCATCTTAACGTTTTAATTACTTTTGAAAGCGAGCCGCACGTAAAACCGTCAATCCCTAAGTTAATACACGGATTTGTAAACTGGGATAGCTTTGGGAATATAATCGATGAAAATATAAAACATCCTGCAAACCTAGAAACTCTCAAAGATATAGACCAAACTGTTTTAGAATACACTGCTTGCATTAAAAATAGTGTTAAACTAGCAACGTCGATCTCTAACAGAAGAAAAATCTAAACTACGAATATACCAGCATCCTACATAATAGAACTCATTAAACAAAAGAGTAAACTGCGCAGGAAATGGCAACGAACAAGAGACCCAGGAACGATAAATGAGCTAAACAATTTATCTCATGAATTTCACGTGAACTAGACTGCTATAGAATCAATAGCTACCAGAGGTATATTGAAGATCTAGAACCTGGCGACCCTGGAATGTGGAAGCCACTAGAAGACTTACTAAGCAACATCAGCAAATACCACCAATTGCAGTAGATAATATTATGTACTGCTCAGACCATGAAAAGGCAGACATTTTTGCCAACCACCTGGAAAAAGTTTTTACACCAAACATTAAAAACCATATTTTCTCGGCCACAATCGTAAACTTTATTGAGTCGCATTTGCCAGTTATAACAGAGCCAATTGAACCAACATTCCCAACTGAACTCAAAAACATCATCAATAACATGCGAAATAAAAAAGCTCCAGGAGAAGATCTAATTGACAACAGGATTCTCAACCATTTAACCAAAAAGATATTGGCATACTTAGCTACATTATTTAATGCTTGTTTGAAAATAGGATATGATTAATTTCCGTTCACCGAGAAGTAATAATAGATTACAGTCCGAACTATATACTATTAAGATCTCCTATATTAGTTATGTGTTCACTATACAACCAAATCTGTGGAAAATTATATCTTTGAATGCACACTAAAGTTGTTACTGGAAACTTATTATGAATTTTGTTGATCCGTTATATAAGTTATTTATTTCGAAATTTATATCTATACCTTATCTTCGTATATTTATGATTATTTTTTTTACAATTTGTCCTTTAATTGGCTCTGCTCTCTCCATCAAACATATTTCGAAAATTGCGGCGTCAAACAAGTTATGCAACCAAACAAGCACACTTCATTAAATTTATAATAAAATCTTCTTATCCATAAAACATAAAACAATCATCTGTAACAAACAGTACATTTTGCTGGTCGTTTGACAGTCGCGTAACTATATTAGTTTGTGTGCTGCAAGAATTGATATTTTAATCATGGAAAACGAAGAAATTTCGTTGACTCCACCAGACATATTGCAAGGTGCAAATATCGCAAAATTAGATTTGCTTCCGGAGAAAAGCCGCCCTTTATATGAGAAAACTTATTCGGACTTCGCGACATGGTGTCAACGAAAGGGAGTTTTGCGATATTCAGGAACAGTACTTTTGGCTTATTTTTCTGAATTAGCACAAGCTGGAATTATTGCCAGTTTATGGCCTAAATACTCTATGCTGAAAGCGACGTTACAACTCCATCATAATATCGATATTAGCAGATTTAATAGTTTAATTACGTTTATAAAAAGAAAACGAGACGGTTATACCTCGAAAAAGTCAAGGGTTCTTGAAAAAGAACATGTTCAAAAGTTTTTAACTGAAGCCCCTAATGAATTGTTCTTAATGACAAAAGTAAGTATAATAAAATCTATTTTTAAAATTAGTTACATTTAAATACTTTGTATACTTCAGGTTGCTTTGATTTTTGGAGTTGCTGGAGCTTTAAGGAGAAACGAGCTCTTAAATTTGGAAATCTCAGATGTTCAAGATATGGAAACAATAAGATCTTCAAAAACAAAGACAAATCGAATTTTTACTGTAGTTGAAAATGACAGTAAGTGTTTACTAAGTTTGATAAGAAAGTACGCTTCCCTTAGACCAAGACTCCTCATAAGCGTTTCTTCATTTTTTATAAAAATAATAAGTGTTCAACACAACCAGTTGGAATTAACACGTTTTCAAAACTACCGTTTAAAATCGCATCTTTTTTGAAATTGGATCAGCCAAATTTGTATACCGGACACTGTTTCCGCCGTTCTTCTGCGTCGATACTTTCAGATGCCGGAGCGGATTTTGCTGCAATTAAAAGACTTGGCGGTTGGAAATCCACCTCTGTTACCAAAGTATATATTGAGAACTCGATAGGAAATAAAATACAAACTGCCACAAAGATATTGGGCGGAGCTTCCGGAACAAGTTCTACTGTTCAAACACACGTTTTTACCAGCGCCCAAGAAAATGATATAAATATTAATGTCGATAACACTGTTGGCAAGTCGTCGACGCCTTGCTCTAGTTTTAATAATTGTCCGCGGAATCATTTAACCTTTAGTTTTGACATTTCAGGTACATTTGACGTTTAGTAGGTAAGTACGTATGGTTGCCTATATAAAATCATTGCGAAAACGGGTCGTCTATCAATGCATGATATTTTAGACAAAATCATGCATTAATGAGTCGATATATAAACGATTGACGGAAATATATTTTATGTTATAATCTCTTTTTCAATTAGGTTACGTTGCTGTAGATTGTAGCTCTTATTGGATTCAAATGCAACTCATTTTACTAGAATAGTGCAATTCCGATTCCTTCGTATGTATATTTCTTCCATAGTTCATGATCTGCTCTTATTCTTGTAAACCATACGAAATGAAAAAGTAGATAGAAAGATTTCATGATAAATTTTAAAAAATATAAAAAAAGTAAAATTTAAAAAATTAAAAAAAATTAGAAAATTTTAAAAACATGTTTTTAAATTTAAATAAATTAAAAACAAAAAAAAAAGTTAAAAAGAAAAAGGGATGTCAAATCGCACTAGAGAGCCTCCTCGTGGCGCATCCTGGGTGCACACCAAACTCTTTCGTGCAGCTGATCCTATCCGTCATTTGCGTGCGATGTAGTTTCGAGTACTACATTCTGTAGTTTAGAAACGCCATATTTCATTCTGCAGTAGATTCCGAATTGATCAAATTTGATCCAAATCACAAACCAAGTCACTGAAAAACCAATGAACCGAGCGCACTACTAATTACTATTTCCAATTATGGGTTTATCATTCCGTACAGGAATAATCATTGACAATTTCAGTAACTTTCAGTGGAATTTTCTCAATATTATGTAATAACAAGGTTCATGGATCTTTATGGTTGGAATAGAAACCACAAAGATTATAGAAATGTTCAACTGGAGATTACAAATGCTTTTTATAAAGCATGCATGAAAAAGTTGCTTTGTTCGGGCTGTGGAGCGCCCATAATCTGGTACTTTTCTGACCTTTCGGTAGGCAGTGTGAACATGAAACGTTATTGCACGCATTACTAGCGTCCAATAATGGACAGATGTTGGCCGATCCTGTCCTACCAAAGCTGACGTGATGTTTTTTAGCACGAATCATATCCTACAGACCTCCACACTCCGCGGGATTTAGCTCCGTCCATGGCTGCATCTCTGCATCCATTTGAATGCAACTTTTTCATGCATTTGTTATACAAAATACTGTTCGATATTAGTGAGAAATAAGGCGATTGGGCGAGTGCGATTTTTTCAGAACGAACCATAGCCGAGGCATAGGCATAGCTCGGTGCCGTAGACCCTCGCCTATAATCGCCTTACTTTCGCACTCATAGCGAACTGTACTAATCATACAACCCACACAAGAAACATGAGAAGAACCGATAAATAAGGAACACAAGAAACACAAGCATCAATCATATTTTTCTTATACAGAGTGTACCTAAAAGATAGAAGCCCATTGGTACTGGTCGATTTCTTGCAGAAAAACATACTAGAAATTTGGTTAGAGAGTTTTCTTATTAGCCATATAGATTTCTTGTAATAGCTTATTAAAATTTAGCAAATCTGGCTCGTTTTATAAAAGAAAAGCTCTAGGTTATTGGGATTATTTGTAGAATTCTCGCGACACTAACCAGAATTCGCGACAGAAATCGTGGAACTCTCGCCCCCTAAATATGAGGCATAAATCATTTTTGACATTTTTAAATCCGTAAAAGTTTTTCGTTTTTAGGTGTATTGGAAAAAGTCACTACAATTATCGTGAGAAATCTCGATTATCTACCCAGAACTCCTAGAACTCGATAAAAAAACTTCCACCTTCCGAATATGAGGCCCGTTTGAAATTTTTAAATCCCTAGAACATTTTCTTTTTAGATGTACCGGTAGTCATTATAATTATTGTCAGAACTCTCGATCATCTACCCAAAACTCATTCCTGAACTCTGAGAACTCTCAGAAAACTTGCAACCCCAAAATGTTGCATTTTTGAAATCATGCTATACGCTGGTACCTACCAGAGCGCCATATCTGGTGAACGAATGGTGATTAAAGAATTTCAGTTAGCAGGAACTCTACAACTTTTCAAAATCTACCAGAAATTGAAAAAAAGTCATTATTCATAAATGGGGTGCTACTTTTTTTATATTTTTCTGAGGGTAGCGGCCGGAACTATTGCTTATATAGGTTGAGAACTATAGAACTTATCGAGGCTACTCAGAACTACAAAAAAAATGTTTTTTTTTCGAAAATGAGGTGCGCCGTGAAGTTGGCACCCCATTTTTTGAAAATCGTTTTTTCGGTTCCATTTGTCCTGAACTATTTTTAAAAACTATCAGGAACTCTAGAACTTTTCGAAATGAATCCGGAACTCTAGAAACAACTTCACAGGAGTCAAAAATAGTAAAGAACAGTAAAGAATTATATGTTAACAGCTTGGGAAAATCAAGAAATAATTTTATTACAAATGTGAAAACTAAATGGAAAGCAATGGGTTAGGACCGTTTAAGAGAGTAGACATATTAAAACGGCAGCCACTTGCGAAAATTACGAACATCACACACTATGTAGTATGAAATTATTTCGTACCAATCATATTCTCACGGCAACAAATTTGCGTTGCTTGTTGCTATGGTTTGTTACAAAAACAATTTATTACATATGTACTTAACAAATGAATGTACTGTATTTTTGACCGCCTGAGGCAGTTAGATAAATCTGCACACACTTAGGACGCAGAGATACAATGTTAAGACATTTTGCAGCCTTCAGCAATCAAGTTGATCATTTAAGCTTTCAGTACAGCCTGCCTGTATTTCAAATCCGATGCCAGCATTTTTAACTTTTCACCACCTATTTCAACAATTTTCGAATTAGAACACCCTGTATATGGGCGTAGCTGTCTCGTTTTTGCCACTTTAGGCCACCCTTTATAAAACACGTGTTCTTTAAACATCCCGGTGCGTGGAGCATTGACCGCGACTATGCGCCCCTAACGAGACTAACGCGAACCTTATCTCGATTATGCGCACTCTCGCAGAATTCAAATGAAGTTAAAATCGCGGTAAATAAGCTTGTCGTCAGTTTCAGTCATCGCATGTAAACTCAAATTGTCGTGACGATTTTGAATTTAGTTTTATTTGAGTGTTCGAGCATTTTAGTTGATTTAAATATATATACAATAATCAAGAAAAATGTCTTCAAAATCTTCCACTACTATTTGTAAATATTGTGATAAAAGCTTCAGCAAACTTTGTCATCTATACACACATTAGAAAAATTCATCAAAGCCTACATTTAGACGAAAACCTAAACTCGTGTGCCCCTCTTGTTTTGGACTTTTTTCTACGTCTAGTAATCTTCGAGATCATTTGTATCCGTACACGACAACGAAATATTGAAGGAGGAACACAACTTTGAAAATATTGAAGGTTAGTAGAGTACCTACCTAACTTTTTTGAAACAGTAATAAATATAGAAACATAGCCGTCGGTTTACACCTGTGCTTTTTAAGAATAATTTTCTTTGATACCGAGTGTTCTGCATACTTTATGATAATAAAAAGCTGTTTAAATAAATAAAAATAAAACAATGTTTTAGATTTTCAAGTGTGGAAAGAATCAAAAGAAAAAGAACTAACATGTTCTTATGTTAAAACCAGAGGAAGTTCCATTGGAAATAAAATAAGCAAAACCTACTATGTTTGTCACAGGTCATTGAAGGTGCAAACAAGCTGTACAATCTCACAAAGTAAAAGTTGTAAGAGTACTAAATCTCAGGGTTTTGCAAAATTAACAGTTATGTGCCCATCGACACTAGAATTAATTGTGCATGACAAGGAAAAACTTAAAGCTGTGCTATATAGTCCACATATTGGACACCAATGTTCCTTGACTCACATCAATCTCTCTAAAACGGAAAGGAAGCTAATAGCAGGTATGTAATATGTGTTATAATTCTTGCTTGTTATGTTTTGTACAAATGTTAATGTGTAACATATACAGACATTTCTTAACCTGATATTTACTTTCAGAAAAAATTGCGCAAGGTGTCTCATTCGAAAGAATTTTAGACGATATCCGAGATGGAATAAAATCATAGGGTTCATTTGGAAGGCTAAGTCTTTTGGACAAACAGGATTTGAGGAATATTACAAAAGAATTTTCTTTGGAAGCAAGTGTTAAATTGCATGACAATGATGCAATTAGTGTATAGCTTTGGATAGAAAGAATGAAAACATTGAATGAGGAATCTCCTATTTTATTTTATAAATCTCAAGGCTCAAGTGACTATGCAGAACAATTTGATATGAATGATTTTGTATTAATAATAATGACCAAATTTCAGCACGGCCAGTTAATAAACTTTGGTTCTGATAAAATTTGTGTCGACTCGACACATGGCACAACAAATTATGATTTTTTGTTAACTACACTATTAGTAGTTAATAAAATGGGCCAGGGTGTTCCTGCTGCATTTCTACTTTCTAATCGAGCTGACACTTCTGTGCTAAGTCATTTTTTTCACACTATTAAAATCCAGACAGGACCAATAATTGCCAAAGTTTTCATGTCAGACGATTCCCCTGAATTTTATAATGCATGGACTAGCGTTATGGGTACCCCAGAAAATCATCTTTTGTGTGCATGGCACGTTGATAGAAACTGGCGTAAAATTTTAAAGAAAATCGAAGGTGATCGAGAAACCAAGGCTAAAGTTTACAAAATCTTTGCGAATTCTACTACAGTGTCAAAGCACTGACGAATTTAAAGACTTTTTAAACCTAGTAGTTTCCGAGCTATTAAGCTGTAAAGACACAGCCCATTCTGGGGAGTACTTCCAGAAGTATTATGCTGATCGTTTTCACATGTGGGCCTACTGGTTTAGAAAAGGTCTGGGTATCAACACCAACATGTATTTGGAGGCCACCCACAGGACTATCAAATATATTTATTTCCAGGGGAAAAAAAATAAAAGAGTGGATACATGTTTAAATGCACTGATGAAATTGGTAAGGGATATGTTTAAAAAAATTAAGGCAGATATTAAGGGTAATAATTCTTACCGTAAGACCTTAATACAAAAAATTCACTTAAAAATTGCAGACGTTGAAGTTATCGTCCCCTCAAATGAAAATATTTGGATCGTTAAAGTCTCAGTTAAAGTAAGCGAAAAAGAAAATGAGGAGTACATAATTCAAAAAAGCTCTGAAAATTGCTATAGAAATAATAGACAAAGTCAGTTTTTTTGTAATTACTGTCAAGTTTGTATACATGAATTTTCTTGTACTTGCCCTGATTTTTTTATCAGATTTAACATATGTAAACATATACATGCTGTGGTTAAGTATTCATCTTCAGAGCCCTCAACAACCTTAAAACAGGATCATGAATCTCAATTAACTACAAAAGATGAAGTAATATCCGAGCTGATAACGCAAAGTTGTATCCAAGAGCAATTTCAGGAAGATAATGGAGACTTTATAGCAAAACTAGACATTCTATCGGAAATGCTTAAAACAAAAAAATTATCTCTTGAATGTAAAATTGCGACTCGAAAATTAATAGACAGGACGATAAATGTTGTTGCAAAAGGAGAAAATGTAACACTAAAATATAAATCAAATGAACCAGCAAATAAAAAAATCGAAAAACAGCCCAGATTCGTAAGTACAATGAAAAAACGAGTTTCTCATCTAACCGATATTCAAAAGCCATCATCTTCAGAAATTCAAACAGTTTTATCCGAGTGGAAAAAAAAGGAGAGAATGATCATTCATATACGAAAAATATAGGGTTATTTTAGGTACGGCGGTATTTATATTTTATAACTACTTTACAATTTTTGTATTGAAATTTGTATCTACAATAAATTTTTGAAAATTTATGTAATATTTACTGTCCAAACTCCTGAATGTATGTCTTGAAGATGTTATTTTTAAATTATATACCTATAAAACAGATTTTAAATAATTTAAATATTTATTAGGTCCCTAAAAGTACTTGTATAATGTTGAGACCCACAAAAAAAAATAGCTAACATTGCCTTTCACACAGCCCGCGATTTTTTTATTTTATAATATTGCAAGGGAAAATTTAACATAGTAAAACAAATAAATCCAAAAATAAGAAAATTGAGAAGCAGGCGGGATTTTTACATAAAAAAAAATGAGTTTCACATCTCAGATTTTAGTCTGTTATAAATTCGAACATACTAACTAACATATTCTAGCTATAAAATATCAAAGCACATACCAATAATTTCTATTTCTATATTTAAATTCAAAATAATTTAAATATTATTACCTATAAACATATCCTAATTCAAGATATTTACCGCGATTTTTAACTTTATTTGAATTCCGCAAGAGTGCGCATAATCGCGATAAGGTTCGCGTTAGTCTCGTTAGGGGCACATAGCGCGGTCAATGCTCCACTCACCGGGATGTGTTCTTTAAACGCGGGCAAACTGGATTCAGCCGGCGTAGACTTCGCCTCGCCATTGGCTGTCGAGAGTCACGTGATGACGCGCTTGCTTCCCGCGATTTTCTTTTCTAACGGTCGCTTTGGGCATTCAGCCGGGAGCCGTCGATCTAAGAGGTCGGAGAGTGTCGGTCTTCCCGTTCGTGCTGTTACAGCGTTTGTGTGATAATTAAAACTGTTTTTGCCTTTGTGGAGTTCCAACAGGGCCGTTGAGAGGAATACAAGTCGCGCGACTGTGTGCTTGGTGTGGTATATACCGTTGTTGCGTGGGTGTGATGGGCGTTCCGAGCGCCCAGTTCTGTTTCTTCAAGTAAGGGGCGGTTCCCCTTTAACCCGACAACTCGGGTATTCATTCCTGCAGGACGATTGGGCCTCCCTTTTGTTCCCGCTCTAATGTGTGTAATTCTGCCTATTACCCTCACGTACCGCCCCCGCTTCTACCTATGTGCCACAGGCGGACACAAGCCACCAGCTGACCGCATGCCACCCTCAAGGGCCGTCAACGAAACAAGGTATATGTGCAAACAACTGTATAACCTATTATCTGCCATTCATGCGAATCGAGTTTGTTCTTGTGGCGTTTTTTTTGTGCATTCGCGGCCATTACTGTGACCTGAGGCCAGGCTGCCTTTGCGACGCTGCATTTGCTGTCATTTATTCAAACATTTCATGTGTGCTGGCCCTGTGCCTTGCTAATTAAAAATTTTAACTAATTTATCGCATACCTTTGCGACGCTGTATTTGCTGTCATTTATTCAAACATTTCATGTGCTGGCCCCGTGCCTTGCTAATTAAACATTTAACTAATTTATCGCATACCTTTGCGACGTTGTGCTTGCTGTCATTTATTCCAAACATTTCATGTGTGTTGGCCCCGGGCACTTTAAGTTAAACATATATCTAGTTTGGCGCATACCTTTGCGACGCTGTATTTGCTGTCATTTAAAGTGCCTTGGTCGCCTTCGCCCATGATTGTTACGCTTGTTGTGAAGTAATGTACCTCGATGGCACTTACTTGTAATTGATCTTTTATATTTCAATCAACGGGCCAACACCGGCCGGTTACATGTGTGTGTATTAACCAGATTTCTTTTGCTGTATGTGTATTAGTATTAGCGCGTCCTCCAGCTGGGCCCATAACTTAAGCCCTAGAATAATTTCGGCGGCGTGATCGTTGCCCGTTTGTAAAGTCAACCAATAGACGACTATCTGATTAAGGCACTTATTATTGTGTTCGAACTGTGCATGCTCTTTTCAGATTAAGCCTCTTAGTGTGAAGATCGATGTACGACGGGGTTTGAGCGTTGGAGCGTGCAGGTAGGTCTGGTGACGTCGCCGCCGTGGGCGCAAGTACCCGAAATCGTAATTTCAGTATTTTCTGTCCCGAAATTGTAGCCCGAGCTTGACAGAGCTCGAGTACCTTCCTGACGGAATACACTGTGTACTTCTCACCTCGTCTAACCGCCCAGGTCCGGTTATTCGGGTACACCCCTAAGACAGGTTTGGTGGCGACCTATTTATTTATGTTTATCGTTACTTACTGCCCCTCTGGCCGTTGCCCTTAGGTGATCTCGTAAAGAACCCGCCCTATCTCCACTGATTGCTTAGCCGGCATTATCTTGTTGCGGCATGGGTAGCGGCCTAGGAGAACCTTTCGTCCCGATTTTGTCGATTATCGCCCGCGCCGGCCGTTTGGTTGTTGTATGAGCCGGTGCGGTGTCGTAAAGACCGTTTAAGACCGTAACAACCACTGTTAATTATGAATCACCATGGTACCAACCATAACAAGTCACATTTTAAAATTAAATAGTAGAATATAGAATTAAATATTTAACTGTAATTTTCATAAAACTTACAGCTTGCAAAATAGGTTACAAAAAATAGGTTAAATGAAAATAAATAGTTGTTTGTTCTCAATTTATTTAAGAACTTATCTTTCCGAATTTACGTCGGACCGTGATAATTGTTTATAATTTTGTCTAACAATATACGCTCAAGGTGCTTTTAGGGAACTACCCTCGTCTGACTGCATTGTGCACTTGCTAAGCAAGGCAATTTCGGATTATATTGGCCAAAGTTATTTCAAAATTGGTGGGACCTTGCTATACTATAGCTGATAATTTTACTTCGGCTCAAGCTGCCGAAATATTGCTTTCCACTCTGACCATTTTTACAAATTCCCAATTTTTCTACTAATCGCTCAATCAATTGCGACCACCCCAAAATTATATGAAAGGTCTTATGAAACTACCTAACTTTTGTGACAGTAACCGCATTCGAGTTGGGCGAGTAGGTCATTCCATTTGAGTGTAAACACCGTATTTTGAGAACAACAACACTTACAAGGCTGCTGCCTTGGCCAATTTGTATGGAACATTAATGCAAAGAACTGCAATGCCTATGAGCAAGATTGGTCGAATTTTTCTTTGTGTAGTTGTCGATTTGAATTCGCGTTATCAGTAATCGACGTTAAGCGGTTCCGTAATTAAGCTGTCAAAGTGGTGTATTGTCATACTCGTGAACTGTCGAATATGAGGTCGAGAGTTCGAATCTCGGTCCAGGCAAGATTTTCAGTCATTTTATAACAAGCTTGAAAAATATTCACATAACCATAACTGTAGGGCTAGGGGTTGTAATAATCTCAGAATTTCTGTAATTAAACTAACGAAAAGAAACCGAGATTGTTATTTGAAACATAAAAACTGTGTTTTATTTCTTCTAATAAAATTCATATATACAATGCAGTTAGAAAATTATTAATAACCCTTAACACGGCATAATGGTGACCCCGACGTGATGTAAACACGCAACCTTTTTGCAGCTAGGGATAACTGTTTACTAAATTTATAATCCTCCATAATTTTTTCTTCTCTAAAAAATAACCCCACGTAACTAAATCAAATATTTGGGGGGGGGCAGCTATGTAGTGGTTTCGGTCTAGGACAATAGGGCGCGGCCGCTCAGACGCGGCCGTTACGGCGCGGGACAGTATGGAGCGAGACACTAGGGCACAAAAACGCTAGAGCGCGAAGACGCTAGCACAGTATATATTGCACTCGCTACACATTTCTGTACCTTTAATATGTACTGAACCTTCAAGTATCGATATTGATTAGGTTTTTTAATTACAAATTGCCCTATTACGTATTTTAATGACAATAATTACTATTATCGATAGCTCCTGAAAAACTCAACGGGGGTGGATTCTTTTATCTAGTTACTTGCTTTTTGAAATATTAATTTTCTAATATTTTGAATATCACATGCATAAGTCAATACTTATGTCAACCAAATGTCAAAAAACAGATTTGAAATTCAAATGACAAACACCAGACTACCTTCATATTACACCAAAATATTAGAAAGCAAAGTAAATAATTCTTTGATAAATAATTCGCTTTTATAGTCTTTTATTTGCCTTTTCTAGTAATTACCTTTCAATTGATCTCCAGAATGTCCAGGATCAAAACCCACCCGCTCTTCTCTGCCTACTGATACAAGCTCCTCTCTGCCTACTGCTCCAAGCTCTGATGCACCTTCCAGCAATGAAAGGTCCCTCCTATATACAAGACGTCTGCAACTGTCCCAAATCAGTAACTGTAACCTTCCCACAGAATGTAGCTAACCGACCAAATCTGCAGAGGCTGACTTCCTTTACTGCTCCTTTACTGCTGCGCCAAACCTCCTTTACTGCCGCTGCCAAACTTCCTGGAACGTGCCCTCTTAACTGATGGTGCCCCTCTGGAACTCCGCCTTATTACTGAACAGTCCGATGCAATCCAATTCAATTAATGTTGGACGTTAAATGTATTTTTCCAATAAACTTGACTTCATATTCTTCTCCAGTTATTCGCTTTTATAGATTTATTCTGCTTGCTTATTTTAAACTACATACTTGCAACCATCCTTAGTTTCGTATCTGTTATTCTTATATCTTACACCACGCAAATTTTAGTATTACCCTTTTAGTAATCCAAACATTTTTATGTAACGTGCTGCACCCTGTCAGTGATATAGGGGTTGTTTCGAACCCGTAGACCACTAACTGCACGTAGGGGTTGAAACCTCATCTGCTGACCACCGTTAGAACGTAGGGGTTGTAATGCTGAGTTACTTATATTGAAAGCAACTAAAAATTCGGATTAATTATAATTGATTTTCCCCTATCTATTCGGTGATTGTTAAACTGCAAGCTTGGTAAAAGATTTGGTCAATTAGGCTTAAATTTATAACATAAATTTCACCCTGGAAGGGAAGAATACTCATAGCAGCCCTGCCTTTAGTTGATTAATCAAATACCATAAATGGCTGACCTTCGTCCATAGCCGTCGTTCATTTGAGAAGTGGTTTAATTTCATTTTACGCGGACGCCCGAAATTATTATTGAATCCGGAAGGTGTTAGGCTGGTTTTTGGATGCCCCGGCCCGGCTTCTTTGGTATTCCTTTATGTTAGAGTGGCCTAGCACTGCACTTGTCACATATAATTTAAATAGAACTTTCAATTTTGACTTAGGTTGTTTCACGCGGCACGCGGCATTTTCCGCGACGCGGTACGCCTAAAAGCGGCTTACGCTGGTAATTTAATTTATTATCTCGCGGTATCCGGGAATGAACTGTGGTCCCGTTCGCGCTATCCCATAAGGAAATGTTCTTTCGTTACGAGCCGGACTTTCCCGTTTTTCCAATTTCCAATGTGCCTGGAAGAAATCTGCCTTAACGTTTCTCACAACACAGAAATTGCAAGTTTGCTGTCGCAGCCCGATTCTTTGAAATCTTTGCCAGTAAGTTAAGATCGAGTTTCTTTGACTTCCCGGATGCAATTCAATCGTTTCTTCTATGTTACAATGTAGCCTTTTGCATTCTCAATAAATGAACTTTGCAGGGCCGGCTTCGACTTATTCTTTCCTTCATGACAATTTAGGTAAGTTAAAATCTATAGGATTTATTCTAAACGCAATTTATTGCGGGTTGTTACATTTATAATAAAATAGGGCTAATTTTAGATACTTTAATGACTCAAAATTAAATTCGTTAGATTTTTTACAGGTTGTTTATTCTCAATAATTAGAAACAAATTTCCTAACTACCACCAATTTTCCTCTAGTCTTATCTATTTGAGTAAAACCCACTTTATATTATTTCAAATTAAGTATTTGTCATTCCCTTTCAAATGGTATTTTATCAATATATTATTTTGAAATCCACCTGTTTTTTCAAATAGCTAGGTATGTTTTATACACATATCTGCCTTATCCTCGAATAAATCGAAACCATATCCAACCCAATATAATTTCCCAATTTTAACTAATTTGATTCAAACCATATTAGGGTTGTATAATAACATAATATTTGTAAACAAACCCAGCAGCGAAACTCAGGATTTGTGAATTACATGCGCACGTCTCAAAATATGCCGCTTAGAATATGGCCGCACTTCAATAATCAGCTGTCTCGTATTTTGGTTTGCAGGTGTTCTTTCGCGTGTTGAAAACTTTGAGTGTGGTTATTTTTTAAATTCGTACCTAGTAAGTACCTAAATTTGTTAAAATGCTTAAAGCCGGGGGCTACGTTTGTGCATATAAGGACTGCAAATCAGCACAGAAGTTTAAAGCACCAGAAATAAGTTTTTTTCAGTTTCCCAAAAGATCCAGAAAGGTAATTGAAACTTTGAAATTTAATTTTACAATAAACAAATATGGTTTGAATTCTTTTAGGTCTAAGTTATTGGTAGAGAACTGCAAAAGACCTGACTTACTATTGAAAAAAGTGATAACTTTATATTCTTATTGCAGAGTTTGTTCACTTCATTTTGAATCTAGCATGTTTCTAACGATTGGAAAAATCGTTTGCATACCCACGTGTGTCCTGTGAACATCCAGCCTGAGCCTACTTTGGAAAGAGAATTCCGGAAACGTAAGCCTAGTTCCGAGCTTGAACATGAGATTGGTAAATCTTTGCGATTAGACCTACAAACAAGTAATAATCATGTAATAATGTGTAATTTGATATCCGTAAAGAAATTAGAACACGATTTTAATTATATTATTTTTTAGGTTCATCGGATGGGAAAGAACTGCGTATGTCTTTAGCGCCTATTATAGTTCCACTTCCGTTGACATCTCCAGTTGCTACACACACGACATGCATTTTGCGTGCCCATACACCACGGAAAAATAAAGAAGAAAGGTCAGCGTCCTCCAAAAACATAACATTGGAATCATGAAGAGTCCAGGTCAAACACATCTTAACGAAATCTGTATTGACCAATTTGAAGTGCTTTTGGGCAAATTTTTGCCCGAACAAACAGCCAAATTTGTTATAATTCAAGCACGTGAACACTCTAAAAGGGCTTGTGGCAGAAGGTAGACTGAGGACCTGAGAAGTTTTGCTTGAGTATATATTTTATGAGTCCTAACTGACAGAAAATCTGCAAATCGGACCTGGTAGTCAAGGCAAAATATTTACATCGCTGAAAATAAAAGCAAAATCCTTAAGTGCGAATGAAAAAAATTGCATAGTAAGTAGCGGCACATCTGTTTTATTAAATATCGACAGATGAAGTGGTTTAGTTTAGACGATACAGGCAATGACAAACAGCTGAAACCTGCTTGAAATGTGTGTGTAGTAATGATACGTGGCATATTTAATAAGTGGAAACTACCTCTCAATTACTTCTTCGTCAACAGTTCATCTTCAAGTACTACGCGAAGTTGGTTTACAAGTTGTAGCTATGGTCAGTGACAGTTTTTTAAAATTTTCCAAATCTGTAAATGTTATTCCTGAAAGTCCATTTTTTACTGTGGATTATTTGCAAAATACTATATTTTCGCCTCTCCTCATTTGATTACAGCGACTGGGAATAACTTAATGAAATACGTATTTGAATATGAAAATAATAAAACGTCATGGAATTATATAAGTAGATTTTACGAGAACGACAAAAAGCTCCAATGTCGATTTGCTCCAAAGTTGAGCAATATCCACATGAACCCGACAAACTTCGAGAAGATGAGAGGGAAGCTTGCAACTCAACTTTTAAGTGCTACAGTAGCTGCTGGAATAAATACATACGTAAGTTTACAGGCATTGCCTGCTGCAGCAATGGGAACAGCACCATTTGTTGATCGTTTCGACAAGCTTTTTGATATCTTATATATACCGATGGGGCCAAAATTATATATAACTGCAATGAGATAACATGAACAAGAAAATAACACGTATAATCCATTTACTTGACATCTGCACTGTCAGAGTCAAAATTTAAAAAAATTTCTTGACTATACCTCAAAAAAATGTGTTTTTTATTAGATTGTACAGTAATTTAATTGTTAAAATGAGAAAAATAGCAGTGGTGCCAACATAATGTCAGTTTGACAGCGCAGATGTCAAGTAAATGGACTATATTGCTTGAGTAAGAAAGAGATAAAAATAGTAGCAAATATTCCAGTAGGCTTGACGCTCATATTAATTATGACATAATGTCAACTGAACACACCTACTAAATAGTTATTTTCATTACAAGCGTCGAAAGTAGCAAATATCGTGCGAGTGTTGATTAGACAAACGAGGGCGTAGCGAAGCGAAGCCCGAGTGGATCTAAAACATGAGCACAGATATTTGCACTTTCGGGCGAGTTATGAACACTATTTTTTAGACGACCACTCAAAGTAAATTCTATTTTTAAGAATTGTTTTTATTTCGTTTTGCAAAATTGATTGTTATATTATTATTGGTACAATTGGCAAAAGCGTCTGGATGATTTGAATCACGGTCTGCTGAATTGTGTGACAAACGTCAAAGTGACGTTTGTCACACAATTAAGCAGGCCGTGATGTGAATAACTTTGTGCCGTTACGATATGACTAGTACGATATAATATCGTGCTAGTGTTTGAAATTGTCAACTTTCTGTAGTAGGCTGCTGTCGCGATAATGTTACTTTCATATGTGGTCGTCTAAAAATAATTTTTTCGTATGGCCATCTCTTTCTTACTCAAGCATTCTATGTTGTTGTTCATGTTATCTCATTGCTGTTATATATAATTATGGCCCCATGCGTATTTCTAAAAGTCCTGACTGACTCACTCACTCATCAACGCCCAGCCCAAACCCTCGGACCTAGAAATATGAAATTTTGCGCAGAGGTTCCCTTTATGATGTATACAAGGCATACGGAAGGATATTTCGAAATTCAACCCATAAAGGGGTAAAATGGGGGTTCCAATTTTGTATGGAGAAATAATATTAAATAGACATTTCGACTTGAAACTTCGTAGGAGTACTCCTAAAAACAAATAAGCAAACACGTATTTTTGCGATTTTCCGAAAATCAACCCCTTAGGGGGTGAAATGGGGTAAATAAGCCTAAAATACGATATGGGTGTCGTTATTGAGGTTTTTGGGACGTTGATTGCGAAAATAACATTTATTTTTAAGTCCAAGAACGGTGGACATCACATAAGGGACGGAACGAAACGGGACTGGACGGGAAGGGACGGGACGGGATGGGACTGGACGGGACGGAACGAAACGGGACTGGACGGGACGGGACTGTACGGGAAGAGACGGGACGGGACCGGACGGGACGGGACCGGACGGGACGGGACCGGACGGGACGGAAAGGGAAGGGGTGCGATGGAAGGGGAGGGGACGGGGCGGGGCGGGACGGGACGGGACGGCACGGAGACGGGGACGGAGAAAGGGAC